>WEKX01023842.1:21639-52625 GCA_013390025.1 Pitta sordida
CAGGTGGGGGTTGATCTTTTCTCCTTGGTCTCTGGGGGCAGGACAAGAGGTCATAGTCTTAAGCTTCAGCAGGGAAAGTTTTGACTTGATATTAGGAAAAAGTTTTTTACTGAAAGAGTGATCTGGATTTGGAATGGGTTGCCCGCAGATGTGGTTGACTCACCAACCCTGGAGGAGTTTAAGGGTGGGCTGGATGAGGTGTTGAGAGATATGATCTAGATGTAGATGGTAGGTTAATTGCATTATAGGTTGGACCAGATGATCTTCAAGGACCTTTCCAGCCTTATCTATACTCTGATACTGTGGTATTGTAAAATTAAGGCAATTAATTTTAAATGGAGTTTAGATTTATTTGCAACTGGAAATTACAGATCCCTTGAATACTCACCCTGTTCCTGTGTCGAAATGGGAACTGGAAAATGAAAGCATATTACTAGTTATTGAAGATCAGGTCTTTTACCAGGTGTGATACAAATACATCTAAAGAGGTTACCTTGCTCATCCTGTCTTATGACTTATCTAAATAGCCTGTTTCTGCAGAGGGTAAATGCTACACCCAAGTAAACATAAAGATATAATAGTTACCAAAGAGAATGCTGTTATCACTTTAGAAAGTTGAATATAGGAAGACAAGGAGCCAAAGAGAAATTCATTGACTGTGGGACTGGGGGAAACTGAAATAAATGTGTGGAGAATATGACAACAAAAATGTATTGAAATTGTTGAATTACTGGAACACCATGGCAACGCCATTTCTGTTACTCACTCAGAAGCAAAGAGTATGACGAATCCTCTCATCACACAAGGATGATAAATAGACTTTCCCATATATTAGTGAGTAAAGAGGTATAAAACATTTTGTAAACATTTAATGATGATACCCAGATGTGCAGAACCTTCAACGAACCCAGTCTGCTCATGAATACGTAAATTGGTCGTAGCCAGGAGCTGGGACGGCCGGTATGCGTTTAGGGTAAATGTGTGTTTTTGCACGGCTGGAATTGTCCTCCGCCGGGCTACAAGACAGGGTGACAGGGCTGCCATTCTGTGTGTTTGCACATGAGAGCGGGGAGGCACCCTCCCCCATCCTGCAAGCTTGCCTATGAAAGGCAGGGAAATGGCTTCCTACCCTGAACCAGTCAGAAAACACCAACTGCCTGGCTTTCCCCTACTCCTGTTCCCCCTTTGTCTCCTGGAGGGAAAAAGGGAATGTAGTATCTGTTGTAAGAAGAAGGAGGGGTGGGGGAAGAAGGTTGCCTTTAAGATGATACTTCTCACATTAAGCTCTGATCTTGTTAGAAATAAATCTTTTACATTCCCCATCTTGGAACCTTTTGTCTGTGATAGTAAAGATTTCTAAAAGTCCTCATTTCTGCGGTAGCAAATAACCCTTAAGGCTTTTTTGTCTTTTCCTCCCTCCTCCTGTTTGTATGGGGGGGAGGGGAAGGGGAATGAAGTGAGAGAGAGGTGGGTGAATCTTTGGCATCCATCTACGGTCAAACCACTACAGTCATTGAAAAGTTTCCTGTTCCTAGTTAAGTACTAATGTAACATGGAGAAAATATTTTTCATGGTTTCAATATAGCAACCTGTTCATTTTTCAAATATTTGTGGGTTTCTTCCTCCTCTTGCTGAACTCTTTCCCTGAAAAACAGTATGGAAACTTTAAATTTGGTAAATGAAAGACTAAACTAGTAACATTCACTGTGCTAAGCTTTTCCCATATATGCACTGTCAATCACTTACGTGGACTGAAAACTACTGACTAAATCAGTAGTTTTCCTGGAAAATGGACTGAACACTGGTTTCTGACGTGCTTTCTTCCTAGGTCCTGCTAAAGTGATATACAAGTACCCTGAGTATAAAGTGCAATACAATACATTGAGTATACAGATTATGATGATTTTCTGCTCCATGTCAGTAGTGAAGGAGATAGTTTATGAATTAATTACAAGAAATTAATGCATTTGAACATGCTATACTTGATTTAATTTATAAGTTTCTCTTTTGTTCTGGTGCTCACTGTACTTTATAGACACCTGAAGCTTTGACTTGAGACAGTCAGTGATGTCAGGAGACTATTTTAACAGATCTGAGTATAAAAACTTGTTCATCTCTTATGGGCTATAATAAGGTAGGTGAAACCCAAAGGTTCTGCCTTTTTCTGAATGCTGATGTAAGGAGGATAAAAGTTTGGCCTCAGATGGGCCCCAGTGTTTGTGCTATCTTTGCGCGTGGGGATTCACCTGCAATCAGGCACAGAGCTGCCCTTTGCCACAGCACTGCTGTCAGAGGGTCTTGAGTGCAGCCTTCCCAAACCATTTGAGTTTTACACTGGGATAAAGCCATAACAACAAAGTAGTAATTTTTTTTCTNGCTGTCTATAACTACCTAAAAGGAGGTTGTAGTCAGGCGGAGGTCAGTCTTTTCTCTCTGGTCATTGGAGGTGGAACGAGAGATCATAGTCTTAAGCTCCAGCAAGGGAGGTTTAGACATGACATTAGGAAAGAGTGATCCGGCATTGGAATGCTCTGCCCACGGAGGTGGTGAAGCCGCCATCCCTGGAGGTATTCAAGGGTAGACTGGATGAGGTGCTGAGTGTCATGATTTAGATGTTAGGTTTTAGTTGGATTATAGGTTGGACTAGATGATCTTCAAGGTCTTTTCCAACTTTATCAATACTATGATACTATGAATATCCAGATTCCCATACTCTTTGCTTAATAATAGTGATCTAAATCTGTTTAAGGTACTTTTCCTTAATGTGGTAGCAAATAGTTATCTAAAGATGCAGAGAAGGACTATTATCTCCATTTTACAACTGAGTAACAGAAATACTGACACTTTACTGAAATTATTAATAAAATCCTGGCAAAATATAAATCTAAAATTAAATTTTTACATCCACCATTAACTTCTGTAGTGCCATTAGCAACTTTTTTTAAATCAATGTGTTGAATTGCATTGATTTTGGTGTCAGTTACATTGTGTCCAGAATCAAGATCAGAAGTAAAAAAAAAACCCAACCTGTAACAAAGTATTTATAAGGTGTATAAAGAATGTCACACGATATGGAATACGGAAGAACTGCTTCCTCTGCTGGGCTGGAAATATAAATCCTAAGTTCTCAACCCACTGCTGATCCATTCAGAAAACTCATTTAATTCCATCTAAGTTTTGACTAAGATATTTCTATGTTGTTTTGTGGAGGTTTTACACTGAAGTTTCAAAGAAGAATGGATTACCCTTGCTCTTTCCAAGGACTACCTGGTTTTCAGCACTAGATGAAGTGAAAATGAAACAGGTTATGCTTAGCTCTGATATTGTTTCTTGTTATGCACACAAAGTTATTGTATTATGTTAAAAAAGAAAATCAGTAAAAAGGTTGATTTACTACTACTAAGCAAGACATGAAGAAATATTTTCACAGTTGTCTTATCTGGAGCTGATTCACTTATGTATGAATGATTTACACTTCATCTCTTTTACTGACTTTCTACACTGTTTTGGCGGTTTGGCTGCAAAGCAGTTGCTCACTGTTACCAGTAGGCCAGAGTAGTGGATCACTATATTCAGGCTTCTACTTAAGTTACCTGAACATGAGACTAGCTCAGATGGTTGAAGCATGGTGCTAATAACACCAGGATTATGGATTTGATCTCTGTATGGGCCATTCACTTAAGAGTTGGACTCGATGATCCTTGTGGGTGCCTTCTAATTCACAGGTTATTCCAAGTTGGAAGGGACCCACAGGGATCATCTAGTCCAACTCCCAAGTGAGTGCTCACCCAGGGATCGAACCCATAGTCCTGGAGCCATGGGCACCACACTCCATCCATCTGAGCCTCCCATCGTCTAGACTGTGTCACTGAGTTCCTCATCCAGTCTTTTCTTAAACACCTCCAGGGGTGGTGACTCGACCACCTCCCTGGGCAGACCATTTCATGGAAGGATCACTCTCTCTGTGAAAAAGCTCTTCCTAACATCCAGTCTAAACCTTCCCTGGTGTAGTCTATGGCCATATCCTCTTGTTCTGGTGTCGTCAGCCTGAGAGAAGAGATTTACACCCACCCGACTGCAACACTCCCTTCAGGTAGTTGTAAAGAGCAATGAGGTCACCTCTGAGCCTCCTCTTCTCCAGGCTGAACAACCCCAGTTCCCACAGTTGCAGAATATTCTGTGATTCTGTCTAAAACTAAATATTCTGCCTGGTTTTCTTTTCATTTGATGGTTTCCTGTTGCTTTTTAAAAACCAGGATTGGGTAACTTGTATAGTTCATGTTTTGTCTTGCTTGTTTAATATAGTCCACAACACAAAATTTTGGTTTATTTCTTAGTCGTATTTTTTTCATGCATTTTTTGAGTTATTTGGACTTTTTCCTTTGTTTTTTGTGCAATTTTTTCCTCTCTGCATTTTATATAATGAAGTTTTGGAGAAACCTGTGCCAGAATTTGAAATCCAGTAAACATTATGCGTTAAAATCACCCCTTGTGTGACTTCACTGCATTCATTATTGCTGTGCCAGAAATTAATTTAGCCTCCTGAGTTCTTATTTTGGCAATGAAAATAAATTAAGAGCTGAATTCTTGGAACTGTGTGCATGTCTTAGTAAATTAGGAAAAAAAAGGAATATTTAACAATAACTTTGCAGTATAGATCCTTTCACCACTATTATTTCTTTAAAATATTATTTAAGGGGGCAGTATAGAGCAGGACACAGAATGAAATAGATTTTTCTCCTGTGCCTTTAGTTTCCTTTGCTTTCCCAGCTGACATAATCATCCCACACCTCTGTTACAAAACACTAATAACATTATTTTTCCTCTTTTTCAAACATCTAAAAGTGTATTGAGATTCTCCAGAGAGGTTCACACTAAAGATGTATGAGAAATGTTGCTTTGACATTCTGTCTAAAATAAAATCATATCATTTATCATTTTCTATTCTTTAAGTGAACTGTATCAGGATTTTTAATCAATAGTTGCCACCTCTAATTGCAAATTT
The DNA here is from genome assembly GCA_013390025.1 of Pitta sordida. Taxonomy (NCBI): domain Eukaryota; kingdom Metazoa; phylum Chordata; class Aves; order Passeriformes; family Pittidae; genus Pitta; species Pitta sordida. The sequence goes on from WEKX01023842.1 coordinate 26,645, forward strand.
GGTTTTTTCTGTCTCTATGGATTCCTAATAAATCATTTATAAGTCATATGCTCTATCATTATTCATAAGAGTACAGCAGAAATATGGAAACTCTTTGGTATCTTGTAAACATATGTATAGAAATTCAAGTGAATGGCAGACTTTTTAGATTTTGGTAGACATATGATCTTTTTTTTTTTAATGTTTAAGGATTATTTTAACCTTGAAATTAAAACCTAGAAACATTAACAACGTCATTTAAAAAAGGGAATTCTTATTGAGCAGTTTCTTTAAAAAGTGGCAGAGTAAACCTAACGAGCACAACTGCATGTATTTCTACTTGTTGAATATTTTTTCTTGAACATTAACCTTAAAAGACAACAGCTTTGAAATGCGTAGAAGCATTTTATGTTTAACTATGGTCATCTTTTCGTTAGGTAAATAAGTTTCTTTGTTAAGTAGTTTTGAATGGAATAATCAGGCAAACACAAGTTCCTGTTTATCATAAAATTTTATTGATGTTTGAGGATTAATTATTCTCTGCTAATTCCTAAAGTGTTATTTATAAATCTTACTAGTGTATGCCAAATGCTAATATAATTTGGTCATAATAAATTAAATTTACTATCGAATTATTTTATGGATTTTAATTTTTCTGGATAAAAATATAATGAGCAATTATTTCTTTTCTTAAGAAAGGAATGTGTCTGCATATAAAGACAAGTTATAATAGTACATGATAATATGAAGTCTGTAGTGGACAAAATTATTGTCAAAGTCACTGTTGTACCATCATGGTAGTCTTGCGAAGTTCAAAAATTACTAAGATATGGTAAATTTTAGCCACAGATAGAACAATATGATTTTTATTCTCTGTAAAGTACTATGTATTATCAGTGTCATATCAACCTGCATTAATTTATCAGATATTGTCAATTATAATTTACACTTTCAAATGATACATTAATTTTGTATACTGCCTGTGGTGGCTTGAGCCAGGCTGAACATCAGGTGTCCACGAAAGCTGCACTATCATTCCCCTCCTCAGCTGGACAGGGGAGAGAAAACTGAATGAAAGGCTTGTGGGTTGAGACAAGGTCAAGGAGAGATCACACAGCAGTTACCATGACAGGCAAACCCAACTAGACTTGGAGAAACTAACTGAATTTATTACCAATCAAACCACAGTAAGGTAATGATAATTAAAACCATATCTTAAAAACACCTTCCCCCCCGACTCCTCCCGTCCTGACTTCCCAGGCTTAACATCACTTGTGAATTCTTTACCTCCTCCCTGCATGGTGCAGAGGGTGAAGAATGAGGGCTGTGGCTGGTTATTTCTGCTGCTCTTTCCTCCTCAGGGGGATGCAGTTTTTCATGGGATGCAGTTCTTCAGGAATAGACTGCTCGATTGCAGGTCCCTGTGGGCTCACAAGCCTACAAATCTATTGCAGGATGGCAACAGGTTAAGTAACAGGTTTGGCTGGGTTAGGTAATAGGTGATAGGTTGGACTCGATGATCTCTAAGGTCTTTTCCAACCTTACTGATTCTGTGATTCTGTGATTCTGTGATTCTGTGATTCTGTGATTCTGTGATTCTGTGATTCTGCTCTCACTTATTCTCTTTCCTCTCTTCAGCTGCAATTTGTTCTAGCACAGTAACTATTCCCCTTTCTTTATCTGTGTTATCTCAGACCCATTAACACCATCTCTGGGGTCTGTCTTGGAGTTATCTGGCATTGGGTCCATCATACATATCACAGTATCACAGTATAGATAAGGCTGGAAACGACCTTGAAGATCATCTAGTCCAACCTAGGGCAGGGGAAGTGAATTGCAGGCCCTCTCTCCCTCTTCTAGTGGCTGGAGTGCAGCAAGAAGGAAAGAAAGTGTCCAAAGAAAACAAAAAAACAAAAAACAACAAACCAAAAACACCCCCCCCAAAAAAAAAAAGAGAAAAAACCTCCAATAAAAATATGGAGCTCTCCCAAAAGCTGGAGNGACAGGGTTTTTTTTCCAGGTGTCTCGCTGCTGCTCATTGAATGAACCATAGTGAAGCAGACTGTCTGCCTGCAAACCTATGGAATAGAGAGAGGGAAATCAATGATGCAGAATCCACCTGAGGCCATGCTGAAGATGGAAAATCATGCTGCAAAAGCTGCAGATGTTTTGAAAGCCCAGAAACACGGAGTCGGAGCTGAGCTTGGCGGAGGTCCTTTGGACAGATGTTTTGTGACAGAATTGCATTGTGGTAGGACCTGACCTATATACTTTGGGATGGGCTCATAATTAAGCAGAAGAGCCAGTACTTAAAAAACTGCATCCTGTGTTATGACTTTCAGGCAACAGAGAATGGAAGAGCTGTCATCCCTGGGTTGAGATCTCACGTGGGAAAGGGTCATGATTTTTCCTCTCGTGAGAGAGAGAGGACTTTATGGAAGTGCAGAGAGATGGTTCCTTCCCTAAACCTGGTCAGAAATACCAACAAGCTTGGTTTTACCCCTATCCCTGTTCCTCCTTTTTTCTCCTGGAAGAAAAAAGGGAATATGAGATCTGTTGTAAGAGAGGGAGGGGTGGGGGGAAAATGTTGCCTTTAAAATGATGCTTCTCTCATTAAGCTCTGATCTTGTTAGTTAATAATAAATCCTTTATATTTCTCACTTGTAGCTTGCCTTGTTTTGCCTGTGATAAGTTTTTTCCAGGTTTTTTCCTCCGGATGAGGTTGTCGGTGAATATCTGGCATCCAGTCAGGGTAAAACCACGACACTGTTTTACTTTAAATTTCTATTTAAATCTAGTTAATTAGATAAAATGGAATGAATACACTATTAAAAAAAAAATGCTGTTTACCAGAGTGGGATAAATGTAGAATTATTTCCCTAACTTCCACAATATCAATGAAATTCATAACATGATGCAAAACTTTCAGCAACATTTAAAGTTGTTTTGTCTAAATGTCCAGTAAAATCCTTATGTACCCAGATGGATCCATCAATTTACAACAGCAGAAAAATCAAGAAGAAAAAAACTACCTTTTTGGCGTGTTTTTTAGTCATACACAGAATCACACAGAATCACAGAATACTATGAGTTGGAAGGGACCCACAAGGATCATCTAGTCCAGCTCACCATCTAACGCCCGTACACACATGACAATTGATTTTTTTAAAAGTTGCTTAAGGCTGTCATTGGCATAATGGTGTTAAGAGTGTCATCTGGATGATTCTAGATGCAATTTGGGATACATTTACCTATTTTGAGTATGACAGTGGGAGGAACTATCTGGCCTTAAGGCTAGTATTTCGATCTAGAATGAAATTGTAGTTATAATTATAATCTTTGTTGTCAAAGTATATTTTTCCTTTCCATAAAGAGTGAACGGAACCCATGGTGCTGTGGCAGTCATGGCATCTGCACCTGTTTCCTCCACAATTAAATGTACTTCAGCCAATGTGTGTTCAAGACAACTATATCCAAGAGTTTAGAGTAAGAAAGTTGATAATCCTTTTAGAAGCTCAGAGTTGTTTGAACTATAGCTTCAATATGTTCATCTGTCCAATCTGGGAGGCATTACATTTATGTGTTTAAAAAAAAATCTTTGTAGGGTGAAGGAGTATGATTCTTTCTAAATCTTTCTAAATATGTGATGAGGAAGAGAAAATATTACTAAAATGAATCTCTCTTTCACTGTAATAAACCATACTGTCACTCATGAAAGAGTTATCTTTGCTGTGTTTATAAAATAAATATTGTGTTGATTTTTTTTTTTGTTTTGTTTTTTTTGGTTAGAATTCTGCCTTGGGTACTGTTTTGGATTTCCTAAAGCCATTGCTGCAACAGCCTTTAAGTGAAAAGTACATTCCCAATGGTGAGCAAAGATCAAGACAACAGCAGGACTGACCCCTAAATTGCAGGCACCAACATGTCCTGTTTTAACAGTGCTCTGTTCTATGAAAAGTGTTTAAATTAGCCTCAGCAGTGGAAGAGCTGCCTGCAGTATTCTCCCCAGTTGTTTACTTGAACCATTCCATACAATCTGAAGAAATCTGAAGCACTGTTTTTCCAGCTGATGGAACTTCATTTTCATTTCATTGGTAGATTGCTGCACTTTTATGCGTAGTAAGAAAATTTTCCATGGAGAGATTGTTTTAAAAACACAATGCATTTTTGAAGTTTTTTGTTCTTTGAAACAGAAACCGTGTCACAGTTTGCACAAAGCTGGCAATTCACTTATTGTTATGGTTTAGGGGGTTTTCTGCTGCTCTGGCAGCGAGGGGGTTAACAGCTCAGTTCTTGCCTGAGCTCTCCGTGCTGCCATGGCCTTCAAGGTTATAGAGATAGAGGCGTCTCTGTGAATAACATACTTGGGAGAGAAGAAAAAAAAGTTCAGTAGTAAGATGTAGCGTGCCGGCTCAGAACCTGCGTCGGGAGGCTGAGAGATTTGAAGGCCCCCAGGCCCACGAGAGAAGGGGTAGAGATGTTCTTCCAGGCATCCCGCTGCTGTTTGTGAATTGGACCGACCATGGTGAAAACCTATGGACCAGAGAGAGAGAGAACCAGGACCGCAGAATCCGTCTAAGCATCACGACTGAAGANCACTAACAGTTGTTAAGCCTATGAGAAAGAACATAAATTTTCTCTGGAAGGTAGACACAAAGCAATACAACTAAAGAGAATACATAAATTCTTTGCAAAGTTGAGAAAAAAAAGTATGATTTCAGTCAAGCTGTCTTGCTACTAGTGTCCAGGAAATATGGTACTTTAAGTGCAGTTTTCTCTCATACCTTCTTTAATGTTATCTTATTGCTAACTGCAATATTTAACACTTCAGGCATCATAACAAAATGTACAGTAGCATTCATTGATAAACTTACTTGCAAAAAGCCAATTAAACCTATTTCATTACTTATGCTTGGAAATTTGATATCAAAAAAAAAGCAGCTTTGCTTGCTAAAATTCACAATCAAATTTTCAATCCATTACAGAATTTATTTTTTCAAGTATACAATTTGTTGGATTTGGCACAGAGAGGAGCATGGTAACAGAAGTACTGAACAGATATTGTAGTGACATCAACTATTATGAAGTGTCAAGGATAGCAGCTGGACATTTGTTTTACTTTTTTTTTTTCATTTAAATTCAAGATTATTGCCTATTTTGACCAGGCATGTCTTGCATCAGAGCCACACAGCCTCCTTGTTAAAATATCTCAGGGATCCTGGAATCTCTAGGAAATAAAAGAAAGCTGAAGGTAATTGATACTGTTTGAAAGTTAAGTATATTTTTCTCCTTCATATTACATATTAATATTTTTTACTTTAAACGTCTTCGTGTTTCAATCCATGCATAGACTGTAAACTCTGAAAAAGCATTATGAATTTAAACTGAATTTCTTGAAATGAGAAGATTGACAGAGTAGGTGGAAGGTGTAAGAAAATGGAAGGAATGTTTGACTAGCTCAAAACAATGAGGTGGAAAGTGCTGGTGGAATAGGGTAAACTCTGTGTTTAGATGGGACAGCACATTGCTTCTGCCACCCCCACTCAGCATTTCTCCCCCTGCACTACCTAGCACACGCACATTTGAAAAGTCAGCCACTGCCCTGCACTGAAATCTGGACGGCTGACCATGTGGGCCTGCAGGGGACATTCTGGTGTTGTAAAACACAGATGTTTTACATGTGTGTGAGACTTTGGTGCTGAAATTAGCATAAGCTCTTCTAGGGGCAGGCACCAGAGGACCCAAACCGTTAAAAGGAAAGCACCACACGTGCCACATGGCGTGCTTCACTACTGTGAAAAAAGCAGCTAAGACCATGATGGAATCTAGGATGGTGATTATATATCTCTATCTCTCCTTTTTGTTTCTCTTTTTCTTTCTTCTTCTACCTCCTTCTCATTGAAATATTGTAAGCCAGATGAAAAAAATGCTTCATTATGTGCCTTGTTGTGTCTGGAAAGGTTAAAGACTGCCAAGTTAAATTTTCACAAGTGCTTATTGCATTGGCATGTTCTAAAGTTTTTAAATAGAAGTTAATTTTGGACCTCCTGAGAATTTTGTTGTATCTCCTGCTCACTGACCAGAGTAAATCAAACTGTCTTATGAGTCTTATGAGTCCACTTGGTCTTTTCCCTTGAGATTGTTCACAAGAGTCTCATTCAGCTTTCCCTATGAAGCTAAAGATTTTACCCTCTGAGTACTGTATGTGGGGACTGGAAAAGAGCTGATGTTCAAATAAGAGCTAACTGTTCTCTAGCAGGAGACAACATTTGCTCCAGTTATAATTAATTCTTTCCTGTGAACAGATCATGGTGGGGGTATGTTTTCTCTATGCTACTGCAAGATAACGGAATCGCAAAATGCACAGATTTGGAAGAGATCCACAAGGATTAACGAATCCAGCCCTTAGTCCTGCACTGATCATCTGCATGTGTCTAAGAGTATCACACACCATGCGTCCAAGAGTATCATCCAAAATGCTTCTTGGACTCTGTCAGGCTTGCTGCTTTGACCATTCCCTGGGAAGCCTGTTCCAGTTTCCAACCACCCTCTGAGTGAAGAACCTTTTTCTAATATCCAGCCTAAACCTCCCCTTACACATCTTCAGGACATTCCCTCGGATCCTGTCACTGGTGATCACAGAAAAGTGATCAGTGCCTACCCCTCCTTTTCCCCTCACAAGGAGTTATAGGCTGCATTGAGGTCTCCCTTTTCCTCTTCTCCAGGCTGAACAGGCCAAGTGACCTCAGCTGCTCGTCATACAGCTCCCCTTCAAGTCCCTTCACCATATTCCTTGCCCTCCACTGAAGGATCTCTAAGAGCTTAAGTCTCTCTTACACTGCAGTGATCAGAACTGCACACAATATTCAAGGTGAGGCCACACCAGTGCTGAGTAGAGCAGTAGATAAATGAGAGTAAATGAATGGTGACTCAAGAAATACTGGCCAGAGAAATCCACTGAACAATTCAGAATAAATAGAGCAAAACAAGCCTGCTCATTCAGGTACCAAAACATGGAGTGTACCATAATCATCCCATTAAAACAGGAATGAAGTCCCACTGTGGCTGCCATGTGTATTAAACAATAGCTAAATCTGATGCTAGACTAACTGTACAGATTATACAAATATAATTGCTACCCTTAGTGCCTGTTCTTGGAGGAATAATGAAAATTGTTTCTCTAGCATTACCTTGTCTTATATTTTTGTAAAGTATCTGTTTATAGTAAAACAAAAAATGAACTAATTAAATGGTGCACACATTCTCTAACTCTCTTCCTCACGCAGACACACATATTTGTGCTGGCGCTGCTGTGGCCATTTTTTTCCTGGCAGCGGGGCGGAACTATGGAAGAGGCTTTTCTTTGAGAAGTTGCTGAAAGCCTCCCTCATAGCTGGCAGAGGTAAAGCGAGCCAGCTCCTGGCTAGGCCCGTTGCCACCCAAGGCCAGGCCAATCAGGAGAGATAGACGTGGCTCTGTGATAATTTTATTAAGAAGGTATTAAAAAAGAGTAAAAGCAAGAAAAGGAAGATGGCTGCCGGAGAAGAGCCGTGAGAAGTTGTAACAGCAATGCAGGCACCAAGGCCAGGGCCAAAGGAGGGCATAAGATGTTCCAGGTGTCTCCCTGCTGCCCATGGTGAGAACCATGGTGCAGAAGGCTGTTCCCCCTGCAGCCCATGGAATGGAGAGAACACTGGGATGCAGAGATCCACCTGTAGCCTGTGGAAAGAGGAGCCCATGCTGGAGCAGGAGGATGCTGCATGGAGGCTGCAGCCTGTTGGAGCCCACATTGGAGCAGAGTCCCAGGAGAGGTGTGTGTCCCGTAGAGAGAAGTCCACGTTGTGTGGCAGAACTGTACCTGGTAGGATCTGTATGCTTTGGGATGGGACTCACGATGAAGCAGCCAGTGCTCAAAGAACTGTACCCTGTGAAGTATCCCCCAGGTAGCAGAGTATGGAAGAGTTGTTGCCCTTGGATGGGACTCACACTGGGGAGGGTCATGAAAGACTTTCTCCCTTGTTGGGGGGAACCTTATAGAGTGCAGGGAAAATTGCCTCCTCCTCCCCTGAGCAGCGGCAGAAAAACACCAACTGCCTGGTTTCCCCCTACTCCTGTTCCCCCTTGTCTCCTGGAGAAAAAAGGGAAATGTGGTGTCTGTTGTAAGAGATGGAGGGGAGGAGGAGAAGGTTGCCTTTAAGATGATACTTCTCACATTAAACTCTGATCTTGTTAGAAATAAATCCCTTACATTCCCCACTTGAAGCTTGTTTTGCCTGTGACAGTAAAAGATTTCTAATAGTCCTCATTCCTGTTGTAGCAAATACCCTTCAGGTTTTTTTCCTTTTCCTCTCTCTTCCCCTTGTCGTATGGGGGGAGGTGGGGAACAAAGTGAGAGAGTGGCTATGGGTGAACTTCTGGCATCCAGCCAGGGTCAAACCACAACAACTATGCAACTTTCAAAATATTAATAACTCTGTCTTCAGATTCAATGAAACAGTGGCACAAAAACCAAGACTATAGATAGAGATTATTAAAACCATGAAAAGTATCAGATAGTAACTTNAATAAGAGCTAACTGTTCTCTAGCAGGAGACAACATTTGCTCCAGTTATAATTAATTCTTTCCTGTGAACAGATCATGGTGGAGGTATGTTTTCTCTATGCTACTGCAAGATAACGGAATCGCAAAATGCACAGATTTGGAAGAGATCCACAAGGATTAACGAATCCAGCCCTTAGTCCTGCACTGATCATCTGCATGTGTCTAAGAGTATCACACACCATGCGTCCAAGAGTATCATCCAAAATGCTTCTTGGACTCTGTCAGGCTTGCTGCTTTGACCATTCCCTGGGAAGCCTGTTCCAGTTTCCAACCACCCTCTGGGTGAAGAACCTTTTTCTAATATCCAGCCTAAACCTCCCCTTACACATCTTCAGGACATTCCCTCGGATCCTGTCACTGGTGATCACAGAAAAGTGATCAGTGCCTACCCCTCCTTTTCCCCTCACAAGGAGTTATAGGCTGCATTGAGGTCTCCCTTTTCCTCTTCTCCAGGCTGAACAGGCCAAGTGACCTCAGCTGCTCGTCATACAGCTCCCCTTCAAGTCCCTTCACCATATTCCTTGCCCTCCACTGAAGGATCTCTAAGAGCTTAAGTCTCTCTTACACTGCAGTGATCAGAACTGCACACAATATTCAAGGTGAGGCCACACCAGTGCTGAGTAGAGCAGTAGATAAATGAGAGTAAATGAATGGTGACTCAAGAAATACTGGCCAGAGAAATCCACTGAACAATTCAGAATAAATAGAGCAAAACAAGCCTGCTCATTCAGGTACCAAAACATGGAGTGTACCATAATCAGCCCATTAAAACAGGAATGAAGTCCCACTGTGGCTGCCATGTGTATTAAACAATAGCTAAATCTGATGCTAGACTAACTGTACAGATTATACAAATATAATTGCTACCCTTAGTGCCTGTTCTTGGAGGAATAATGAAAATTGTTTCTCTAGCATTACCTTGTCTTATATTTTTGTAAAGTATCTGTTTATAGTAAAACAAAAAATGAACTAATTAAATGGTGCACACATTCTCTAACTGTCTTCCTCACGTAGACACACATATTTGTGCTGGCGTTGCTGTGGCCATTTTTTTCCTGGCAGCGGGGCGGGACTATGGAAGAGGCTTTTCTTTGAGAAGTTGCTGAAAGCCTCCCTCATAGCTGGCAGAGGTAAAGCGAGCCAGCTCCTGGCTAGGCCCGTTGCCACCCAAGGCCAGGCCAATCAGGAGAGATAGACGTGGCTCTGTGATAATCTTATTAAGAAGGTATTAAAAAAGAGTAAAAGCAAGAAAAGGAAGATGGCTGCCGGAGAAGAGCCGTGAGAAGTTGTAACAGCAATGCAGGCACCAAGGCCAGGGCCAAAGGAGGGCATAAGATGTTCCAGGTGTCTCCCTGCTGCCCATGGTGAGAACCATGGTGCAGAAGGCTGTTCCCCCTGCAGCCCATGGAATGGAGAGAACACTGGGATGCAGAGATCCACCTGTAGCCTGTGGAAAGAGGAGCCCACGCTGGAGCAGGAGGATGCTGCATGGAGGCTGCAGCCTGTTGGAGCCCACATTGGAGCAGAGTCCCAGGAGAGGTGTGTGTCCCGTAGAGAGAAGTCCACGTTGTGTGGCAGAACTGTACCTGGTAGGATCTGTATGCTTTGGGATGGGACTCACGATGAAGCAGCCAGTGCTCAAAGAACTGTACCCTGTGAAGTATCCCCCAGGTAGCAGAGTATGGAAGAGTTGTTGCCCTTGGATGGGACTCACACTGGGGAGGGTCATGAAAGACTTTCTCCCTTGTTGGGGGGAACCTTATAGAGTGCAGGGAAAATTGCCTCCTCCTCCCCTGAGCAGCGGCAGAAAAACACCAACTGCCTGGTTTCCCCCTACTCCTGTTCCCCCTTGTCTCCTGGAGAAAAAAGGGAAATGTGGTGTCTGTTGTAAGAGATGGAGGGGAGGAGGAGAAGGTTGCCTTTAAGATGATACTTCTCACATTAAACTCTGATCTTGTTAGAAATAAATCCCTTACATTCCCCACTTGAAGCTTGTTTTGCCTGTGACAGTAAAAGATTTCTAATAGTCCTCATTCCTGTTGTAGCAAATACCCTTCAGGTTTTTTTCCTTTTCCTCTCTCTTCCCCTTGTCGTATGGGGGGAGGTGGGGAACAAAGTGAGAGAGTGGCTATGGGTGAACTTCTGGCATCCAGCCAGGGTCAAACCACAACAACTATGCAACTTTCAAAATATTAATAACTCTGTCTTCAGATTCAATGGAACAGTGGCACAAAAACCAAGACTATAGATAGAGATTATTAAAACCATGAAAAGTATCAGATAGTAACTTAGATTCAAATTTGACATTGTCACCTAAAAAAACCGTGCTAGATTGTGGCTTTGGGGATGAAGCATTAACAAAATATTTCTTCTCATTAAGAAAGACCAGTCCATAGTGAAGTCTTGTAAAGTAATGGACAATTCAAATAATAGTGAAAGTTTTTTTATTAATAATCTAGTTTCACTGATGAACAGAATAGGAAAATATGTTCATTCCTGCAGGATTTAATTTCTAAAGAAAGATTTTATTATGGGAAAGGAAAAACAAATGAATCTACAAACATAGTGAAGTTCTTGGAACAGCACACATCTTGAATTAATGGGAATTCACATTAGGATATAAAAGCATACCTCAGCCAGAAATAAATATTGAAGTACCAACTAAACTATATGTGGAGAAAGGAGCACAATACACTGAAACCTCAGCTTAGATCTTTGTTAGCCATTGAAAGTAGTTAGCTTTTCGTTTCAAAATGTTCCATATCTCCAAACCTACCTTCACAAAACCCTTCTGGAAGTCTGATTATCTGAAAGCTGGTTTTAATTTAACCCTTCTTCTTCCTCCTTTTTTTTTTCAGAATGAGAAATATTTTGAAAAATAATGACATGCATATATGACTTTTAAAAACACATACAGTGATACTTTAGAAAAGTTTAGAATGCAAGAAAGGTGTATCAGTGAATTACAGTGTTTCTTTTCAGTTCAGGATGCATATTAGTCAGGAGTTCGATCTCAATTTTATAGCTGAGTTAAAAATCCCAACTAAATAATAACGACAACCTTATTCTACAATGGAATTTATTATAAATTGAGAAAAAATTTTCACCTTCACCTCTTTTCTTCTTGTTTATTGACATTAGAACTGGAATTCTGTTCTTTCTCACAAGAGTGCCTCACATAAATCTGTGCAGTCCCATAGCTAAACTTCATCTAGTAGAGAAATAAATTTAATTGCAATTCTAGAAGATGCTTGGATTTTCCTGTACTACATTGCAGCCAAATATACAGGCATGTTTGCACTAAGATCTCAGGTACTCATTCAACTCACGGAAGCATTAGTACAGTTATCTATAAAATTCTTTGTTCACAATAGATAGATGTGAATCAAGTCTCGCAAATGTCTAGGAAGTTAATTTTAGTTCATTGTAAGCTATCTCTCTGCATTCATAGAGACACATGATTCACCATTATGGGCACAGTTACATGTCTGTATATCTCATCAAATTCTGGATGAGAGGTCACTTGCATTTGAGTGGTGTGGAATAAACAGGATGATTGTGGCAGCTTGCACTTGATCCATTTTTCAGACATTTCCTAGTTTTCTCTCTTACTGGCAGGTGTATGAAGAAGCTCCCTTCTAATGTAATAGAACAAATGTCATTGAAATTATGTCCGTATTTATATTTTTTTCATACATTAAAAAAAATTGTTTTATGGGACAGCATTTGATTTTATGTATATCAACTGCAAAATCTGTTTACCTAGTGGACAACATAAAGGGGAATAAATTCAATACTGATGCACCATAAAAGCATTATGTAACTGAAACACCTAGTTTTTACCTTAGGCAGTATTAGGAAGACAAGGTCAATTAATATATGACATATAATCACACAAAAATGAAATATTTAAAAAATACCAAGACGTGAAAATGTATTCTGAAATGCTAACTGTTTGATGACTAAAGTGTGAAATAAGCAGGCTTAAGTAATTTCATAGTAATTAGAATGAAATGGCTTTGAAAAGGGAAATTCTCTCAAGGATCAAAAATTCTTTCACTTTATGTGCCATATAACATAATTCCCACGTCTTTCTGTATTTATGCAAAGAAAATAAAATCTTGGAAGCTAGAAAGGTTTTTTTGAGGTTAAGAATCTGAAAGTATTTTTAAATCTGAGTTATACAATTGCAATTTAACAGTTCAATTTTCTTAATTGAGGAAATGCAGATTTAAGGACAGAGATAGGCTAATAGGCTATTGATACTATATTGTTCCTTATACTGAATTCTCTTGTTATTTGGGGCAGACCCCAAAAAATTAAGCTTAAACCATTGAAAAATTTATGAATCAGTCAAGACAAGACCCTCTGGGGACATATATTCTGATAGTGATGTAACTTTATCCTTCAGATTAATGAGCAAAAAAGTAGAAATAAGTAGATGGAGAAAATAGTGGTATCTGCTGTTCAAAGAAAAAAAGTAGATGACTGCAGCTCCCTATAAGGTACATGTTTATTATTTCCGTCTCTGACTCAGATTTGTTTTCATGTTTGTTGTCCACCACTATCCTTAAATCACTTTCAGTGTTCCAACTTTCACAGTTCCTCTTTGTTGTACATTTTCCCCCAGATGTATTAGTCTGTTCTTTTCTTTGCTTATTTTGTTATTTTCTGCCTGTATTTCCCTAATTTCTGATGTCCCCTCTGTTCTCCTTTATTGAGTGTATAATACTTTTTATTTTAATACTATGTGTGAATTTAGTTCTGCGGTTTGCTTGTCTTCAAATCATTAACAAAACTGTAAAATAACAACAGACCTAATATTAAACCTGACATAAAAAGTACCTAGGAAAGTTCCAGTGACCATTCATGTTTTATTATCTATATAGGCCATTTCTATTAGTGTGAAACATTTTTTTTCAATTACAAAAATACCTGCGGGTATACAATTGCACAGATGTTATCTGAATGTTTACAATAAAGATACACAAATATTATACTAGTTCTAATTCTGTGTCTTAAGGAAAAAAACCCTAAATCTGCTTCTGGTTAATTTGGAACATGTGGATTGGTTGTTTCCTGCTTGAAATAATTACCCAATGATACTTATACCAGTGCTGCTAGCAGGCAGCTAACAACTGGTATGTTGGTAAAAAGAGTTTATAAAGCATTCCTATGTTTTTTTTCTCTATGGCTGTTTTTTTGGTTTGTTGTTTTGGATTTTTTTGTCCTTGCCAGATGGAGGAACAGATGGATGTGTAATGCACACAAAACCTAAGTTCAAGATCTCAGCTTTCAACCGTCAGCCACAGTGAAATGTACAAAAATCAGGTGTAGATACTCTACAGTTCTTGCCTACAAAAGAATTGACCTATCACTCTAAAGCCAATATTCTTAGATAAGTATTTCTGGTTTCATCTGCCAAAAGCTGAAATAGAAAGTTTATTTCTGAAGAAATAGAAGTGTCACCGTCATTAGTGGGATTTATGACTGAAAATCGTCAGATAAGTGATAATGCACCGCATCATTAATTCGCTAAGGTTCATTTTATGACTTTTGATAGGTGCTCTGTATTTGCGCTATGCTCTCATATTTCTATAATATATATGTTTAATATTTATTTGTTTTTCTCAGTGGTTGTATGTACTATGTTTAGAGTGCTGATTTTCAGTAACAATAGTTTAACTGTCAAGTATAATATTTTTTTTTCTTTTGTACATGCATTATTCCCTCATTCCCAATATAATTGACATTTCCATCTCAACACAGTAAGAACACAATCATAGTTGTAAATGCATTGTCAGATTGTGCTTTAGTTTGCCAAAACTCTTCCTATATTAATTTGGGGTCATTGACTGTTAACAGCATGAAATGTCATGAATATGAAGTAAATCAATGTGATTACCACAGTGGAAAAATTAATCACCTAGCTTGTCTTTATCATTTCACTACCAACAGATAGGAATCTATAAACATAAAGGCAAGTTAAAAGAACCCAGGTATGCTCTTGCATATTTATCCTCTTAATAATATCTTTGAAAAGAAGGCTGTAAATGACACACTCAACTTTTTAGGTGAAGATACTGAGAATTGAAACTATATCAACTAAATTAATCTAATTTGCAATTCATTTTCTAATTAATAAATATTCATAGTGTTAAATCATAAAATACTTTAATAAAGAGTCGACAAAAAAGTAGAGAAGGTGTACGAGAACCAAAAAAAAAAAAAAAAAAAAACAAGACAAGCAACTTTTATACTGATAACACAGAGCCTTTTTCGTTTCAATGATCACTTGCAGATAAAACTTAGATATGGACTAGAGGACAGGATAAGCATTTGAGGGGGTTGTGGTTGGAAAACTTTTGGGAGTATTTCTCTTACAATGTCTGTTTAAATAAAAATACATTCTGATAATGTATTTGAATGTGCTACTGCATAGCAGAGCAAAGATAATAACACAGAAGGATGATTCTGTATTAAATAGTAAAAGGAAGGAATTTGCGAAAATAAATGCCAAAATCTCCAGAAGGAAATAGAGATTGGATTCATCATAGACGCCTAAAGGGTCATAAATATATTCTCTTATATTTATACGAAATGTCACATTGATGTAAACATTACTCAGTAATAATTTTTGCGATTGGTTGTCATTACCATAAAATTATTATGTCCTACCTGCAAGCAGATCAAGATCCATGATTATTCCCTAAAATTTGCCAAAGTTTCAAAGTCAGATGGATGACTACCTGTAACAACGTTTTTAGGTTTCAAAACAGGTATTTCCTAGCAGAAATACTATGAAGTTTATTTATTATAGAATAGTATCACTGTAATTTGACATCTGAAAAATCAAATAACTCTGGAGTTCATACAACAAAGTCATTGCTATGTACAAAATTCTTTAGAAATAGAAAATGAATGTGCCATGTGAAAAAATTGGAAAATTGGTAAAGAAACCAGTATTATTCGAATATATAAATATTATAATATTTCATACTCTAAATGGGCTGTTAACACTTTCAGAACTTAGTCATTGAAGAATTGTTGACAAAAGATAAATGTTTTTAAAATCAAGACCAGAAAATTAAATATGGCTTGGCATCTCTTCAGTATTTCTAAAGGAGAAATTGAGCAGAATTTGACTTTTTTTCAAGCAAAGTTTGGAATAGACATCTGTTTGGAACAGACATTTGTTTTGACAGCTTATGCACAGTTTAGCAATCATATTTTAAACAACATATATTTTAAGCAATGTGGGCAGAAAATACTACGTATATAGTTTCCACTGAAATATAACATTGTCAAACATTTAAGATTTTTTGAATAATAGTGATAGATTCGGTTATAAAAGAACTATGAGTTGCATATATTATAATTTTTTTTTCCTATTGACTGTCTGGCACTAGAAAAGAGTGAGAATCTCTATCTCTTTCTTAAGGATTATAATGCTTTCATTGAGTACAATGAGAAAAACTAGTATAACATCTAGGTATGTTCAGACAAGCCATTTCATAGATGTGTTCTCATATGCTTTTTTCTATCCTGTAAATTCAAGGAACAGTTGTAAAATGTCTTTGCAGTACAAACGGATCTGGCAGTGAATTGGTCCTTTTTTATTAACTGAAAGATAATAATAAAAATAATTATTTTCTTCATCATTTGCTTGGGAATCAGTTAATTAATAAAAGTGCCTAGATAATTTAATATTAATCTTTTTTCTACATTTTTTCATTAAACCTAATCATAGTATCAGAATAATATGAGCAATTGGCATATTATTGGCAATAGTATATAACTGCTATACCACTGGTATACTTTCTTTAGACAATGCATTTCCTCTTCCTTTTATTTTTCTATTTGTTTCATATGTCAAGTTTTAGTTTAGGATTTCAGAAATTCTAAGCGTGATAACTTTTAATGTGATCATTGTACCTGAGAACAAGAATTTATTGTAAATGTTGCAGTTAATTGCAGTAGGTGTCAGAAAAAGACATTTGAATGAAATTCTAATTCATATCTATGATTTATTGGGTATATATTTGAATATGAAATTCCTTTACACTTTCTCTAGAACGTTTACCACTAACAACATCTATTCATCCCATTGCACGTATCTGCCCATACTGCTTGTAGTTTGGCTTTATCTACAAAATTCAGCTCAGTAAAACTCCTTTTTAACAATTCTCACCCCTCCTAACTTGTTGTAAATTTAATATGCCGTATGAACAGTGTGGTCAGTCGGACTAGGGAGGTTGTCCTTCCCCTGTACTCGGCGCTGGTCAGACCACATCTTGAATACTGTGTCCAGTTCGGGGCTCCCCAGTTTAAGAAGGATGTTGAGTTGCTTGAGAGGGTCCAGAGAGGGGTGACAAGGATGGTGAAAGGACTGGAGGACAAGCCCTATGGAGAGCAACTACAGGAACTGGGGTTGTTCAGCCTGGAGAAGAGGATGCCCAGAGGTGACCTGATTGCTGTTTATAACTACCTGCGGGGAGGTTGCCGCCAGGTGGGTGTGGACCTCTTCTTTCAGGCTGACAACACCAGAATGAGAGGGCATGGCCTCAAGCTACGCCGAGGGAGGTTTAGACTGAATGTTAGGAAGAGTTTTTTCACAGAGAGAGTGATTGCTCATTGGAATGGACTGCCCAGGGAGGTGGTGGAATGGCCGTCCCTGGAGGTGTTTAAGAGAAGATTGAATGAGGAGCTTAGTGACATGGTCTAGCTGGGGGTTGTGGGGCTGGATGGTCCTGTGGGTCTCTCCTGGCTCGAAGTGGCCTGCGCGCCTCTGAAGGATCTAGGTTATGTTTACTACTCTGGGATGTGTGTTCCATCTCTGTACGGGCGTTAGATGGTGAGTTGGACTAGATGATCCTTGTGGGTCCCTTTCAACTCATAATATTCTGTGATTCTGTGATTCTGTGATATACAACTTATATGGACAACTAGGAACAAGATAAAGGCTGGGGGAAAAGCGTATATTTCATAATATATATTTTGCAGTCCACAAACTCTTCTTTCATTCATGGATCCATAAATTTTTAAGAAACCCATAAGTGTTCTCAATTCTAGTTCTATTTGTCTTAGAATGTTTTCCCTGTTAGTGCAGCCTTTTGATAACTCGTCTCCTTCTACTGAAGACTACTTTTACTGTGTGTTCCCAATGTTACCAGTGACTCCTAATTAGAGGCTGACCTAATTACTCTATAGATCAATTTCCCACTGTGTGAACACATGTTCATAGACCACCTCTGTCAGACACACCTGGACATTAAATAAATGAACATAACAAATAGATTTCTTCCACAGAATATTCATAACTATAAATCATTTTCCATTATGAGATCCAAATCCAGTATCTGAAAACTGGTTTAACCTTGGTGGAAAAAAAAGAGAAAATAAAAATTAAACATTTTGATATCTTTCAGTGTTCTAGCACTATGGATATTTTATGGTCTGAACATGAATTGGTGCATATTTTTATAATGACTTTGTAGACCGAAGAATCCAACACTTTCTGAGTTTCTTGGAGCTCTTGAGGCTTATATGTTCCCTTCTTAGAGGATTCCAATTAACTTCTTCAAAAATAAGTATAAGATCAATAAATAAATAACATGCAGCTGAAAACTGAAGGGGTGTTACTGTACTGTACTTAAGTATCAGATAGCACAGTGGTCAAATAGCAGAAGATACCAATGTTGGAAGCCCCTAGTGAAAGTCAACATGTCAATCAAATGAAAATGTTAAAATCCAGTGGTATTTTAACTAAATGACAAAGTAGGGAAAATTCGAAACATTTAGATATACCAGTTTTCACTGAAGCCTAAATCAGTGAATATTTATTAAGGATTACATTTAAAAATACGCCCATGTGTAATTTTTAAAAATATCCTCTTGGAACTTGTATTCTCAGTGGGAAGTTTCTACATCCAGACAACTTGATACGAACTGGGACTTTTACTCACCTTTTTGTAGTTAAGCTCGTAGTTGGACAGTATTTGATTGTCCTTTACATAGACTCTTTTCTAGTAAGTACACATGTCCATTAGGAATAAACCAAAGAAAGAAACTGAAATGAGACAGGATTAGAGCAGTATCCCCTTACTAAGTTAATAGTTTCTGCAGTAATCAATTCAGGATAGAAATGCAAGTGGCCTGGACATATTGTTGAAGCCTAGGAGAAATATGGAGGAAATGCACCTGAGCTAGGACGTAGAAGGAAAATGCAGTTTTCCCTAACACAGAGGAAGAATATGTACATGGTGTGCTTTCATTATCTACAAAGAAAATTAATTTTAGGAAATGCAAGAATCCCTTGTTACTTTCTGGTTCTGCATCCACTGATCCAGTCCATCGTGGATTTTTTTTCAGCAAAGCACTTTCCCTTCTTATTCTCTTGTTTGTGTTTTTTTCTGGATCACATGACCACCATGAGAACTGGAGCCTCTGACTGGCTCAGCAAACATTCATGCATGTGTACTATGTTCCTCTCCCACTGCAGAAGCAGCCTGTGCTGCTTATGGTGGCAGCAGCAGCCCAGCCTGTGCCACTTGATGGAGCGGTGGCAGCCCAGTGTGTACTTCTTAAAGCAGTGGCAGCACCTCCTGCTGGGTGGTGATGGCAGCCACCATAAGCGGTGACAGTGGTAGGGGCCCTGCCGGCACAAACACACTGGCTGCTGTGGCACACCATGCTGTCATGGGAGGCAGATTGTCTGTGCCAGCACACGGTGCAGGGAGGGGCTGGGAACGCCTCTTGGTGCTCACTGGGGATAAAGAGGTGGGACAGTGGGCAGGCTTTACATGTGAATGAATCCCTGTTTTGTGGATTTTGCTTCTTGTGGCAGGTTCCTGGAAGTGACTCCTCACGATATTCGAGGTATTACTATACTGATTACCCTCTACAGATTTAGAGTAAAAAATTTTCACATATTTATGAAATCAAGCTGTTGCATTAAAGTAATAAATTGGAACTTCTGTTCATTGAGATACTTCATAAAGTGGAAATAAATTCACAGCAAAGTTCATTTTTTATTGCCCACTCCTCCCTTTGTACAGTGGATAGAAACATATCTCCTTCTGGAATTTCTATTGGTTGGTATGAAGAACTTATATAGTAGTCTTAAAAAAATTGTAGGTTGATCAGGGACCCAATCCCCCCATCGGTAGCTGTAGTAAAAGCTGGACTATATAGGCAAGAACACCTGTGTATGACCTTCATTTAAAAAATTGATTCTTGTCTATGTGGTTAGGCATATAAAAATAGAAGTAGAGCATGTAAAAATACATACAATGTTTTATATACCCTCTTACTAACATTAAATTTCCATGTCAAGCCTTTTATTACTACTACTAAATACGTACACTTGAATAGAAAATTTCTTAATAAATAATAGAAATTAATTTTCTTCTATTGTATGGATTTTTTTCTGGACTATTCCAAACTGATATTTTTTGATGACCCTTCTCATTATTTGTGTCTGGTTAATCCAGATAGCTCTTTGAGAGAGATAAATTCCATTTTGAGGTTGTGATGCCAATACACACAAAGGAATAGAAAAAATCTATATACCTTAAAATTTATGGAAATCGATAACTAATGAATACAGTCTGTTTTTCCTTCAGGATGCTTTTCACCATGCTCAGTCACTCATGTATGTACCTAAAAAAATCATAAGACAAATCATTATGGGAGCCGTGTTAATGTAAGGGAACAAGGTGATCAGAGACAGCCAGTGCAATTTCACTAAAGAAAGTTGTGCCTGACCCATGTGGTGGCATTCTATGATAGGGAGAATGCAATAGTCAACAAGGGAGGACCAACCAATTTTATCTACCTACATTCCTGCAAGGCCTTCAACACAGTTTCATATGACATCCTTATCTCCAAACTGCATGGACGAGGGAATTGAATCCATCATCAGCAAGTTTGCGGATGATACTAAGCTGGGGGCAAATGTTGAACAGCCGGGGGGTAGGAAGACCCTCCAGAGGGACCTTGACAGGCTGGAGAGATGGGCAGGCTCCAACAGTATGAGGTTTAACAAGACTAAGTGCCGGGTTCTTCACTTTGGCCACAACAACCCCATGCACCGCTATCGGCTGGGGGAGGAGTGGCTCGAGACTAGTGAAGTGGAGAGAGACTTAGGTGTACTGATTGATAGGAAACTCAATATGAGCCAGCAGTGTGCCCAGGTGGCTAAGAAGGCCAATGGCATCCTGGCCTGCATCAGGAACAGTGTGGTCAGTCGGTCCAGGGAGGTTGTCCTTCCCCTGTACACAGCGCTGGTCAGACCTCATCTTGAGTACTGTGTGCAGTTCTGGGCTCCCCAGTTTAAGAGGGATGTTGAGCTGCTTGAGAGGGTCCAGAGAAGGGCAACGAGGATGGTGAATGGACTGGAGGGTAGGCCCTATGAGGAGCGACTACAGGAACTGGGACTGTTCAGTCTGGAAAAGAGGAGGCTCAGAGGGGACCTCATTGCTGTTTACAACTACCTGCGGGGAGGTTGCAGCCAGATGGGTGTGGACCTCTTCTTCCAGGCTGACGACACCAGAACGAGAGGGCACGGCCTCAAGCTACGCCAGGCGAGGTTCAATCTTAACGTTAGGAAGCGGTTTTGCACAGAGAGAGTAATTGCATATTGGAATGGGCTGCCCAGGGAGGTGGTGGAGTCACCATCCCTGGAGGTGTTTAAGAGAAGACTGGACGAGGAGCTTAGTGACATGGTCTAGCCGGGGGGTGTAGGGCTGGATGACGCTGGGCCCCTTCCGGCTCGGAATGGCCTGCTAGACTGTGAGGGATCTAGGTTGGTGTTATGCTCTGCGATGTGCTCTCGGTCTCTGTACGGGTGTTAGATGGTGAGTTGGACTAGATGATCCTTGTGGGTCCCTTCCAACTCATAATATTCTGTGATTCTGTGATTCTGTGATATGGATTCAAAGGGTTGACTTTTCAGTGGATAAACTATTGGCTGGATGGGCCTATCCAGACACTTGTGGTCAATGTTTCTAAATTCAGGTAAAGGCCAGTGATGAGTGGTGTCCCTCAGGGCTCTGTCTTGGGACTTGGGACTTAATATCTTTATCAATGACATAGTGCAATTGAGTGTGGATGACATAAACCTGAGAGGTGAAGCTGACAAGCTGAAGGATAGGATGCCATCCAGGGACATGTGCACAAAGTTGAGAGGTGCCTCCATGAAAACCTCAGGAAGTTCAACAAATCCAGGTACAAAGCACTGCACCTAGACTAGGGCAATCTCATAGATAAGCAGAGACAGGGAGAAGGACTCATTGAGAATAGCCCTGTGGAGAAGGACTTGGAGGTTTTTCCTGCTGAAAAGCTGGACATGACCTAAGCCTCTGTGCTTGCAGCCTAGAAGGTTAGCAGCATCCCTGGCTGCATCAAAAGAGGAGTGACCAGCCGACTGAGGGAGATGTTTCATCTCCTCTTCTCTGCTGTTGTGTCACTCCACCCGAAGTACTGTGTCCAGCTCTGGAGTCTTAGCACAAGATAGATTTCTATTAGACTGGGTTCAGACAAGGGTTCAGAGGGCTGGAGATCCTCTGCTATGAAGAAAGGCTGAGAGAACTGACATTGCTCAGTCTGAAGGAGAGAAATCTTTGGGGAGACCTAAAAGGGGCTTATAAAAAGGAAGGAGAATGACTTTGTACATTGGTGGTTAGTGCTAGGACAAAGGGGAACCATTTTAAACTAAAAAGAGGAGTGATTAAGATTAGGTGTTAGGAAGAAATTCTTTACTGTGAGTGTAATGAGGAACTGGAACAAGTTGACCAGATAAATGAGGGATTCCCAATTCCTCGAAGTGTTCAAGATTAGGTTGGACTTGGGGTTCTGAGCAAGCTGGCCTAGTGAAAGGTGTCCCTGTCCAAGGTTGAGGGATTAGAATGAGATGAACTTTAAGGGTTGTTCCAACCCAAACCATTCCATGATTCTATGATGCACAGTTGTCTATCCTGTCACAAATCTTAATATTTGACCCCACTATTATTGTGGGCAAACATTTTGAAGACTATAGTAGTAGATCTCCAAGGAAGCCATATGTCTGATAATTTGGAAATACTTTGAAATATTTTGATTTTTAGAGCTTTAAAATTTTGTATTTAAAACAGTTTAGTTGGATCTATATTAAAAACTGATTATGAACTGAATTATGAAGGATTACATGATGATGTAAAGAAAGTAGGAACTATAATGTGTCACGTCTGAAACACCTTGATTTTCTGTTGCCTTTTTAGAAAAAGTTCATCATAATTTTTAAATGTATAAAAGTGTTTCTTCTGCCAGTTGGGTCCAATGGACAGATTTTCCAGGTTTTCTTAAATGTATTTCCATATTTGCGTACATATATATTAAATCCTTGTGAGATAACTGCATGAAATTTACCTTATAATTACAGGAACTCTGGGTAGACACATATCTAAGAAAATGGAAAAAAAAAAAAGACAATTTGCTGACAATAATCCAAAACTAACAAGAAATGGTTTTCAGAACTGGACTTGTAGAGAAGCAAGTAAATGTAATGGTACTCAGGGAAAACAGATAATAGGACCTATCTGCAATATGTTTGCAATTATGTATGTATAGAAAAAGACTACACCTACCTTTCCAAACCATATATAGTATGATGTATTTAGTTAAAGGAAGATTTCGATCTAAGAAATGACGTACTACCTTTTTCATATTTCTCATTGAAAAGATGTTAACAGCATTTTGACTATGAACAACATCAAAAGTATAGTTAAATCATTATTTTGAAGCTAATGAAAATTTAAGATTATTATAAAGCATTTTGTCATACAGACAGCATAATCTTTTTTATATTTTCTTAAAAGGTACATTTTACGAAAAGAGCAGTAAGTAAATATGCAGTAATACTTCAAATATCACAAGGTTTTGCTTCTGAGGTCCCCCTGCAAAACGTGAAAACCATGAAATAGGGTTTATACATAGATAAATGCTGCCCACTTGCCGCCCCACCCCTTCAGCCCACTTGTCCTGAGGTGGGAGCACTCAGGGTGCCTCACCTGCCTGCAACAATCATGTTGGAAGTGATGGGTTGTATTCTCTGCCCCACACTGCACCACCACCCTGGAACAGGTGGGAATGTCGCCAGGGATGTATCCTAGTAGAAGACCCACGAAGGAGTGAGGATATGAAATTCTGAGGTATTATTGTATTGTGTTTTTATAAATAGGGCATTTCACATACAGATGTCAAAGTCCTTCAAGCTGAATCCAAGTCTCACCTCTTATACAGTCGGCCCTCTTCCACTTTGAACCCCCCATATTGTGGCATGATTTTTTTAGCGATTAAGGAGGACCCCTTTTCACAACTGTGCATACGTGACCTGACATGCGTGAATATTCAGTTAGGCAGCCATGAATATGAAAATCAACCCACACAGCTGTCGCCACGTCTCCGTTACTGGATGGCTCCTGGATGGCTGGGGCGGCGGTGGCTCCCCGCTCCTGGGTGGGGCAGGTGTGGTGATGGCTCCGTTTCGGGTGCCGTCAGGCACCTGCTGCATTCCTAGAGAGGAGGCTTTATGCAGTTATGAAAGATTTACACACTCTCAGGTTAGACATGGTGTCTGAGACTTTCTCGAATGACTCTCCGAGACATACTCGTATACCCTGAGAGAGAGAGACTATGTCTACCCACCTGGACAGACACCGGGGCAGTGGCATGGGCGACTCCACCGCACCAGTGTTCCCGGCCAAGTGGAAAAGGGATTTTTTCCAGCATGGGGTGGCCATGGGTGCTGGGAAACACAGACATAAACACTGACACACAGCAGGGCAGTACCAAAACAGCGCCGGAGTGCTGGGAGGCATGTATTCACAGTATTCACAGTATAGATAAGGCTGGAAAGGACCTCAAAGATCATCTAGTTCAACCTATAGTCCAACTAAACCCAGCATCTACATCCAGATCATATCACTCAGCACCTCATCCAGCCTCCCCTTAAACACATCCAGGGTTGGTGACTCAACCACCTCTGCAGGCAACCTATTCCAAAACTGGATCACTCTTTCAGTGAAAAACATTTTCCTAATATCAAGTCTAATCTTCCCCTGTTGAAGTTTAAGACTATGACCTCTCATTCTGTCTCCAGTGGCCAGGGAGAAAAGAACGACCCCCACCTGACTACAACCTCCTTTTAGATATTTATAGACAGCGATAAGGTCACCCCTGAGCCTCCTCTTTTCTAGGCTAAATAGACCCAGATCCTTCAGCCTCTCCTCATAAGGATTTTGTTACAGCCCTTTTACCATCCTAGTTGCCCTTCTCTGTACTCGTTCCAGAACCTCAACATCTTTCTTGAACTGAGGGACCAAGAACTGAATACAATACTCGAGGTGCAGTCTAAGCAGCACCGAGTACAGAGGAAGGATAATCTCTCTTGACCTACTGGCCACACCATTCTTGATGCAGGCCAGGATGCCATTGGGCCTCTTGGTTGCCTGGGCACACTGCTGGCTCATGTTAAGTTTGCTGTCCACTAACATCCCCAAGTTTTTTTCCGAATGACCACTCTCTAAACACTCCATTCCCAGCCTACAATTCTGCATTGGGTTGTTATAACCAAAATGCAGAACCCAATATTTGAACTTGCTAAATTTCATTTTATTGGAGTCATTTTATTTACACTCCATGTAAAGGTGCATGGGAAATTTGCAGACTAACGAGCTGCCAATCAACGTGGAAGGCAAGCTTCGTGTACAGTGGGGAAGACCCGTGCTAACTTGGTATAGAAAACCCAACTGTATAACATCTTTAATGATGTGAATTTACTAGTGTGAAGTAACACTGAAATAGAATAAAAAACAGAGACACTTAATGTTTATATAGTACTACTTTTGACTCCTATAAGTAAAATCAAAACAGAGACCTCTCCGCAAAAAGACTTGACTGCTGAAACCTACGAGGTAAAAACAGAGATATGAAAAACAGGTTCACAGGTTATTCTGAAATGAAAGGGACACTCAGGATTGCCTAGTCCAACTCCCCACCAACTAGACCGTGTTTCTGAGCTCCTCATCCAGTCTCCTCTTGAACACCTCCAGGGATGGCGATTCCACCACCTCCCTGGGCAGTCCATTCCAATGAGCAATCACTCTCTCTGTGAAAAAACTCTTCCTAACATTCAGTCTAAACCTCCCCTGGCGTAGCTTAAGGCCGTGTCCTCTCATCCTGGCATTGTCAGCCTGAGAGAAGAGATCCTCACCCTCCTGGCAGCAACCTCCCCTCAGGTAATTGTAATCATCAATTACGTTGCCTCTGAGCCTCCTCTTCTCCAGGCTAAACAACCCCAGTTCCCATAGTCGCTCCCCATAGGGCTTGTCCTCCAGTCCTTTCACCATCCTTGTCACCCTT
>WEKX01023843.1:12477-39128 GCA_013390025.1 Pitta sordida
ACAAGAAGCCACAATAAAACATACCAGCGTTCTCCATCTTTTGTAACATACTCCCCAGGTTCCAGGTATGATCCCTTGTAATAGCATGGGCACTCGGAGATGGGCACACAGTTACCCTGTTTATCCAAGTATGTGTTATGTGGGCAGCCACAGCCATCCACAGGAGCAAAGTCTTGCAAGCAATACTTTTCACCATCAGCAAGGGAGCGACAGGTTTGCTCACACTTTGTAAGATTGTAAAGGAAGACCTGATTTCCTGGGCAGGCAGACAATTCACTACCTGGAGGGAAAATAAAGAAACTGATAAATAAGACATGCAGGATGGACAATTTAGCCTTGATGCTTCCATTTTGGTTTCTTTGGCTGTGTGGTACATAATGATAAAAACAGTCCTTTGGATTTTATTAAATTATAAAAACATTAGGAGTCACAAGTAATGCTAACCCAACTTTACCAGTTGAAGACTTATTTTTAACTGCTACTAATACCTTCTACTTTCATACCCCTATTTACTTCACATAAGGATGATCAGAGAGAGAGCGCACAATATAATAAACTCCTACTCTCAAAAATATCACACTGTTGATGAGAAGTGATATTTGATAAAAAACAAAGGCACTGGTAAGCAAAGGCACCTTAAAAGCCCTGGTGGCTGGGACTCCATTAGTCAAAGAAATGGCATTACATCATTTAAACAGGGGAAAGAAGGTAAAAGTGCAAAATCGTGTTTTCTACATTTAAATATGTCATAAACAAATTAACAATAAAGAATATAACACGAATTAGTAAACATTATAAGCATTGTCTCTTTTAGGTCCCTTAGACATTTTTAAGATACTCCAAATCCCTGAACACTGAGATCACAAACAACCAAATTCTGAGAGAGCCTGCATATTTCTCATGGCTAATTAATTCCACGGGGATTGCAGTTCACTACTTACTGCAGACACTTTTTCTCCAGTCTTCCAGTATGATCCCTTTGAAAGCACAGGCTCTTGAATAAGAGGACAGGGCAGCACACAAGCATTCTTCACTATCTTCACAGAGACAGGTGTCATATTTACATTTCTGTAAAAAAGAACAAAAGGGTCAGTAAGCCCAAAGGAAACCAATGAGCAACTGCAACTTGGTTTCTACAAAATATCTTGCGTGCTTTTCCCAATGTTTTTATTAATTACCATAATCAGAGGACAATGGAGGGAATGGACAAAGACCAGAGACTGAAAGTGCTGCTTCATTTCATACACAAAAAAAATGTTTGGATGCTTTTTCTAACCTGAGCCAAGCCTCTTGAACTTTAAAAAGTATCCAGCCTCCTGACAACACTTTTTTCAAAGGATATTGATACCAGTCTTTCTCAGTTATGAATTATAAATGCAGAGATCCACAAAAATTAGAAATCATAATGGTAAAATACTAAGATCTTTTAGGATCTTCATAACATTTAAGCTGAGAATGAGTTCCAAGTATAAGCAATGACTTAGTAATTTCTTCTCCGATAATCCTCCCTTACTGCTCAACAGTGACGACTACAGGGGAAAAATCATGGAGATTCTGGCATGAAAATTATTTGGTGTTACAATCCAATCAATATAAGAAACTTTCTTTTCATGACTTTATAACAGCTAGAGTTTAAGCATAGTCAGTGCGCATCTACAACTCCTGAATCTTCTTTTCAGTTCAAATATCCAATCCAGAACAAATGTTCATTAAATACAAAACATAAAAAAGCAAAAGAATAAGTGTATCTTTTCTTTCAGAAGCACCCCATAAGAATCTCATCACAGGAGATACTTCAGATGCATGTTATGGTGCTTGAGTCAATCAATGCTAAAACTTCATCAGATCTCATGGGCAAGCGACTTAGTAATGTCTCAAATATTTGAACAATGATAAATGTCTGCAGTTAGACCATATGAAAAAATGCAGTACTAAAAAGAGTGCAAGATTACAATACCTTATAGTATTCTGAAGGATCAATGACTAAGTGACATCTTGCAAAAGGACCTTCTCGATTTTTCAGCAAAGAGCACCAATGCTCAGCATAATTTGCTGGAAAAAAGGGAGAAATTCATCACATTTCCTTGTCTTGCTTGTGTCATGTTTAGTTATGCTGACAAATAAATGCAGTGCAACAATACAAATCAGAGAATTGTGAGCATTTTGGAGGATGGAGAAACTTCATGCAATCACATATATTTCTACAAAAATCATACATATATTTCTGTTCTTTGATTCAGAAGCAAGCAATCATAAAATCAAATATTGTAGCTTAGTGCTGCAACTTGTTTACATAGATTTGTGACCCATTTGGGTACCATAAAGCTAAGTTAAATATAAGGATAAAAATACTAGGAAATACAAGATATGCCTTTGAAAATAATACAAATTATTGACCTTGTTTACCAATCTTCTAGCTCAGGATCCTTCTACAATCACCCCCTAAACTTCCACTTCAGTTTGATGTGAAATTAGTGCTTGCGTATACACATACTTGCAGATGTTAATTTAAAAAATCTTCAGTGCCACAGTGCAACCCTTACATGCCTGTTGCAGTAATATACAGCAAACACTGCTCATTCGGGCAGAACTCACCCATCTGACTTATTCATGTACTTACCACTTTCAATGCTGAGACTGCAGGGGTCTTCCAGCTTTTCTACCTGGTCTGTACAAGTGGACTGTGCTTTCCATGTGTTAGCAAAGGCAGATCCTGTAGCTTCTACCAGACCACTAACTGTTCTAAAGTCATCACCTTCCCTTCCGTCAAAGTTTCCACAAAGACCTATCGGAAAAGAAATTAAAAATTTTACATAATCATTGCTCATTCTCATACTAAAAGGTCAAAAGAAAGGGACGACTGATCATAAAGACTAGAAATAAAGTTCATACAGCTGATTATTCCACCTCAATATTAATGCACACTATAAATACTGGAGTCCTATTTGAAATCTTCAACCTCTTGAGAACAGTCTTCATTAAAATATCTCTGCCTCAGGAGATTACCACCCTAACCTGTAATTTTTATGCTTTCTGATCATATGGAAATCACAAAATTCACCAAAAGACTGGTTTCGTAGACAGTTAAAAATTAAAGTGAAAACAAAAGGAGGGAATATTCTAAGAAATATCTACGTACTGCCACCAGAGTGGAACAGCATGGGTTTGCTTCGTATATGAATAGACACTTGCCTTGAAGTGTTCCTTGAACTGATTGATCTGCAATCACAAACAGCTGCATGACTGGAAGCAACTGGATCTGCAGCTGAAACCCAAAAGGAGTTTGTACAACAAGGTAGTTTGAAGATGGTCTGAATACTGAGAAGCTGGCTGAAAAAAAACAAACAAACCAAACATGAACTATGCAGTAAATACATAGACAGGCTGTCAGAAGAATTACTTTTTATTAGACTCTATGGTATCACCTGTCATGAAAATTCTGAGGCCAGGATCAAATTCAAATTTTATTTCTTTTAAAAATCACTGGCCAGCTATTTATGGTGATGGCCCTCACTAACTTAACAAGTTATTGCCTATCATGATTTACCTCTGGGATCAGAACACAATGTGCATGGCCACACTAAGTAGCCAGATTTGGAAAGTGCTAAATATCCCTCTATACAGGCAAGTTAAATTATCTGCTTTAAATTTAGGCCATGAAATTCCTCTTTCCCAAACTACATGCCAAAGTATATTCAATATGTATGAAAAAAGTAAAGGGACATTTTTTTTCAATTGTCCACTCTATACAGTGTCAGTCTGCACATTAAATTCTCAGTTAGCTATTAAATCACATTCATCCCCAAATTGTTCCTCAATCTGAATAAACTTGCTATGCCTCTCTTTCTTTCACCTCTTCAAATATACACACCTACATAAGAAGCCAGCTGTGTGATGCTGGACATACAAAGCATGTCTCTTACCTGACAAATGAGGCACGTTCACTGTCATGTCATTGAGTAGCACACTGCCATCTGATTTGAAAACCACCACCTGTGTAATGGCAAATAGAATCAATGAAGTTCTAGGTAGTGTGAGGAAAAGGAGCGAATAAAAGGGAAATTAACAGGAAAGACACTTTGCAAATTTAGGCTGTGACTAGAGCTTCACATTTTTGAAAGGAAGAATGTGTTTGAATAAAGTAAAATACTGTGAAGGAAAGAAGAATGGGACTTTTGGTTCGAGAAACCTGCAATACTACAAGAATAATCATAGCACAGAGCAGAGGAGGCAAGGTAGGAAAATGTCAGCTGGTCTAAATCTCATGTTTTGTTAAGTTTAGGTCTATTTTGGATTCTTGAGGCAGAAAACCAAGTTGTTCTCTAGCATGTCTGAGGTGCCTTCTCTATCCACAATAACAACTCCAGAAGAATTAACTATTCTGCTACAATAAGGAAAAACCCTAGCTTTCAACATGTCTAGCAGAACCCGACTTACATTTTTTTTGTGATCTGCTAACAGCACAACATTCTTCATGCAGGTCTGCCTGTCTGTGGAGCCACAGGAAGCCAGCTCTGCCAGGACGGCATAACTGTCATTTGCAGTACCCTACAATCACAGGGAAATAAACAGCCATTAGTCCAATCAAAAATCTCTTGAGATGACTTCCAAACAAAGACTAAATTTATCTGTTATAATAATGTTACTACAGACCTTAGCTACTAAAACCACTATGCAAGCACTAGCTCTAGAAGCTGAACACTCTTTCAAAAGAAATCAATGGTATGGTTTCTAACTCAACACAGTTTTGATCATTCTCTGGAAGAACTGACACTAGGTATTTTAGGGATAAATTAATTTAAAAGTTGCCTATCTTGTTTCCCGAGCTGGCTAACACTCAGATAGAAAAACAGCTATTACAGAACTAGCTGACAATTTCTAATCCTGAGATCTTCCATTTTTTGCAGTTTACCTGTGTGCAGTCAGAGTGACTTTTGATTTCTTATGCACAAAAAACTGGATATGACAGCGTAGGTAGTCTGACTGAGTTAATGAGCCATTGCAATAAGTCCCCAGCTTCCCCCTAGGGCTATTATAGCCAACCCCGAATTTTCTAGTACGACTTTCAACATTTCTGTTTCCCTCACACCACGAAAGTAAAACAAAACAGTAACTCACAGTTGTTGCGTATCAGCCCACAGACACTTGTATATACTCTACAAGAGAACAGCCCTACCGCACACAGTACCTTGGCCAACACGTAGTAACAGTTTCCATGGAAGGTGTATTTCTTCCCATCAAAGGTGGTAATATGGGAACCTCCTTCCACTGAACATGTGCCTGGACAGGGTAAATCTTTGCACGTCCATCTGCCTGAATGACAGGTGCTATAAACAGACAAATAGTAAAGCAAACGCGTGTAGGTATTAGAGGAGCTGGGAGCACTGAGAACATCTGTATACCTAGCAAACAGCAAGATTTCCCCAGGTGGTATAAACTGTATCTTTGACGATTTCCTTAAGATTTTCCCTGACATATGCCATAGATTCAAAAAAACTTCTCAGGAATTTAGTTCTCTAGATATGCAAAATAAACATGAAGTTCAGAATGTTTTCAGAACATCTACTATGACCAAGTGGAAGTTTGAAAAACACAGACCTATCTGCAATCATTCAAAAAGAGGTGTAAAGGATCCTTACCATTCTTCACATTCATTGGAAATGCTCTGGCCAGGTGCATAGTTCTTTCCCCGGAGTCTGCAGTAACACTGGCTAACAGGTATGCAGCCCTTTTCAGTAACATCATCATAAACAGTTCCTATAAAACACAACAATAACTATTACAGGTCTTTTGGAAACAAACAATTTCTACAGAGAAGAAACTCTGACTTGCCACACAGGCTGAGTTTAGTAAATCTGCGAAGAAAACTGTTTCTATTTTTTGTAATATAAACCACTTCTATCCAGCTCTGAAAATTCAAGTCTATTCATTTATATAACTACACACAGATAAAAAGTTGTTGTAAGTATACAATAAAATTCTCAGAATGTTATACGTTTAGATTTTCAGTCCTTGTGGCATATTCTGAAGACTAGCCTTGCAATCTTCTTTCCCAAGGTTGACAGTAAGTCTGAGAATTTTAGTCATTGTCCCTCATTGGCACTCTCTGAGCAAATGATGTTCAGTGTCTCAGAACTGACTTTCAACCTAAAAAGGCTGATTTTCAATATATTATCAGAAGTTCACTTGCTGAGAATTAAAAAGCAGATTTATAAGCATTGTGTTAATAGGTTTGAACTATAAAATAATTAATTAATTAATCAGTTATGACATCTTTAAAAAAATCTTACCATTATGTTCCCCTAGAGGGGAAAATAAGGAGAGTGGTACTCATTTTTAAGATATAATTTTACTATATTTAATATTTTAGCTATGACTTCTTTGCCAAGGCTCTTGTTTTTGTTCCACATACAAGAGCTAGAATAACACTTGCCTTCAGGGCAGAAACAGCCATCCATGTAGTGTTCCTCACAAAGACTGCTGATGTCTAAGTGTGAGCACGTATCCATGCAGGGTGAACTGCTCTCTCTATAGACCATGGTTTCAGGACAGGTCTTGGCTGGAAGAATAAGAAAGACATCAGGTGTTATTTGAGTTTAAAATCTATCATTCCTCAGAAAACACCAATCATATACCCTGCTACCCTCAAGTCCATGATGTCTCAAGCCAGATTCCACATGGCAAAGCATCTTCATCTGTTTCTGAACTGCTTTCCCTGTTTTATATACATTCACGTACTTCACAGAATCACAGAATATTCTGAGTTGGAAGGGACCCACAAGGATCATCGAGTCCAACTCTTATATTTACTTCTTTTGCTTTCAAATATATCAAATTATTTAAGTCATCTGCAGCATTAGCCCTCACTGGTTTTTCGTGGGAACAGGATTTCTACTTGCTGAAAAAGATTTCTTGATAGCAAGCGTAACAGAAGAGGAAAACAGGGAGAACATACTATACAATTCATTGTACTACTCGTATGAAATTTATAATATATGCCACTAGTTTTGTAAAGAAGTAATGAATTGAAATGTTTTGTGGTGCTACATCCATGAAATATTTGGGGGTCTGTAAAATCTGTGTAGTTGCTTACGGCAAAAGTCCGGCGTCCTCCATTCCCTCGGCCGGCCACCTGCGTGCGAACACTGGCGAGAATACTCAGACAAGGTGCTGCAGAGGCAGAAGGAGTCCTCTTTTCCACTACATGCACACTTGTCCTGCATGCAGGCTTGGATGTATGTTTCCAGATCAAGACGGAACCGACAGTCAGCAAATGCAGGGGAAGTCAGCAAACTCTGACACTCATCACGCTGAGGAAGAAAAGTAATAATGTTTGAGATATTTGCAAGCATCTGAGATGCTAAGCACTTCCTATCTTGTATAGAAACTGTTGTCTTCTGAACACTTATTCAAGAAAGGAAAACGTAACCATTGGCCCTGGAATGGACAGTCATCTCAGCTCCTTGAGACTAACTCCTTGTATGACAAGGATGAGGCTCTGCAAGTGAAGTTCACTGGTAGGAATACTCACATGCCCATTACAGCTTGGAAGGGCCTGAGTTTCATCTGGATCTTCACATATGGCCTCGGGTTTGCTGATTTTCTGCAAATTCCCAAATGTAATTGAATTGTAGCTTGCATCTACGAGAAAAAAATTAAGAGGACTTGTTGAGCCTCAAAAATTGACAACAAGGAGCATCTGATTCCTGGAACTCTTATGATGAAGGAAAACAGTTACTATGGTATCAAATATGCCTGTCAGACACAGGTCTCAGCTCTGAAATATGTCTAATCATAATAACTTCGCAACAGAAATGCAGCAGCACTGGAACATAATGTTTAGTCTGGGGCAATCACAGAATCTCTCAAGAAATTTGCTCTCCTGTGATGTTTCTATGCATCATATTTGTCAGTCTATCTTCTGTGACAACTTGGCAGTATGACAGGATCACTCACCTCCCTTGATAAACTCATTGTAGATTGGAAGTCCATTGTAATCCCCACAGAGGCCACAGGTATAGTTGTTAAATTTGTTGTCCAGCTCCACCTAAGTAATGGAAAGAAAAAGGAAAAACAGAAAAGAATTATCTTTTCCTCTTTTTTTCCCCCCTACTGGAGCAGAAAAATATCACAGAAAATGCCAATTAAAAAATATTTCAATCATACATACCATCAGTGCATCCTGCTGATTCCACATCAGAGTCAGGCCTATTTTGGCATAAATCTTGATGTAAATGTTGTCGCTTTCAATTAGCATAACAGAGCTGTAGTAAGGTGTCTTCACACTAGGAAGAAAATTAGAGATTTTGCATTAGTTCAGAAACACAAGGGTTGACATGAATGCCCGCAACAAGCCAAATACCCTAAGGAACAGAGAAACTAGTTCTCGACTAGCTCATCCTAGCTGCACAGGATGCCTTGTTTTAATGGGGCATAAAACCTCTCTCTCCTACACTTGGGACAATAACTCATTGCCTTTAAAAGGCAAAGCAATTTCAGAAGTAATACCTACCCAAGAGTACAGGTTCTTTAATAAAAAAATAAAATGTCAGATGTCTTCAACTTAAAGGAAAATCCATTATCACTGTGGTATTAACGGAAGATATTCAATCACTCGCTAAAAATTTACTTAATGAAAGAAGAAATAACATAAATGAAAGCTTTTCTTTATCAAAGGATCTGATAACCACTTCAGAGAGAATGAATGTTACTTTGCAAGGAACTTCCTCCTCAACATACAGCAAAAAGCACAGGCAGATACAGAGACTGCCAATAAAATTTTGAAAAGAAAGGAGCATGTTAAGAGGAATTCAGTAGTTATTTCAGTAGTTATTTAGTTATACAGCTCCCAGTTGAAAGGGCCAAGCTTGTTAATGGTGACGGGAGGTACTTAGCAGAGTACTTAGAGCATAGATACTTTTGTGTGATAATCAATTCACCAGATCTCTGCCGGGTTTCTTTACATGTCTTACAAATCAAACTGAACTGCTGAATTTCATTCAGCAATAAAGGGATTTTGGCAAGCAATCCTATCCCATTAAAATCTCCAGATTAGAATCTGTTCAAAAAGAAGTGAAAACCAGTCAAAATAACTGGTTCGTTTTCATTTTCACAGATTTGTCAATGTAACTACTATCCAACAGGATTCATTCACATGTATGCACATCTCCTCTTAACCAGCCTCTAGACTAAGAGAGCTTTCTCTCCCAAATTTCTGCCACTGGGATTTTTTCAAGTATCTACCACAGGCATTTTTAACATGGCCAAATGACTTACACATCTAAATATGGATGCAAACTCAGAAATTGTTACTTCTACTTTTGACTATATCGTCCATCCTCTGGGCAATGAAGTTTTGAGAGATCATATTTGTCAAGAGGGATTACAAAACAATGGGTAACTTTTCACCTTTCAGCTATCACAGCATGGAATATTTCTCTTTTTCTAAATACTAGGACATTCAATGAATCAGTGGATCCAGTACAATAAGACAAATTCATACATTTTTCTACTTTACTCTTTCCACATTAGTACTGTGAAATGCTATTTTACATGACTCCTGATCATATGTCATTTAAGGATCAATGCAGAAAATTAAATTCTATAAAAACCTAAATTCCCCATGCAGCAAAATTCTGTTCAGCAGGGATCTACTGTTTTATGAATGTTCTCCAAGACAAAAAGTAAGACACTAAGACAATCAATTTTGAAAGGGTTTCTAAACTTGTTTACCATTAAGTTCTTTTAAAGACCTGAGTACACAATAAAAAGCTTTTTAAATTTGGGGCAACAATGCATTTTTGATACCTTTCTGCCAGTTTGTTATGCATTCTGGTATGTTCTTTGGAAAATCGAACGTTATTTTCAATCTTTTAATGTATTTTCATTGCAGTAGCAACTGAATTGTACTGTAAAAGCTGAATTCTGGGCAAATCCAAGTCCCACAATGAGAATAGAAAATATTCTTTTTTTTTTTAATTATGGTAAAACATACTAATAGCCAATTTCTTCAGAATCTTCAGAACTATTTCCTAATTTATGAGTTGCTTCACTTGTTTCAATGAGTATATATGCACACACTGAAAAGATAGGCTAATGATAAGAAAGACTAGGTTAAGACATTGCTTAGCATCAGTAATGGTATCAGAGTAGTTGCTTCTGTAACCATGTTACTGGAGGAGAAAAATACTACTGCTTACTGTAAGAAGTACACATATAAATAAATGTGAATTTTGACCTGTTACATCTGTTAAAATCCTTTGAGGAACAGCCATTGGATCTTAAACACCCTCTCACAAAATAAGAGGAAAATACCCTAGAGCAATGAGTTTCCTTTTTAAGGACTGGCTAGACCATCTGCTAAGGTAAACTCCAGGTGATGCCATAAAACAAATGAAGCGATGTCATTTTATGCCAGTGAAAGGCCTGGCTCATGACCTGCATTGTTTCCTGCACAACTGGGAGAACAATTTACTTAAATCTCTTCCCAACTTTCATTTAAATAATCCCTTAGGTGTAGAAATTATGACTAAATGATGACTAAAGCCCCTTCCCAAAGCAATTTTAATGCTTGATTTCAAAATTTTTTCTGACTGTGCTTTGCAGCAGTTACCACAGTGGTATACAGACAACTGTGTAAGGAATTAATCCTGCATTTATCTTCCCAGCACACTTCTCAGAAATACTATCATATTAAAGGAACTTACATTCGTCCCTCCACCACAGCTATGTTTGGTCTGAGGTACACCGTCATGTCCTTGACTTTTAACAGAATGTACTGGATCACAGGGTGGTTATTGCTGTTCAGGGTACGTTGGATGTGGACAGAGAACTCTGCGTAAGACTCTCGGCAGTCGGAAATAAAATTATACTCGCAGGTGCCAGGGAATTGGAAGACGTCTCCATCAAATGTTTTGAAATGGTTGTTTCCCCAAGTGCTGCAGACAGAGTTGCCATGGTTTCTTGTCCTTCCTGTTCAGTGAAGGAAAAGAAATAGACATGAAAAAAAGTGCAATAAATGAGGTAGTGTGAGAAGAGGTAAATGTTCCATTTTACTGTAGAAATCACTTGCAATTATGTGTGCAATGATTCCATAGATTTCAAGTCTAATCAACTATCTGCCAATTAAGCAGAAAGATGTGAATCTGTGATGGAAAATAAGGCATTAATAAATACTGCTGAGATCTGGGTATATCCTGAGTTGAAGGAACTTGTCTGCACAAGGTGGGGAAATTGAATGCTCTGACCACTAACAAGCTCGTGTATCAGTGCAGCGGAGCTGCTTTGCCAAAAATATAATTTTATTCCGAATCACGGTATTATTTTTATCAGTATTAAATATTTCTAAGAGCTATCTTCTTCACAGAGGCAGGATGTACTAGAAACAAAACAGTCAGAAAACCAAGAAAGTACCATCTGCTCTGGAAGGCAAATAGTTTAAAGGTTATGAAAGGAGTTGAGCACAACAGGAGATTTTTAGGGAATTATTTCTTTGCTAAAAAGCAATAGTGATTTCTATTACTGCAGAACAGAAATTTCTTTGATGAAAAACTAGAAAATAACCATAATAGGTGGAAAAAATAGTTTTTGCAATAGCAAAAGATGAAGATAATTTGTTCCTTTCCCAGCCATCTCTACTGACAAATAATATGAACTAATACAATATTTGATTTATCTTCACATACTGCAGATTAGGAGTAAATCATAAAAGCTGAGTATCCATAGAAAACTTGGCATTTCTCTCATCTTCACAAGATTTTCTTGCAGCATTTAATATAAGAAAGCAAAACTGTAAAGAAAACCTCTAGGTAACTGTGCTTTGATGGTATTAATCATGCCAGATATACCCAGCCAAGC
Source organism: Pitta sordida (assembly GCA_013390025.1). Classification (NCBI taxonomy): domain Eukaryota; kingdom Metazoa; phylum Chordata; class Aves; order Passeriformes; family Pittidae; genus Pitta; species Pitta sordida. The sequence goes on from WEKX01023843.1 coordinate 24,334, forward strand.
TGGTATCCTCCCCCCAAATGGAAGGCTGCAAAGAGGTTCTCCCAGAGTTCACAGCTGGGATACCAAATGCAAGGTAATACTTTCCTCTTATTTCTGATTTCAAGACAAAGCAGATCAAGCGCAATACCTCAAACCTGATCACTGGACAAAATTCATCACCTACTTCTCTAAAAACGAATATTCGATTTTCAGTATGAGTGTTCTATTTCAACACTTCAAAGATGATAGAGTAAATTAGAGCTTTTACAATAGGATTATTAATGTCCTAAATGACAAAACTGGTTTTTGTCCAATGACACTACAGTCACTTTTGAGGACAGAATTTTTGCTGTTCCAAAATAACACAAAGCACAATCATACATTTGCTTCATTGCTGTAACAATGAACCTCTCAAACTCCTACAGTTGCTTTCTGCCAAGTAGTTACCATACCTAGGAAAGACTCAAGACATGGAAAGAAAAGTAACATTGAAAATATTTTCCAAGCACATGAAACCAGGTATCAATGCAGTAGATATAGGCATTAATCTCTCCAAAGAAGGCAGTATCTATCTATGTGGCCTGAGCCATGCAGACTCAGTACTTGAAAGCTTAAGAAATTAAAGGCATCTTAAAACTCCAGTGCATTATTTAAATGCACTGCCTTCTTCTACCTCTGCAGTGGTATTTTAATTCTCTCCCTCTCTTCCAGGAGGCAGTCTGCTACCATTTCATTTCTAGAGCTTACCTTTTCTTATTTCATTAGCATAGGAAAGAGCCAGCCAGAGTACGAAAAGGCTGGCCACTCTTAGCCCCATGGTGGCTAAGGTAGGTGAATTGGGAACTCCACTGAAAACTGTCCTTTATATACTATCCATTGATGCAATTGATTCTATCACAGGGGAGGAGATAGAAAGGGAGGAGGAAAAAAGGAAGGGTAAAAAAACAGGTGTGATATTTACAGAAGATAAGAAGTAAACAGACGCATGCATTTTTCACCATAAATGAAGGAATTCGGCATACAGGAAATAGTAAAATATTGATTCAGTAATCATACAAATTTTTATTGCTCTATTTCATCTACAGGATGCTGTGCTTTTAAATCCTTCAAATGCTAACGCACAGTTTAACCTTCAGTAACTCTTATGACAAACACTGAATTTTGGGGTGAATGACCAAAGAAATTCCTTGATGAAATTTCAGGGTGAGCCCCTTGAACAATCTCTTCAAAACCAAGAATTTTTAATTTTTCACCATCACATAGAATGATTTTTGTAAAAATTAAATAATGCTTGTGATGCTCCTTGTAGTTAACAGTAACCCTTAAAAATAAAAATCGCACATCAAGCATTATAAAATTATTTTGCAGGCAATTGTTTGATTTCTTTAATTTGTAAAACTCAGTGGGACAACTAAACCAAAATATTGTATGGTATTGCATTGGGCATATTGTGCCCAAAACATTACTGAGATGGGAAGACAAGGTAAATTCAAGGAATTCACAGCAAAAGAAGTGCTCTTTCAAATATGGTCAAGGTGTGACAGAAAGTCCATCAAAGAAGTTGTAGAGACTCTCATATCATATAAAGCTTTAGAGAAAAAGAAAACAAGAAAAGGAAAAATACAAAAACATTACTGTCCATAATCCCCCTAAAAATTCTTGCTCATTCTTGCTCACCTTCTACACAAATGATAAATTTCCAGTCTGCTGTCCCACATCTGATCCTACAAAAGCAGTATGGTCAGCTTTGCTTTATGCAGAAAAAGATGAAGAGGGTACTTGGGAGAAAAAGAAAGCAGAAAACAGAACCAGGAACCAGTTCTGAATGCTGTTTCAGAAATATAAGATTTCCACATGCACCTTATTTTGCGCTGAAAAATTGAGGTGTTTCTGCAACTCTCTTCAGAAGACAAAACACATTCTGCTTGAGGTAAAGTATACTTATTTCAACAGATCTTGTAACACATCTGCTTCATAGCACTAATAGGGTTTACTTCTAAAAGTTCTCAGGCCAGGCTCTGTATTTCCTTGTCAAAATATTTTCAGGGCAGTGGCTAGAAATATCTAATCCTCTTAATCGTTTAGAGTGTTCCTTACTTTCAATGCTCATATTACAAGTAGAACTTTTATACTTTTCAAAACACCAAGGAAATATTTTCCTTAGTCCTTTTGACTACTCTACTCAACTAGAAACATCCTTTTATCACAAAAATATGTTCTTCAGCTGCTGCCTCCACATGAACATCTTCCTGTTTTCCCTCAATACATTTTATTTTCAAAAAATACTTAGCAGATTCTCAAAGGTCTTTATTTTGAGCTTTTCTGTGTTTTTCTAGGTAGTCTCCTGGTTGGAACTATTATTGCCTTAGAAAAAAAATCTCCGTTACTTAATTCATATACAGTCTTCACAAACTGTAAGAACTTCACAAACACACAATCCTGACCCCTTTTTAGATTAAATTGGATGTGTATGTTCAGAGGTGTAAGTCGGAAACTTGCATATTTTCCATTCAGGTTTCTTTGCCACAAAACTTCCAGGTCTGGAAGCAGGCTCACTGGGACTGGGAAAGGTAATCATCCTTCACCTAAAGTTGTACCATCCCTCAGCTCAATATGCTGGCAGTTTTCTTCTATGCAGGTGAAGAGCTACTCTTAGCCAAGCATTTCTAAATTCTAGTGACTGATTTTTTCTCTTCTCCAACTTCATCCTGGCAAAACAGAGAGCATGATTCCTTCTTGAGCTATGAAGTTAAAACAGGACTATTTTCCTTCTCCAGTCTTTGCTTCTCACAGTGACCAACAACTTCCCCCTTGTCCCTTGTTCTAACATACATACTGCTTGCTGTGACATCCCAAACTGGAGAATTGGGAAACCAACATGCCTTTAAGCACTGAGACCACTTCACACTCCAGCTTACATGGCCATGATGACCTGAAGAGAAGTAAATACAGATCCTTATCGTCAGAATTCCTAGCTATACGTACTTTTGCTAGCATTAGAAAGCGTCCTAAACTACACCGTCTCTGTTTCCTTATTACTACAACAATAAGGATCTTATCTACCAGCTGCTGTAAATGCCTGTCGGAAACAATCAGTCTTTCAGGTAGACATCATAGCCTGTTTTATTTCTTGTGCAGCTACCTTACAGCATTTTGTATTATGCATTTTAATCCAGAAGAATACTACTACTAATGTACAGATTGCATCCATATGTATGCAGTAATTAATTTTCTATAAATTTTAATCAACCATTTTCAAATAAAGCTAATTCTGCTTTAGCATTAGCATCTTTGCCTTAGGCTTACATCAGTTATCTATATCTGAGTTGACCTGTCTGTGGACCTTTATGTTATTCCTTGCTTCTAGTCATCTTCCTCTTTCCAGTATCAGGTGTTCACATACTTTTCTCAACAATATTACCTTTAATTCTCCATGCTATCACTGTGCAAGCAGCATCACCAGAACAAGTTACGAGAAGGAGTATTTTCATATTTAGGCTCCACAATTGAGTATTAGCAGAGATTTTTTTTTTAATTCCAGAAGTCCATGAGTAGAAATAGAGCTTCCAATAATCTTTCACTATTTACCAGACGTAAAAGCCTCCAAATCAGTGCTACAACAGCCATTGCTAAAATGCAAAGCTTAAAAAAAGAAAATTTGTTTCCATGGCAAGTGTGTTTGTTAGAGCAGTAGAAGCAGAGATAAAAAATGTTGTTTGAGTCATAGTTGTGTCAATGCATTGTTTCCCTACTGTTAAACTTTTATGAGACTATTTCTAATCATTCCATCAGCACAGCTAACTTTTAACATTCATTTAGTTACAGAGTAAACTTATTTTGCAGTATACTTTATGTTAAAAAGGCAATCTACATGGAAGGTCATCTTCACTCTGAATCACACTGCAGAAGAAAATGGCCTATATGAATAATTTATACAACTTTAAGATAAAATTCAGCAGAGGCCTGGCTGGGCTTATTTAGGAAGAGTAAATAATATTCCAGGAATATGGGGTCTATTTATATCTGTTAGTGTATCAAAAGTAAATCTCATAGCAGTCTTGTCCCAGCGTTCCCAAGGTGACCATTGTACAAAACACACACAAAATCACACACAGAATATTATGAGTTGGAAGGGACCCACAAGGATCATCTAGTCCAACTCACCATCTAACACCCGTACAGATCCGAAAGCACATCCCCGAGGGGTAAACACAAACCTAGTTCCCTCACAGTGTAGCAGGCCACTCCAGGCCAGAAGGGACCCAGGATCATCCAGCCCTACACCCCCAGCTAGACCATGTCACTAAGCTCCTCATTGAGTCTTCTTTTAAACACCTCCAGGGATGGCGACTCCACCACCTCCCTGGGCGGACCATTCCAATGAGCAATCACTCTCTCTGTGAAAAAGCTCTTCCTAACATTCAGTCTAAACCTCCCCTGGCGTTGCTTAAGGCCATGTCCTCTCATTCTGGTGTCATCAGCCCGAGAGAAGAGATCCACACCCACCTGGCGGCAACCTCCCCTCAGGTAGTTGTAAACAGCAGTTTGGTCGCCATTAATTTAAAGTTATCAACACAAAAGGAGACAGCATTTAGACAAACATACAACTGGCACGAAATTACTGAAACTTTTAATGTTTTTATTTTATTAAAGATTTAGAAAGAAGTGGCAAAAAGCATCTCTATAAAAAATTCATTGCTCCCTCAAGCTTTCTAATGGGGAGTCACTACTTACCAGTTTTATGGGAAGAACTTTAATACACAGAATATGTGTTTAAATGTGTTCAACACTCAAGCTTTTATTTAAGGTAATGTTATAAAACCTCACATACTTCTGACTGATCCTAGATACCCTCTGGAATCAGGCTAATATCATGTGCTTAATTATCCTGTCATTTTACACTGAGGTATTAGGTTTCTGATTGGGCTAATCTCAGCTCTACCACTAATTTCATCACCATGACCTTGAGCAGTCTTTGGGTTATTTGCATTATTTTTCATTCAAATAAATACAATAGTGTAAGGTATCTGCTGACGCTAGCTGGAGTATACCATTCTCATGTGCCCTTCCTTAAATGGTCTGGCATAGAAATCTTAAGCTTACCATCCATTTTCCACTCCCAGTAGTGCCTTCTTTGCAAGTCAGTAGCTTACACTCTGAGACTAAAGTTGCAAAACATTTTCCTCTCTTTCAGTTAAGAACAAATGGGGATAAACATGTGACACATGGCTAAAGAAGATCAGGAAGGGATGTAGTAAGCAATAATTTCAGCTAGTAAGCTTTCCTACTTACTAACACTTAGCTTCTAGAAAAGTTAATCCTGCAAAAAGCCTCAGTATGACAGCTCCTACATCAATACAAAAGGAAAAATATTAGATGATTTAAAATAATATTAGAACAGTTCTTTGCTCAAGCATCTACCTATGTCATTTACTACAGGGAAATGTACTGAGCCAAAAAGAGATGACACAGAAAAGGCATCAAGGGATCCCTTTCACATCCCTTTCACTTCGGTAACTTTACTACAGGAAAGTGGGATTTTTCCAAGACTATTATTTTCTCTGTAGGTAAAACTGGGAAGAAAACTACACTGGCAAAATGTGCATTTTTATCTCCGTCCTCTGAGGAAGAATTTTTTCTGAAAAATACAGCTCCTTAAGATGCTGGGAAGTATTCTAGACAAAGCTTGAGTACCGAACCCTGTATTCTCTCAATGATGTTCACATACCAAGGAGAGGTTAGAGAGACTTTGAACAAGAAACAAAGTGAGCATAATTGTTTTAATTGTAAATTTCCTATTAATACTTTCTACTGTCTCCTTGTCTCAAAATTCCTATTGACACTGAAGGTAGAACTGAAGTAAAATTGGCATTTACTTAATATTTTCATACGGGAAATCAGACTAACTCACAAGCAAAATTAGAGAGTAAAGCCTTTACTCTTTCTTTCCTTTTTGCAGCAGTATCTTGATATTACCTTCATGTCAGCAATTGCTATGAGTTATTTTTTATCTTTCAAAACAAGAACTTTTGCAAGGCACTCTAAATATTACTGATTGTCTGTTCAACACAGTATATTTCTCTATTTTTCTCCATATCCAGACTAGTCACTCGGCTTGTAAACTGCATTTTTCAACTCTTAATAGAATAGCTCAGTTTATGGCATGTAGTCAACAGGCCTATTAAACTGATAGAATTCCATAATTTTAAGATTAATGTCAATTAGCTGAGATAAACAATATTCTTTATTATGGCATAACTATGGCGATCATTCCACAAGACTGTGGAAACTTGAGTTCACTCACATGAAGCAAGAATTGCTAAGAATCTTTAGTCTTCCCCTTCTTACCACTAAATATTATGATCCTGCTGGTACAATTTGCTATACCTGCAAAAATAAAGCAAACTTGTCATTGTTATAGCAAACTTTAACTTTTTTCTGTTATGTAAGTCAGCAGTTACATGGTTAATAGTGCCTACTGTACTGTGGGAGTGGGAAAAACTACGTCAAATGCAAGAATACACTTGACTCATATTCAAGTCTTCCAGCTGCCATGCACATTTTCTAACAGCATTACTTTTATAACTGATGTTTGAATCATCAAAAAGACAACATCGTGACTACAGCAGTGCATGTTGAAGAACACTGAGAGCTGATACTTCACACAGAGCGAAAGAACAGAAAAGATTAATTAGACAATCTGAAAAATATTCTCCTTCACACAATTCCATGATATTTTGCAGTATTTGTGTTTATTTTCCACGCATTTGCAAAATTTGAATCTGATCACTTGTTAAGGTGCCTCTTGAAAGGGAGAAAAAAGAGAACAAATCTAAAAAATACTTTTGAGCATTCCTTCATGCTTCTCCTCTTCAGCTGCCTCTTTTTAAAACGCCAGTTCTCAGAAGCCAACCATCTGCATTATAAAACTCCAGTAGTGAGACTGACAGTCCATGCCATCCAGTCATGTATTTCTTCTAATAGCTCTTCCGACATTCAAATTTTGGAAATACTGGATAAAAAACATTTGGGAATAAAAGCCTGATTACAACTTCAAATTGTAGGTAGATTAATGTTCAGAAGAACTGTTACCCAGAATATCTCAGAGTTTTGATGTATGCATCTCCACAAAACTCCATCCCAATATCTCTAACTGCAGAATTAAACACACAGCCAGACATATAGAGTCATTAAAGTATTTAGGCAACATACAGTAAGGGCTCAAAGTGAGAGGCAGGCATCCAGCATTCTGAAGAAGGGCCCGTCTGGACAAGGCAAGAGGAAAATCTTAAAAAAAAAAATTAAAATGTATGTCTATATTTTAATTTTAATTTTAATTATCTTCTGGAGATGTTCACTAATTCCTTCATAAACAGAACTCTCTTAAACTTCATAAACAGAACCATGCATATGGTTCTTCATGCCTTTCAAAAAACAGACCCTTTTCTTTAAATGATGCCAGAGGAGGATTCTTCTTTCAGTCTACAGCTCATGAAGAACTAAATTCAGTGAGGCCTGACACACCTAAATCTGTGTTGGGGACACACACTAGCATTCAGCTCTGAGGCTCCCAACAGAAGCTGAACATGGACCTGCAGGAGTGACTCCACAGGAGGGTCACAAAGATGATTAGAGCGTTGGGGCACCTCTCCTATGAGAAAAGACAGAGAGCTGGGGTTGATCATCCTGGAGAAGAGAAGCCTCTAGGGAGACCATCCAGCAGCCTTCCAGTACTTAAAGAGGGCCTACAAGAGAGCTGGAGAGAGACTTTCTACAAGGGCATGTAGTGATAGGACAAGGAGGAATGACTTTAAGCTGAAGGATGGTACTTTTAGATCAGACATATTGAAGAAATTCTTTACTGTGAGAGTGGTGAGACACTGGGACAAGTTGCCCAGAGAAGTTGTGGATGTTCCATCTCTGTATATGTTCAAGGCCAGATTGAATAGCAACGTTTTAGCAACCTGGTCTAGTGGAAGCTGTCCCTGATCAGGAGTGTTGAAACTAGATGATCTTTAAAGGTCCCTTCCAACCCAAACTGTTCCATGATTCTATACTTTTCTGTGGGAAAAGTATTCGATGTTGTAGGTCCGTTACAACTGATTAATTCTATTTTAATACCTGAATCCCTGGGCTCTAAGGCTGTGTACTAATTTTGAAACACACCAGTTTTGCAGAGAATACTGAAGAGTTTAATTTTTCAAAAGACCAAGAAAGCAAGAGTGAAGATGACTCTACAATGCAGAAACTCAAGGGAATGACTTTTGAGAAAAGGGCAAAAAGGCATGATGTCAGTTAGTCCAAACATTTGATATAAAATATACCTCATTTGAATAGAAACTCTGGTGTTTTGAGATGTTTCTCAAATTATACAAAGGGAAAGATTATTCAAAAAAAAAAAAAGAGCTGAATTCTTAACTTGACCTAGAAAGTAAGACTTAACTGAATGTACCACAACAAAATGCTGTTGATGTGTAAGAGCATGCAGAACATGGATAATAGAATACAATCATCTTTCTCTGCCAAGTCTGAAGAACAGTTGTTTTTCTGGTAATGCCTGTGTTAAAAACATTATAGAGGAAAAAAGTATTTCATAACAACTCTGTAAGAGATGTTTGCTGTAAGCAAATAACTTAATAAAAATACTAAATTGAAAGAAGGTCCCCAAGATAAGTGATAATATCTTCTCTTTACTTTCCCAAGACAGAGCCCAGAGTAAAGTTTCCAGTTCAGAACAGTACTTCATCAGCATATTAAATGTTGCTGTAAGGCAGCAAACTCATAATTAGATAAAAATATTTTATATTTTTCCTGCTGGGAGAGGCTAAGCTGCCATGGCTGGCTGTGAACCCTCCCTCAGCAGCTCTGTCCTTCTCCCTCCTCAATAGGACGCTTCTTCCTCCCTGCTGTCTCTAACTGCTACACAGCATTTTTTCCTTCCTTAAATATATTTCCAAATACATAAGTATATACATAAGTATATTTCCACGCCACCAGTTTGGCTGGTGAACTCAGCTGCATGCTGTAGTAGGTCTTGTGGAGGCAGATGGCAGTGTCTGCATCTGGCACAGGGTCATCCAAGTCTCTTCCTAAAGAAGCCTCCCTACAGCATCGTTGCTACCAAAATGTAAACCCACACACCTGTACATAGATTATTGCAGAAACATCTCTTTACCATCTCAGAGGGCCATTTGATTCAGAAAAAATTTTTTTCCGGTATTTTAGACCAAATTGAACACGTTTGTCTGTAAACTAAAAATGTAATTATTTTTATTTCCTCTAAAGATATTGAATCCAAGTGCTAGCACTGTCTGACAATATGAGAACATTCTTCCATCACCCCCCCTCGTTCCAAAAACATATTTAAAAGAATAAAAATGGTAAAAAATAGTCAGCCTTCAATGCAGATTTATTACAAAGTGTTCAAGGTAGCTTAGGATATTATGGAAATGGAAAGATTCAGACAGGCACAGGAACTCCTGAAGAATACTATTATAATAAAATAAAATTTAAATCATACTTCCAGTCATCACCTGAAAAACTACTGTGTTCTGTTAATATTACATGCATCTGGGACTAAAGTTTTGCCATTCTTTGCAAGAAATTTATGGGAATACAGACGTCTCAAAGAAAAAGCTGGTTTACAAATCTTTCATCTTTTCCCCTAGATTTGTTTTACTCATTTTATCATCACAGGAATGTTTTCAGATTACATTATTTGAAATAAAGCAAATACATAATCCCTCTGAATTGAATGATGATGCACGAGATTTTAATTTGCTACTACTTACACAAACGACAGTACTTATCATACACAAGCCTATATCAAACATGAAGAATATGAATGGAAATACAGACTAAAAAACATGAATTATCTGAGTTTTAATAGGAGATACTATGTAGTTGTCGTAGAAAAAAACTCCTTCTTTTGATGAAACAGCCACTTGCATTTTGTGACCCGGAACTTGTTAGGTCTCTCATGTAAGTTAGTATGTGGAACACAGCCAAAATAAACTGCAAGCACATACACACACACAAAAAAAATCCCAATCTTTAACTGAGGGGACAAAGTAGTTGAAAAGAGCAATTCCCCTCATCAGAATTTGGGATGCTTAGATGACATTTTCATGACAGGTGCAGGCAGTAATTGAGACATTTTGAACTAACAGAATTTGGTTTTATAAAGTTAAACAATACTTATATAATCATGTATGCTATCTTGACTCCTGTTATATAAATAATGTTAAAATAAGATAGCAAACAAAGCACACCTGAATGAACTTGGAAGTGATTGATGCTTAACTTATGGCATTTACCTTCATAATAAGCTCTTTAATTGACTAAGAAGGTGTATCCTCTTTGTGTGATTGCTGAGAAACTACCATACAATCTGGAAACTCCCACTTCACAAAGTGAATGTAAAAAATATAAAAGGAGACTGATGTGAACAGAAGATTAATGTATATTACTGAGTCATGAGAGAGCACATGCACAGTCTACGTGAGTCTTAGGAAAAGCTTTCTCATCTGATTTGCTGGAAGAGAGCAAAATAAAGAGAAGAACATACGTATAGTCAAAATTAAAAGAAGATAAAATTTTATGAACTGGTGACTCGTCTGGTTGATGATAGAAAGGCCGCGGATGTTGTGTACTTGGATCTTAGTAAAGCCTTCGATATGGTTTCCCATGGTAAGCTTCAGAAGAAACTCTCAGAGCGTGGGTTGATAGGAGCATTCTGTGCTGGGTTAGGAACTGGTTGGATGGACGAACTCAGACAGTGTTGGTGAAAGGTGCCACATCCAGCTGGTGACCAGTCACTAGTGAAGTCCCACAAGGATCAGTGTTAGACCTGGCACCGTTCAATATCTTTATTGATGACATGGACGGGGAAATTGAGTCCATCATTAGGAAGTCTGCAGAAGAGACCAAGCTGGGGAAAATGTTGAACTGCCAGAGGGTAGAATGGCCCTTCAGAGGGACCTTGACAAGCTAGAGAAATGGGCAGATTCCAACAATATGAGATTTAACAAGTCTAAGTGCCGGGTTCTTCGCTTTGGACATAACAACCCCATGCATCCGTATCGTCTGGGGGACGAGTGGCTGAAGAGTGGTNTGGGATGACGGGATGGGGAGTTGGTTATAAAGAAAAAAAAAAAAGATGACCCTGAGATTAGCTCAGATAGATAAAACATGGTGTTCATGGCACCAGGGTTATGGGTTCAGTCCCTGTATGGGCTTTCACTTGGAATTGGATTCAATCCTTGTGATTCAGTTTCTAACTCTCGACACAATCAATTCAAGATATTTGCATTCAGTTCAAGGACTCCTATGTCAGAGTAATAATTCCCTAAATATTGTCATTTCTAACAAAATAAATGCACTTCATATCTTTCATTGGCACTATTCATATTCTCCTTTATATTACCCCAAGAAGCAATCAAATGCATCTCATAAAAGCTACTTCCTGTCTGGAACTGCTTCAATACCAAAATCACCAAAGTAAGAAGAGTAAAAATTTGCAAAAAGCAGTAAAACACAAAAACTGTTTTTAAAAAACAACAACAAATAAACAGCCATTCAGTACATAGGAAGACAAAATGCCATGACTTCAAGAGTGTCCCTCCCCTTCTTCTTCCCCCAGCATTATATTGCTGAGCATGAAGTCATATGATTTGAAATATTCCTTTGGACAGTTGGGGTCAGCTGTCCCAGCTGTGACGCTTTCCAGCTTCTTGTGCACCCCCAGCTTCCTTGTTGGTGTGGTGGTGCAAGAAATAGGAAAGCCCTTGACTCCATGTAAGCACTCATGCTCAGTGATACTGAAAACATCACTGAATTATCAACACTATTTTCATTACAAATCTTAAACATGGCCCCATGCCAGCTCTATGAACAAAATTAACTCTATCTCAGCCAAAACCACCACAATTTCCCAGAAATCTTTTCCTTTACACTGTGGAAAAGCAAGTGAAAGTAGTCACAAGATCATGAGCAGTGGTAGACACAAAGATATTTCTATGAGACACAGCCTGATCTCTCTATACCTCTCCAGTTCCATGATTAAGTAGTTTGCATACCTGCTCTGTAACACACAGAGACACAGTATTAGACCAGGTAACTAGATCTAGAGCACTTGCAGGCCTAATACCTCTGTCCATATGCTGCATGTCTACTTCAGTGGGTCGACACAGATTTCTCTTGCAGGTTTCTGGCTTGTGGGATATAGATTGTTCAGCTACTAAGACAACAGTAGTTTGGGGGCCAAGGAACCATTTTTGCCTCCATAATCAACATGTGTTTTTATAGGCAACTTTTTTTTTTTGCTGGGTAGATTCTCAAATACTACAGCAATTCATTTATAACATTATTAATTTATTTTCCTTTAATTGGTAGGGTGTATGGTTCTGTTTGGTGAGATTTTTTGGGTTTGGGTTGGTTTTGCTCATGGGCATTAGCTAAGAACAAGATTTTCAATAAGGCAGAGAATACTGGAGCTACAGTGTTGGAAATCTGAGTATCAAGCATAGAGAGAGAGGTTTACAATGTGTTTTTGTGGGGACTTGTCTGTTACAGGTAGGGATAGAGATACGAAATGCTATTACAATGCTTAAATGTACATAATTCAACACGTGTAAGAGTAATAAAGCCATTAATAATGGATTAATATTTAACTTTTAAAATAGGAAATGCCCATGAACAAACCAAACAGCCAAAATAAGGAGTGATCTGGTCACTATTTGAAGGCACCATATTAGAGGCTTAAATAGGTGAATAGCACAAACCAAAACAGACCCAAAATGACTAGGAATGAGGAAAAAAAAAAGACTATTAGCAAAACATTGCAGTAATAGAAGCAAAATAACATATTACTACAAGCAAATAAATGGAAATTTTAGAATAAATTGACCAACTGACCAGAACAGTAAACAAACTGCCAAGACTGAATCGCATTCCTTTAAGTATTTTCCAGAAGCTCAAATACAAAACTGCTAAAAGTCAGCAATACTTGAAGGACATGCTCCCACCAGTCATCACCTCCTGGATCATTAACTTTTTTAGATATTCAAACAAGATGTAGGACAATCAGTTGTCACAACAGACAGAACAGATGGGCTATGTCAGGGTTTCAGAGCAGTGAACCGTGAAGTTCACTGTTTGTTCAGACTCTTGATGATTTGGGAGAACCAAAATTAAAATGAAAGAGAACTGCAGAATTAGCCTACAGTGTTCAGAGGGAAAAAACAATAGATGAAAGTCAGTGACTACCAGTATAGAGCAGTGAATTCAAAACAAGAATTCCACTGTGCTCATGCTGTCCTCCTGTCTCACACACATGGACACAAAAAGGGCACAATGTTCGTTCTCAACTCTCAGGAAAAATACCTTGAAACCAAGGTGATAAGTATCAGAATAATACTAAGTAAATGATCATGAACATACAAAATGATAATATAGTGTTATTAAAGGCATACAGAATGAAACACAAATAACACCATAATACTCTATGCGCATTCACAGAAGGAACACATTTTTTAAAAAATTACCTCTTATTCTGGTCAGTCCACTCCAAGAAGCATATTTCAAAACTAGAAAAGGTCAGAATGGAATGCATTCACAAAAGTTCACCTATAACTTCTAGTGAAGACCTATTAACCATTTATAAGGACCTTGGAATGTCTTCAGATGCATCTCACACATTGAACATGAACAGTAATGAACATGGAGAACTATGGCTGTCTGACATCTACAACATTTTCTTTTCCATTGCTAAGTGTATATGTTATATATGAAGTGCCATTGAGTGTGAGTTACACCATTAATAATTAATCATTTCCAGAGCAAGACAATGGTGAAATCCAGAAATGTTCTTGTAGTCTATTCTAAACCCCTAGTTTCAGTCTTTGTAGATTTTTTTTCTTAAAGAAATCTAAAACGGAGCAAACACTTCTCTGTAGGACACAGCAAGCTAGTGAGCAGAGGCATGGTATCTCTTGTCATGGATCTGACACAAAATTAAGTAATGCCACCAGGACACCAATGGCGAACTAAACAATGTTTGAAATGGGGAAGTGAGAAGCATTAAGATTAGATAAGTCTTGTTATGTGCTTTGCTTGCTCACCATGAAAGAAAGTATCTTGTTGAGTACTTCTGAGATGCTTAAAGGAGGATTCTATCCTAAAAGACATTATACAAGCTTCAGGCTATTCCTCAGATTTGCTCTTGCATGCCTGTTATTGTATCTGTGCACACAATATTTTGCTTTTGTTGGCCATGCACAGATGACATTAATAACATTGTACATGAGACAGATGAATACTACAATCTGACCAAAACAGAAATTTCCACTCAGTTATAACTACTTATAAGTCAGAAAACCCAACAACCCTGTCCCAGATAACAGCTGAAAATAAAAATACAGTTCAGCCTATTAAAACATCTTTCAGTATTGATGACACAATTTGGAGCTGGTGTGAATGGAAATGCAGTATGAATGGAAATGTGTATGTATATAAGCAGTGGAAGAAAGCCACAGAACCAGAACTGAAAGCACAGCTGGCAATTACGATGAAGAACATTATTTTCAGAACACTGCTGCCAGGGATAAAGTGGAAGTGTGTTGTTAATAACCAGGAAAAAAAGTCCTTCATTCTGCTAAAACCACAGCACAGATGACTTGACAGTGGAAGACACTGCATCCTGATATCAGGAGGATGGAAATAAGTAACAACCATGTCACATATCCCATTCCTTGTTCCATTAGTTCACCATGAAAACAGACTAAGGACGTACAACTTAAATTGGGGGGGGGGGGGGG
>WEKX01023843.1:41983-82570 GCA_013390025.1 Pitta sordida
ACAAGTACAGCAGCTTTTCTAGTGAGCAGACAAAATTAAGAATGATTGGGAAGTGAAAAAGGTTGCACATAAAAAGCAAAAGCATGAAGTCTGAAACAAGTATCATGATTAGCATTGTACTGTACACTTTAGACCGCTAATCTTCTTAATAATTGTTAATGGTATTTAAAACATTTTTTATATCTTGGGCAGAAATTAAAAACCAACTGAGGAAATGGTACTGAGATTAAATCATTACAGCTTTAGTAGTACACATATGAAAGTAAAGTACTTTTTTCTTTCTAGCATCTGTTGGCAAGCATTCATCTGAATCAAATGCATCAATAATTAATTCTTTTTCTCATTAGCGCCAGTGTCACTCTGCATCAGCAAAGCTATGGTAAGACAAGGTGGAGAAGCATAAAGTAGCACTGTCTCTGTTATATCAGTATATTGGTTATATTAAATGTTTTATACCACCAGCTGTAGATTTATTCTATTCCTTAAGTGCTGAAGTATTTTTTGAATTAAAAAATGTATATTTCACACCATGTTTCAGTGCACACACTTAGTTTCAGAACAGTGAAAATTAGAAAACAATTACCAGCTCTGTGCACTGAGTGTTCTTTCAATCTCACAAATACAGCCCTGCTTCTTGTACAACTATCCCACCAAACACCATAACTCTATCTTAAACAAAGGATTTCTGCCTTTCAGAACTATACTGTAATAAGCTGCACTAATAAGCAGCTCAAGTGAATGATAATTCATTCATCACAACACTCATATGCCCTTTCAATTTATTGGATGCAACACGACTGATTTTCACTAACTGGATTATCAACCAAAAGATAAGGCCACTAACAGACAGAGAGTCCTCCTTGTGGAGGAAAGAGTCTCTAAAACGGAATCACTTTGATACAGAGGAAACTGAGACTAGGCTTTGGGGAAGAACAGTGAAAAGAAACTGATGATTCTGAAGTTGTTTTAAATTCTCAAACTGGTGTAGTAACCCTGAGATTCTGAAAATGAAAACTCTTTACAAGAGAGAAAGAGCAGTACTCTCAATAAAGTAGCTGCCTGGCCCAAGATAAACACACAGTAAAGACAGTCATTATTTAATCTCTACCCATTTTCCAGAAGGAACAAACAATGCACGTTATAGGAGGAGCTGAAGAATTAACAACAGCTGCTTGCCACAGCTGATAAAAATATATTAACAATAATGAAAGTGCAGATATGTGGAGTTTGCACCCATCCTTATGCCCGGGACTAGACTTATGGCAAGTTCCTGGTTCATGGAAGGAAAGTTCCGGTTTTGTAAACAAATGTCCTTCTTACAATGATATGAATATAGGAGTCTACTAACCATTACCTAAGACAACTAGCATCAGTAATACAGATAAAGACAGTTCTCATACACCATAGTATGTCATGTTTGTATGCAGCAGAGCAGATAAATGAATTTTGACTGTGACTGTAGGTAAAAGGCCACATATTGTGTTGCACAGGGTATTTCGTTACAATCATCATACTGAAATTCAATGACTGTTAAAGCATTTGAACTGAAAACTGGGCTACAAACAGAACAAGAGTGAACCAGGAGCAAACTCCAGCAAAAACCTAGGCTACTTGCTTAAGCTTTTCACATTAAGGTCACACATCCTTCAGTAAATTAATAGTAGTCTCAAAGTTTAACTTTGCTCAAAAGGGAAAAAAACCTGAAAAAACCTGATCGAAAAACACTAATCCAAACCAGACCTACTGAGTAGGTATTAGATCCAAACCAGCTGAGTCAACAAGAAAGTAAGAGCAAATATAAAGTAATCACCAGAAAATAAAGAGTATTGGCTATGCAAGGATTTCAATTGCAGTATTAATTCACAGAGGTAGATGTACTGTCAGTCTGACCTCCTGAACATCCAAGTTCATTGATTGAGTTTTTAATAGCTCTTTTGTCCTATTATTATTTTCCCCAAGTCCCCCGTACTCAAACTTAACCTGGCAGAACAAATGACTCTGTAAAACATGGAGAAATAAGGGGATTTGTATTTTAATAAAAGAGTTGTTACTATAAAATTTGATTAAAGGAAGTAACCTAGGTTACAGAAAAGTTTGCCCTTCAAGGCATCCAACTTCCAGTTAGTCCCTACCCTCCCATCCACCAAGTTATGGTTCATTACCTTTCTGCTCACCTTACCTGCTCCTTCATCCCCTCAAATTAACTATACATGCTTTAGTTTCCTGCTTCAACTCCTATGCCCACTCCCATTATTCTCCTCCAACCTCAAACACCCACCACACCTTCCTCCAGGGCCTAGGTATGAAATGGCCAGAGACAGCTTTGTCCTTCAACTACATGCAGGGAAGCTCCTCTTCCCTTTTTCCTTCCTTGTTACAAAACTGAGTGCACAAAAAAGCAATGGGAATTCTAATCCAGTTTCAACCATGCAGGGCAGGGAGATTAGCTATAATTTTCTAGATTATTCCTTTTTTCTTCGGCTGGAGGTTTGACAAATACTTTCTCTCCAAGTCTACACTTGTCTAAAGACTAGTCTGTTCATTTAAAGAATGTCAGATATGATTTGTCATCTGCAGCAACCCCTACCAGTTGCTTCTCTTGGGAGACAAGGAAGAAGGAAAGCTTTCAATTCAAATAATGACTGCAAGTCACCCGAAGGCTGAGATCCTGAGAGCAGGATCTGTCCACATTGGCATCAGCACAGGCCTCAACTAGAGAGAGTTCTTTGCAAATTCTTATCATGTTTCCCTCCTTTAACTTAAGCAGAGTTTACTACAGCTTGGCTTTTAATTGCCAAATCCCATGAAGTCAAAATTATTTTTCGCTAGACACCTGTGCTATTGACACTCATCCTGAAAGACAGCCTTATCAAACAGGTGAGATTTCCATGTTATGAAAAGCAACTGCATCCTCTTGTCCACAGCATCTGATACTCAACAACAAACAACACACTTAATAGTCCTAGCATGAGACATTGCACTTGTTTGTACTGAGAAGAAATTTATAACCTTCCATTTTCAACAAAAATGCACCTTGCTTCATCCTGCAGTTGGTGAAGATGATTACCATCAGAAATACTGTTCTATCTCAGAGAGAATGGTGTAGCATCACACACACTTCAGAGCCCCTCTGTGTTTACTCATGAAAAAGCATTCCCATAGCCTTCAAAAGGCCCGGGCTTTCAACCACCCACATCCTGTGATATACATGAAGTCTGCAAAATTAAGTGGGTCAAAACAGGAAACTTCCTCCATCTGTCTCCTCAGGATCACGAGTTTTATGTAAAGAGGAAAATCAGCATCATTTATTTTGTTTTCAGAACACGGAAAGCAACGAAGCCACATACTTTTCAGATAAGGAAAAAAGAATCTTTGATATAATTAATATTTTTCTTTTTAATACAGCTTTTATAGATTTTTCCTCCAATGTCTCCAGCTTTACCTAGTCATCTGTAAGCCCTGTAAAAAAATTTCAGATGTCCTCAGTTAACACACTTCTCTGATGCATTCACAGTTGTTGTATTTTTTTGTTTGGTTGTTTTTTCTTTTGGCGGGGGCAGGGAAGACAGGGGTGTTTCCTTCTGCATTTCGAGGAGCTGCACTGAGACAGCAGTAATATCTGGGGAAATAAGCAAAATAGAGTTATAAAATGGATCCAGGCTTATGACCAAGAAACGAGTTAAAGTCATTTTGTAAAGGGACAGATGCATGAGAGAAAAAATTTAAAATCCAACAGCGCCTGTGTTCTAGAGTGAAGCCAGTCTCGAGCAGTTTCCCTCAAACTGAAAACAGGAATGTGAATTGCCCCTCCAAACTAAACTAAGTCCTAAGAATAACCTACCAGATATCACAAAGCGTCAGAGAGACAATAATGTTTTTTCTGTGTGCCCCAGGCCAGGGATATTTAAGGAGTACACATTTCAACAATGTGCCAACTGCCACGGAATCAGTCTCTTGTTCCGGTATCCCCATCTCGGCAAAGCAGCAACATAGTCCCACATTCCTGGAGAATATTTTATGACATTCATTCATGGACTAGGCATTAAAAGACAGATAAGCAAGGTTTTCCTGTTGGGTCTACTGCTGAGACCTCTGACTGAGCGTAGAGGGCCGGAAAATTTTGTTTACTAAGCGGCAAAAAAGAGGACCTCCTAGCTTTACAGATGAAGCATAAATTTCTTCCGCGTTTCATAGAAAAATAAGTATTAACACTGTTTCACCGATTAATTAAATTAAAATGAGAATCACATTATTATTTTCATTCAACTCCTCCATTAAGGCAAGGCCAATGGGTACTCAAAAGGAAGATTCTGCTATGTACTTGGTTTTCTGATTCAAACCTTCATAAATAACGCCTGGACCTCACACAGAAATAATTGCCTCGGTGTGGTATACACAGCTAAGATCAATAAATCAAACATATGGGGGAAAAAAAAGGATTTGTAACTCCCAACCTTTATAAAGCAAGCACTAGGCCGCAGAAGCAGCTTGTCCTCTACCAGCAGATGGCAACATCGCTTCTCAATAGAAAAAGGGATCGAGGGAAGACCAGTGTCATCAACAGAAGCCATGGCCACTATGGACGTATTTTTGCTCTTTTTTTTTCCCATAAAATAGAATATTTTGCCTAAGGTACTGGTTTTGTATGCCAGTAGACAGTAGCAGGCAAAAGCCTGACCACACCAATCTGACCACACCAAGAGGCTGATAGAAGGAGACAGAAAATATCAAATCTCACTGTAACGCAATCTACAGATCTGGTATCATGTCCCCGTTAAAAAAATGTGAATAGAAGAATCATAGACAAAGTTCTGAATAATTATTTATGATGTTTTCACATAAAAACCCCTATTTTTAATACTTTTTTCTTTTAATCCTCCCACACAGATGGACTCAGTCCCCTAGTCACATTTTTAAGCAACTCTTCTTCATCAAATAGGTGGGAAGTGATGAAAAAAATAATGAACAATCCTATAAAAGAGAACTAGAGCCCCTCATAATACATAACATGTAGTATAAAACTGTGTCAAGGGAATTCATATTGGATGGGCATTAGGAAAAGTTTCTCCTATGAGGGGCTGTTTGGGCACTGGAACAGGTTCCCCAAGAAAGTGTTCACAGCACCAAGCCTGACAGAGTTCAAGGAGCATCTGGATAACGATCTGAGCTTTAGGCAGTCCTGTGAGGTAGACAGAGTTGAACTCGATCCTTATGGCTCCCTTCCAATTCAGAATACTCTATGACTATGATATGTATTAATATCTATGGTATATGTAATACTACATATTAAACAACTACAACTCCCTATAGCTAAAGAGGGTTGTGACAGTTCTAGTATAATTTTGATTGAAAATGTCTAGGCTGGTCCCTGTATGAAACAATATTTTCTAAAGAAAGGCACACTAGGAAAGTATGTTTGAAAAATAAAAATTGCACTTTAAGAGAAATAGTTTATACACATGTATCAATGAAATAAAATAGGACCTCAGAATCTTTTGGGTGAAAAATTGCTGTAATGCATAAAATACTTAATTGTCTCTTTGGTTTGGCATTCTTGGTTTAAAATATGTTTTTCTGATTCTTACCAGAAAATACATTATAACTGCACATTTTAGGTTAAAGTTGTTAAAGATATTTAAATTATTTGCCACTTAATCTGAAATTCAAACATTTTTAATACCCAACAGCAATTTTTTAATATGTTTTATATCATTTAAGTTTTTCAACACATTACAATAATATACTGTTTAAAGTTGGCAAACTGACACCATTTTCGCACAACTGCAGAATCACTAGTGTGTTATTTTCTGGTTTATTCACTACACAAAATCAAGCAAACTTCAGTGAAGTTCTGTACAGGAACTTAAATGTTCAGTCCACAATGACAAAAAGAGAAGGAGTAAGAAATACACTATTATGAATGTAACCAATGGTTAAAGAAAAACAAATCATCTGTAAGGCAGCATCCATTAAAAAAAAAAACAAAAACAAACCCTCTCTTTGCTCGTACCTCCCCAAATTTTTGCATCCAGATTTTGAAATCCAGTGTCTCAACTGCTTCACATATTTTCGGAACTACCATATCTACAGACCATCAGCTGGCATTTTTTCCTGAGAACCTTATATTTTTAATGCTTTATCCCATATCTCAGAAACAGTGACATAGGATGACCAAGCCAAACATTGGGAAAAACTGATGGTCTGCTCAGGATGTAGCCTCAGGCTATTACTGCAATATTCAGGAGCTGTTCCACAACGTTGCTTAAATACCAAATATACATTTCTGATTCTTAATCCCCTTCATTTCCAGGAATAGATCCCAGTGGAAATCAACACACATTTACCTTATGTTTAATTTTTCTCTATCAGAGACTGATAGAGAAATTACTGGAACCAAGCCTATAAAAATACCCCAAACCATCCTAAAATGACTGTTTGACAATGTTGTTCCTGTTCAAATACTTGCCTAAGAGGTGTTACAACCCTGGCCTTCCAAATTCTCTGATAGAATAATGCAAACTAGTAAGCTAGCCTGGACAAAAAGAAGGTGGGAGAACTATGCTATTATGTCACACTCTTCAGAAAAAACATTTATAGTAATACTTCCATTTAATTGATCTGATACAAACTACCAGAGAGCTCTCTGGTTTTAAGCACTGAAATAATTTCCCAGCTGTAGAATACAGAAAAAGTAACATCCATGGATTGCAGCTGAAGTATTAATGTGTTTCCAAAGATGGATGCACACAGCTGCAATGAAGCTTTTTGTTTACTACGTCTCAGCATTGGGTGGGGCTAATAAATAAAGCTAATACAAGAGAAGTCTCACTTTTTTAGATTACTTTTTTGACTACTTTTTACTTTAAAAGCATATATATGCATATACACACATATTCTTCAGAGGTGTTCAATGAATCTTATTTATATACTTCTATCAATATATCTGGAATGTGTCCAATAGTACTACAGCTGCTACTTTTGCTTTGAAATATTAGGATAAATATCAAGAAAAAAATACAACATTACAAAAAGTATACCTCTTGCTAGGAACAATTCCTGTATTTTGAAGTCGCTATTTAGCCACAACTGAAACAGAGTTAGACCTGGTATGAAATGTACAAGGAATAACAGAAAACAGTTCTTGCAGTAACATGAAAATACACAGTTGTCTGCAGGATTAGCCTGACTGAGGAATATAATGCACCAGAAGACAGAACCGTATCAGGCCTGTTTTTCACTACACTGGGACGTGAATTCACTACTCAGAAAGAAAACATGTTATCTGTCATATTTAAAGATCATTCCAGGCCAAAGGTACTTGAGCAGTCAGCTCTATTTGTCTCCGCACACCAGCCCAGCTGCTGCAGCAGCTCATGGGGACAGCTCTGCAGAGCCACCCGGAGCCAGCCCTCCTGCAGCCACCCCGCTTCCTCCCCGCAGACTCAGGGGGCCCATTGCGCAGCAGAGGCAGGAGCTGGTGCTTTCAGTTCCGCTGGACAAGAACCCCGAGTCCCTCAGCGGCTGCGGCAAGGGCGGTCCATGAGGGCGGTGACTCACGGCGACCAGCCGTGCTCGGTGCTCCGGCTCACTGCGGCAATCGCTGCCAGCTTCTCACTGCGACAGCGCTCACTCCATAGCAGCTGCTCAGTCACGACTTCTCCACTGTGCTCTTCCAACTCTACCACCTCCCTCCCCCACGCCACAGTCAAAGTACAGATGCTAGATGACAGGATAAACTTAATTAGTGAAGCTGCAATAGCTGAATGATGGAAAGCACAGTAATTTAGAGAGTAAATTCTACAATTTATTCAGTAGCTTAAGTTTATCTGTTTTGTATTTCATTGTCTCGAACCAGGAATAGGATTTTCAAAGACCAGCTGATGTAGGCAAATGCACTGAATTTCTGAAACTGTAATTTTATTTCTAAACTATAAAATTAAGAACAAGGAAGTTGTTCTTCGAGATTGGCACCCACTCTCCAACAACCCAGATCAAGCAGCAATGATACATAATGGGCTGCAGGACTGAGGTCTGACAGCTACCTAGTCTGCTTTGCACATTTCTCATGTCAATAGATAGGAAGAAAGTGAGCACATGGAGTGAATGAAGATGGAGAAAAAGGTTGTCGGGGAAAAAATACCAGAATCATCAACATAGAAGCTTCTGTTGCAGCAGAGGATTAGCTATATCAGCCATTTGGGGATGAAGCTGATTAGTGGGAAGAGGAGGAGCTTGAAGGGGTTATTCTAAGTGACTCTGATCGGAACACAGTTACCTCCACTTTTCTAATTAAAAGGGAAATACCTTTCCTAGAGGAACCATTTGTAGAGACAGTTTAGTAAAGAGCTCTTTCTCTAGCAGTAATGCCAACAAACTTTGCAGTCATGGATGAGTCACTTCTCAATTTTTTGCTGTAGCAAAACTAACACCATTTGCCTCCCCAGCCTTGTGGGAAATTGCAAGCAGCAGATGGCCTTTATATCATGTTCCAAAGATGAAACTACATCAAGCAGTAGTATTCTGTCAAAATTCACTGGCAACATACGGTGGGGCTGAAAAAACCAGACATTGCACAGGAAATGGAAAGTAATAGGAAGGACCTTCCCCTGATAGGAATTCATTGACCAAAGAAATGGGGAAAGACCAGGAAGCCTGCAAACAGTCTCTCTTTATCATCATATTTCTCTTTTTGTTCCTGGGCGAGCCCAAAAAATACAGATCCAAACTTGTTCCCAGAGGAGGGTGATAGTTGCCACTCTCATGCCCTGTGTGACCCCTTATAAGATCCTCTGTCAGCCAACTGTGCTGTCCAAATTCCAGAATACAGAAAATAAATAGATTTTTAAAAGGCAATAAAACAGTCTGTGACCTCTGAAAGTTTGCTATTTACTTTTCTGCATTAATGTGCTTTTCTACATAAGCTGCTGTTTTCCCATTGGCTTTTAACTGCATATATTCTAACATACTTCAAAGTGGGCACTCAAAACAAGACACAGTGAACTACTTCATTGTAAAGCATGCACTATGATCCAGGTCACTCACAATAAACCAGCCTGAGGGCACTGTAACTTATTAACCAATTTTCTCTCCTGGCATTGTTCATAGTTCTACAGCCACAGAACTGCCGAGAGCCTGTTGCAATCACCAGCAACCAGCTGGTACCTTGGGAAGTTACTCTGGGCTATTACCAGGAGGAAATCTTGTTTAACCAGAGTTCTTTCAAATGAAAGTAAGAGGATGGGTTCAAATATGGACTGCTATGGATCCAAAATTTAGCTCTGTGGGCACTTCCCTTGTAATGACTTATCTTTCAGATTTAGTGCCATGAAACATCTCATTGGTATTTATTGAAAACTCACATGTTTTCTTTAAAGTATAGTAATTAAGTTAATCCAGTACATTTTCAGCCTAGATATGTGGAAGAATAATGATAACTGGAAGATCTTAAATTTCTCCTTCTATGTGATATATAGTCAGATAAACAGAATAACCATTTCCCTGGAGAGGAAAATATGTCTCAGGAGCTAAAATGGAGCCATCAGACTATAAAAGCATATAATCCTGGTTGTGAAAATCATACAATCATCCTGGTTAAAGATGAGACTGACTCTGCTCCAAAACAGGAAAGGACCACTACTCCCAGGGAAGTGAGCACAGTGTTTACTTTCTGGAATCATGACTTGCCCATAACAGCCACACAATGACAATTCCAAAAGGGCAGGAACTTTACTTCCAGTCAATGAACTTATAATTAATACCCATGAGAAAATTAGAAGCAATGTGAGTACACAAAACTAGCTCAGAGTGAGCTATAGCAACACAGCTGATCTTGAATGAAGGTAGAAATAAAATGACATTAAGACAATTTTTTATCACACTTTTGCATGTGCTACTTGCCCTGGCACAAAACAGGTAGAAGTCATGGGTATCGGGGCTACCTAAATAACACAGAACAAGGTAAAACATTACACACAACTATTAAGAATCAGTTTCCCCTTTCTTTTTGCTAGCTAGTAAAATCTGCCATGGCAGAAAACCCACCAAGGTAACTGCACTGTTTTGATTGCACAACTCATTTCTTATAATGTAGCTCTCAGAAACCTGAGGTAAGGATTGGCAGAAAACAGAAATGCACATAGAAGTAAACACTGCCTCCATTTAGAATAGTCCACAATGGAAAAAAATGCCTGTAAACACATCTTTCAAGCTACTGACTTCAGTTTTTTAGCATTGAGATACGTAAGCATTTAGTACTTTTGTTTTTGCAAAAGCAGGTAACAACACAGCACTGCAACCATGAACCCTGCTGATGAACCTCCCCAGTCTGATGTTATGCAAAGTCCACTAGACATACATTTTAATCATTTTTAAACTGTATTCAAATGTGCGAAATTATAATAATGCTGGTGACAGTGTAACGCAGGTAAAAAATCCAGAATTACTTCTGGGTTCAACTGACAGCATAACGAAATTACAGAGCTAGAGTTTTGCAGGGCCTAATATAGAGATATTTCCACCTCCCAGATGAGTGCCCTACCCCAGGAAGCTAGAGGGCTGTGCTCCTTTTCATTTGCTGCGCTGTGTCACGGCGTCAATAAGACCATGAAAAGGAGCACTGATGTAAAGACTAGGAGGCAGTATAATGGTGCTCAGAGCACCCTTCTGAAGGGTATGAGGTATGGATTTGTACTGCCACAGTCTGAGGAAACAGAACTCTCTGATCAGCTTCTTTGGGAAGACAGGAGTTCTTCAGATTTGTTTTCAGACACAAATCATTTAGTAGGCAGAAAGTATTCAAGAAGCATACTGAGAATTTATCTAATACCAACATATGTACAGTCTGGCAATTGCAAATGACAAATGTTCCTATCACTAAAAAACAGCAAAGAGTTATTTCATGCTCCAGAACAGATTGCCTGGTCTTGCTTGACACTATGAACAGAAATTCTGCTCATCTATTCAGGGTGATTATAGTGAATGGATAAAATAATCTTTTCTGTCTTTTCCTGAATGCTTCTCATTATTCCTAAACTATCATGACATACAAAATAAGATATAGTTTTGATTACTGATCCTATTGATCAACAAACAGGAATAGGAGAATATTGTTACTTCTATTGTTTAGAATTAAAATCCTGCTTAGCTGAGCTGAAGTTAATATCAAAATGGTTTCCAGTCAATAGGTATTAGGGCAATTCTTAGTAGCTGACAAATCTAGAGTCTACATTTCCAGAAGCTGTAAACTACCTTTTTTAAAATCTGCTAGGAAGCAGAGTATCTTGCTTGATTCAAACTAAGCATTCCTCACATGCTACAAATCAGACCAAGAAAAGTGCCAACACACATTTGTGATCTGTTTTCTAAAGTGCAGTAAGATCGTTCATTGGCCTGCATTTGGGAACTTCTTGTTGTAAATTCCTTCACCTGCATTCCCAGCTCTGAGAACAAGGCAGTTCATTTTGTTGATCTGCTGTATTGTTTGGCAGAGGAGAGCCCATTCCCTTTTTCCACAGAAGTGTGCCACATAGCGTGTGCTCACTCAAATTCTACTCACAGCAAGAGTTTATCCATAAAACTTCATCACTGTGAAAACAAATCCAGTTCTTAGATTTTAGTTTTTAATTTTTTC
This sequence comes from Pitta sordida, assembly GCA_013390025.1. Lineage (NCBI taxonomy): Eukaryota > Metazoa > Chordata > Aves > Passeriformes > Pittidae > Pitta > Pitta sordida. The sequence goes on from WEKX01023843.1 coordinate 53,613, forward strand.
TGTACACAAAATCAGACTTTGTGGGCTAGATGGCCTGGCTGGTGAGGGAAAAATAAACAATCTTATCACATTGGATTCTAAGATTACAGAACATTTGTTATCTCTTAATGCAATAGAAATAAACACATGGAGAAGGGGTTGAAACCCTATCACAATATCAGCTCCAGATACCTAGTGTTGTTTTTAAGATCTTGAAATGTCAAACAAATTACTCACCCATGAGATTATTAGCATATTTAAAAACAAACAAACAGAAACAACAACCCACAACCAAGCAATATTTCTAGCTGACTTGATTCATGCAGTCTACATTTTGTAACAAACCCCTTAATTTATGAACAAAGCTATGTAAAGACCAGATATTAAAAAAGTTAAGAACAGGTCTTGGAATCTAGCCAGGTATCGTAAAAGATCTGCTCAAACTGTGAAAGATCTACAGAAAAAATTTCCTGCCTCCTGTATGTACACCATATTACAGACATAAAGGTCTCCATTACACGGTACTATCCTATTGTCTAGGGCATACTTTATTCTATCTAGACAGCAAGGCATTGGATTTCTGAAATGGTGTGCATCAACAGAGGGATTTTATCTTCATGGATCCTTCCTCTGGTGCACTCCAACCACATGACCTGTCCCACCATGTCTTCATTACCCCCGTGAGGTGACAGCTCTGTAAGAACTCTGAGACTTTTAACTTCTGTTTCTTCTCGATAACATTCATCAGTTACAGGCCTTCAGAGAAGTGCCCAAGCACACTGATTCCTCAGAAGAGGAAAATCAGCTTTTACCCTGCAAGTGCTCTGAAGGCACTTTCTTCTTCACATGTCTAAGCTCAAGATTCTATGGCAACTGTTTTATTGTTTTGCCGCTTCAATTCCCATCACTTGGGTTCTTGCCTTGCCTATCCTCTCCCTAACTGATTTTTGAGGAATAAATCTCAACTCCCTTGTTCCTAGTTAAAATTTCTGCCTACCAAATTGTCCAGCTTGTTATCAAAGATGTTTTTTCTTCTTCATCTGACTGGGCCCTGCAGCCAACACCAGTTGTGCAACTAGTTGTTAACCTGCAGGATCCCAGTTTTCCTCAGACTCTTCCCCTCAGGGGTAGAATCAAGAGCACCACCTCCATCCCCAAACACTTGAACACCATCTCACTGCCCTTCAGTCATGGCAGTATTTTTGGCATGTGTGTAGAAGAGTAGCAGTAGCTGGAGTGTGAGGTGAACCTTGGTAGTTTCTCCACAGCATAACGAATTTGAGCACCCAGCAAGCACCAAACCTCCCTACAAGACAAATGAGGTCCGCAGATGGAGATGGTTGTCTCCTGCAGTAGGGAGTCCCCAACCATGATCACTTGACACTTCCTTTTAGTTGTCCCAAGTGGTTCAGAGTCAGCCACTGGAGTTGCTCCATTCGATGACACTTTCAGGCCCCCATCAGCTTTAGGGGCACTGAACCTATTCTATAGCTGCAACTCAAAGTGGACTTGGAGCCTTTCCCCCAGTGGGAGATGTCACCACCTTCCAGCTTTTGCTGGAATTGAGGGTTGAGGTCCATGAAGCTGCAGGGTCCCAGAGAAGTATCATTTGATTGCTTTCTCATTCCTTAGCATTCTTCACAGTTTGTGCAAATCCTCCCGTAGCTCTTTTACTTGGAGACACAGCCCATCAACAATTTCACAGCCCTGAGCAGACCAGAAGACCAAATATCCCAGGCTCAGTTACTACAGACTGCCTCAGACTTGAGAAGTTGCATCATCCTTCTAAAGCTCTCTTTGGGTCTGAAAGTCCAATAGTGAAGTGATAGTCACTCCAAAATCCGAATTTGGATGTAAACCAAGCCTTGACTCATTGCTCTAAAGTTTTCATTTTAAAATGTCAGATAAAGAAACATAAGGATATTAAGACATTTGCTAAAATCATAACAGTCTCACTAAATATCTTAAATCTTAAAAAGCAGGAATAAATAACAAAATCAACTTTAGTACAGTGGTAAATGTCCCCACCTGGCATGTGGGAGACCTGGGTTTGATTCCCACCAGGGAGACATTGTTAAGAGTTGGACTCGATGATCCTTGTGGGTCCCTTCCAACTCAGACTATTCTGTGAACTTTCACTGAAGCTATGTATTTGCTTTTCTTAAAAATAATTAAAACTAAAAGAAAAAATAATTTACTTCCTCCCCTCAGTCCCATCGTTAGGCTATTAGTTTCCTTTTATCACATGATTAACAATGGATAACTTTAAATTAAATGACGTAAATTGACTGCATGCAAATTCAATTACATGGTGTTGAGATTTGTGCAAATAACTCCTCCCCCATGTATAAACAGGCATTTAGAAAAATCCATCCACGTATTACTGGGCAGACCTACTCCTGCCAACAACATACACAGTAACCTCTTGTTTACTATTTATCAGAACTGTACCAGTCATGTTTGTGCAGTTCATACATCAGCAAATATAAATATCAATATCAATAAATGTATATTTGCAAGTAGATAAAAGTTACTGTGCTACACCTGTGTAAATGCAGGAATTGACCCCTGGATTTACTACAAAAGCAGTAGCTCTTGCCTATGTATGCAAGGTCCATCTTTTTCCTGTTACATGTAAAGCCAAAAGTGAAAACTTGTGAGCAGTTTTTCTAAATAATTAATTTGTATATGGATTGAAGAAGAATTTTTTGGCTTTCAAACTCAGAAATGCCAAAACCACTTTGCACAATTGCTTATAAAACATGGGCAATGCTGTTACTGTGCTGTCAAATCTGGCAGCCATTCTGTACTCAGCCGTATATCAAACACCATCCAAATGCAACCATACAAATGTCACCTCTGCCTGCAGAACTTTATAAATGAAGCAATATTAATCAATTAAGGGACAGTGGAGGGCATGCAAAAGCAGCCAAGTCTACCTGAGGATTACAATAGGGAGTTCTAGATGGGCAATCAAGTTTGAACTGCAGAACTGCCAAGGCACACGGATTCTCTGTAAGATAAAGCGGATTTCCGGTCACACACAGAGAAACAGAGGAACTTTTGCCCATGGACAGACAAGAGAAAATTTTGCTTTTGCACTATTTATCTTTTTATTATTTGGTACTGTACCATTTTCCAAATCTTTTTACCTTACTCTACATTTTATGTACTGGCGATGCTTAATGAAATGATTTTCATTCCAAATTATCTCACTTGTCATATCAGACTTTCTATTCCTGCAGTTTTAGAGGCTTCCTTTCACAAAGAAGCAACTGTGCAGTATTACGTACTCCCCACAGGGGCTGCTTTTCAGAGGGAGTAGTGCACAACAAATGAGTTGTTTTCCACCCTTACCTTCACATGCTGTATAGGTTTATAAATTGTGTACTGCTCTAATGATGTCCACCTGTCGTTATAAGCTAGCCCCAAAGAAACATAATAACAAGCCACCATTCATGAATGTTGTTATTCAGAATGGCTGCCATTTATCTTTAAATGGGCCAAACTCTAACATGGTCAGCATTTCCCCGAAGTCGTTACTCCATATAGACATGTGAATTATCTCTAGCAGCATGAAGTTGTCCTCAGGAGAAATGGCTGCAGCTCTGTGGTACCTACTCAGTCTGCACAAAGGCCTGTACAGCACAGACTGCAAAGCTACAGGGAGTCGGCGACAGAAACAGGGCACTCAAGGCAGATAGCTGCTGGATCAAGGTTTGCCTTTGGTAAACCAGCCAGTCATTCAGATAAACAGATTTTAAAGGTGAATAAAACAACCAGGGACCCATATCTAGTTTTCTATAGCACAGGCTGGTACAAAGGATGCATCAGTTTGTGCTGGTGAGTGGTTATTAAGGGTTCCCTTAGAGACACAGGTCCTGCCATAAACTCTTGTCAGCCAAATAATCAGTAAAGCCAGACCCAGTTCCAGTGCTATCTCTTCCTCTCCTAGTATTCTCATCTTTGGATTGGCACAAATAATTTTCTTTCTGCGTGGTAGAACAGTGTTTACCATATCCTGTTTAGGAAGAATAAAGTACCAGTACTGATGGTAGTAGGAATTAATAATGAAGCGAGAATAAACCATAGTTCCCTACTCTACTTTGCTGTGCAACTCAAGCAAAGGTAGAGAAACCAGACCTTGCACATCAGTCACAGCATTTCTAACCTAGAAGGAAAAGCAGAAGCAGCCTCTGCATCCCATGATTTGAGTCATGGAATCCGTCTAAGGTCTGAACCTTCTACAGAATCCAGTTTACCATGGCCAAAGGCTTTGAAATATTTCTACCTTGGGCTAGAGACAACGTTTTTCTGAATCACTGTTCCTAACGATTCCAGTCCTTCTGCCAGGCATTTGTGCAGTAAGCGGTAGCAGACCATGGTCCAGAACTAAGGGAGGCCTAGGCACAGGAAAGTGGTGAAGGGAGGAGGCAGTTGAGGGATGATTGTTGGGATCTTGGCTAGAAGTCATGTCCTCAGACATGAGGAAGGAGAGATCACTAGAATAAAAGGCAATTAGTTTTAGCTCTTTGAACAACTAATGGTTACTAACTGAAAGTAACGATTTTATTTAAGGAACCACTTTCTTTAAAAGGAAAATACAGAGATTATTGACAGGAGGCATGCAAATGAATCAGAGCAACTTCCTATAATTCCTGATGTGTTTTGAATTTTGGAGATGCAGGTATTTTAAGCAATACTTGAGGAATTAAAATACTCTGCTAAGGCACAGAGATTTTTACAGGTTGGGCTTTTTCAGTAGCAAACAGAAGGTTAGCAACATTTGTTTGAAAGTAGCTGAAGTTATTTTGAACAACTGATAGACAAGCTGAGATGTTGATACTTCTTCTAATGGAGGGTCATAGGAAATGAGAGACCAGTTAGCCTCACTTCAATACCTGGGAAAGTGATGGAGCAACTAATCCCGGAAGGCATTTTAAGGCACATGAAGGACAAGAAAGTTGTCAGGAGTAGTCAGCACTGATTTACCAGTGAGTAAATCTTGGGTAACAGACCCAAGTCAGGTCTGTTTTGCCTGTGACAGTAACTAGTGAGTGATCCCTCCCTGTCCATGTCTCAATCCATGAGCCTCTCATTATATTTTCTTTCTTATCACAGAATCACAGAATCACAGAATATTATGAGTTGGAAGGGACCCACAAGGATCATCTAGTCCAACTCACCATCTAACACCCGTAAAGAGACCGAGAGCACATCGCAGAGCATAACACCAACCTAGATCCCTCACAGTCTAGCAGGCCACTCCGAGACGGAGGGGGCACAACGTCATCCAGCCCTACACCTCCCGGCTAGACCATGTCNGAGCCACTCCTCCCCCAGCCGATAGCGGTGCATAGGGTTGTTGTGGCCAAAGTGAAGAACCCGGCACTTAGTCTTGTTAAACCTCATACTGTTGGAGCCTGCCCACCTCTCCAGCCTGTCGAGGTCCCTCTGGAGGGCCTTCCTACCCTCCGGCTGTTCAACATCTGCCCCCAGCTTAGTATCATCTGCAAACTTGCTGATGATGGATTCAATTCCCTCGTCCATGTCATCAATAAAGATGTTGAACAGTACTGGGCCCAACACTGACCCCTGTGGGACTCCACTGGTGACTGGCCGCCAGTCCGATGTTGCACCATTCACCACCACCCTCTGAGCTCGCCCTTCTAACCAGTTTGTAACCCAGCATAAGATGCTCCTTTCCAGCCCAAGTTATGTGCAGTTGAAGAGGGGAGTGATACAGAGCCTTTGGTGGGTACCTGACATCCAGCTAGGGTCAACCCACCACAAGTTCTTATTTCAGATAGACTACAGTTTGCTCTGGAAGCTCTCCTCTAAGTTCAGCAATTACTCCAAAGAAATACTGCCATAAGATGTCAAGCAACCATTTTCCCCACATCTGCTCTGCTTCAGAGGATCCAATTTTGTCCTCCAAGCAAAATCCGTAAAAATATCCTATAAATTTCTTTAGATATCTTATGTGTAAGACAAGATAAGCTTAGATGTTAGGTCAACAGTGAGAAAAAAAACCCACATGGAACCCACACGGATATCACAATATGGTATTAAAATCATCACTGATACTAAATAGTGACTCACTCACTGCTAGCAATATGTAAACATACTCTACTGATTGCATGGTTTAAGTCCTGGAAACTCAGTTAAGAGCAAACAGTTCGAATTTTAATGGGCTGCTTGATATAAAAGTGATTCTGGAGATTATTAACCAACCCAGAATCCTGGTTTCCAGAGATATTGTAGTGGCTGTAGAGTCTCTTATATTTAAAACAATGATATTTACAGCTAACAAGAATTAAAAAACACTCTCCCCCCTCAAAATCGTGTTTTGAATAAAACATTTCAAAAAAAAGCGTGTTATTTAGCCTAGAATTTACAAATTGAAGTTTTACCATGCTAGATTTAAATTACATTCAAAAGATTATGTTTTTTATATCTCACTGGTAACTAGCTTTTACAGCAGAGCATATATGCCTTTGAATAAATTACAGCAAAAATATTAAGTAAAATTAATACTAAAGTCTTAATAATCAAAATAAAATGAAAAATCAAAATAGCTGAATTCAATTTGATACACTGCATCTACATAAATTACTTTTGTATTTTATTAGTATTGAGACAAAAAACAGACCCAGATCTGAAACAAACTCCATCAGGTTTACACAGGCCAGCATCACATTTATACTTCAGTATAAAAAAACCTTTGACCTTGCCCCATGCTTACCTGCCATTCCCGTTATGCTGCATGACACAAGCAGTTAATGAGGGTGAAACCAGTTCCACCACAGATTCCTTGAACCACTTTCAGCAAGTGCCCTGAGAGTGAGAAGTTCAGGGAACACAGACTGAGCACAGGCACTGTGGACCACAGGGCCACCACTGACTCCAAAAGAGGCACCTGATGGATTGTAAAGGTTTGAGGTAAATTGGGGGCTGAGCCCAAAAAAAAAACAACATACCAAACACCCCGAAAAAATCCCCCAAAAATAAAACAAAAAAAAACCCCACCAGAGACTCTCCCAGAGCTGGAACACCCCCCAGAGGTGCCCTTGTCAAGCTTTATATACTGCAGCTGTGGGAGAGAGTGTTAACGAGCCCAAAGGCTCTGCAGCTCTGACCAGGGTATTCCGGGGTTATTGCTGGAAATTTCCTCATAGACCAAAGCCAAAGCACAAAGATATGGAATACACAATGGAATCACCCTAGGACAGGGATATACCAGAAGGCTGTGGCTGCAGAGAAATTTCAGAGCATAGTTCGTTGGCCTGCTGACAGCAGAGCGCTTCACTCACTCTTCAGTAGTCAGGAACTTCCACCAGTGACTGGAAAAGGACAGTAATATTTAGGCAGCTCTCTATCTTCTGACAAAACATAAATCCTCCTGATGTACCTGAACAGGAGGTAAATTTTAGCACTAATAGTATCTCAGCTCAGCCACGCTGTCACAAGTGACTTCCCACAAAACATGGTACCTGACAAGCCGTATCAGCTCATCTCCCTACTCAATTTTTTTTTAAGTACAAGAGACAGTACACGTTGCCTGCAATTTAATGTGTGTTTAATAGTATTTTGCCTTGAAAAGGGGCAACTGAGTGGTACAGGAGAAAACTGCCTCCCCCTTCCTTTTGTCAGGCACCTTTTTCGTAATATGTGAATTCCAAAAAATATTCAGGTACTTAGAGCTGCATAAATAGTCCAGAGACAGAGCAGCTAACAAAACCAAGCCAAACCAAACTCAAAAAAACCACCAAAACCAAAACCAAACAAATGAAAAAGAAAACACTTTTATTCAAATAAAAGGAAGAGTTCACATGCATCACATCACAGTGAGATCTCTCAACTTGGTAGAGGTCACAGCCTGTTTTATCCCCTTTGCCCCAAGCACAGGTCCCTCCCTGTTTTAACACTGGCTGAGATACTCCAAGGTTACAGACTTCTCAACACACTTACCATGTGCCAGCATTACATGCTGAGCAGGTGGCTCTGAAGGTCCCTAACATTCCCCAAGATTGAGGCTACATATTTCAAGATGGAGGCCATGGCCACATTACATATACAGTAATATCTCACATATTCGCACCTACTGATTCGTGTCTTCACAGATTCACAGAATATTTCTTAATGGATATTAATTGGCTAAAAAAAAAGGTGTTCTAACTGTGGCGGAATCCAAGCGCCAAGTGCTCTGTGTCCCCGGGTGCTGCACACCCAGTGCACCTGGTAATATACATAGCCCCAGGGAAAGCACTGCCGCAGTGCTGCAGCCTCCTCCACAGAGACTGCAGCAAGAGCTAGCCTCCACTTTCCGCTCTGCCCCACCTGCCTGTGTGTGCCAGGACCAAGGTGTCCCACTACTTCTCACCAGGGGTGCCCCGGCATGAGATGTTTTCAAGTATTTGTCCCCACCAGCACCTTTCCGAGGAGCACCTGCGGAGTGCGCGAGGGGACTGCCGAGCCCTTGCCCCACTGCTGCCCTGGGGTAAGCTTCCCCACCATGGCAGCAATGCAGTCATGCACAGCAGCAAGTGCAGGTGAGCAGGGAACAAATTAATAGATTGCTACTTCAAATTTTGAAAAAATGCTGAAATTCTTTCCTATCCCTCTGATACTGAAGTTCTATGGATATCCATCCATATATAGGCAGGAGCATTCAAAAAGAGTAAGCTACTGAGATATAATTCTATCCTTTCTAAAGTGAAAAATGTTTGGTGGTATCTGAATTTTTCATGGGTGACAGTGTCCTACACAGATAGGCATGAAGCACTAAAGCCTAATCCAATAGAACTGTCTCTAACTCAAAGAAATTTGTGTATGCAGACACAGAACACAGAAACATTCATCAGTGGAATGAAAAACTCCCCAAAAAAACCACCAACCCCCCCCCCCAAACCAAACCCAACCCCGTAATTACAGCTGTAGTAGCTTGTTTGTGGTTGATATGGAGTGAAATACAGTTCTAAAGAATATCTATCTCTCTCTGCAATGACTAGCTAAATACAGAGAACCCCTTGCTCTTCGTGGTTTTAGTCTGCATGTTCAATAAATCACAGGGTTTTTTTCTGCAAAGATTCGTGTCTGAGCATGAGCAGTGTGAGCTGCAAATATATATAGCTCATGACATGCAAATAAGCTCCACCTGTCACCCTGCGCCCCTCAACTCAGTAGTGTTCTGCTGCTGTGTCAAGCCTGCCCCACTGTTGACACGGTTTCCCATAATAAGCTTCAGGAGAAACTCTCAGAGCATGGACTGGATAGAAGCATTTTATNGGGTTGTTCAGCCTGGAGAAGAGGAGGCTCAGAGGTGACCTCATTGCTGTTTACAGCTACCTGAGGGGAGGTTGCTGTCAGGTGAGTGTGAATCTCTTCTCTCAGGCTGATAACACCAGAACAAGAGGACATTGCCTTAAGCTATTCCAGGGGAGGTTTAGACTGGATGTTAGGAAGAGGTTTTTCACAGAGAGAGTGATCCCTCAATGGAATGGTCTGCCCAGGGGGGTGGTGGAGTCGCCATCCCTGGAGGTGTTTAAGAGAAGACTCGATGAGGAGCTCAATGACATGGCCTAGATGATGGGAGGCTTGGATGGATGGAGTGTGGTGCCCGTGGTTCCACGCTTGTGGGCCTGATCTCTGGGTGGGCGATCACTTGGGAGTGGGACTAGATGATCTTGTGGGTCCCTTCCAACTCAGAGTAACCTGTGAACCTCTAATTGGATATAGGGTTACTAAATAACTTTCAAAAAAATGACATGGCTTTTTTATGGCTTGACAAAAATAAACAGAGTATAATGAACAGGATGTGAAATTTTCATTATATGGGAAATTGCAGCCTATGGAAAAATGCTGCAGAGCACCTTCTCAGCAGTCTACTACAAATATATCATAGATGTTATTTTTTTACCTATGCTGCCTTCCTATACAGTTTCAAATCCAGAACCAGGCCTTCAGCAGACTCACTTGTCTGAATCCAGTGTTCTTAAAAATCTGTTGAAAGCTCTAGAAAAAGGCTGTAGTCCTCAGTGCTGTTCTTCTAGCAAACTGGCAGTCTTTTCCATAAGCTAGCTTTATATGTATTTCAATAAGCTTACCTGAGAGCTCGAGAGCACTGCCATAATGCTGTCTGCTTGGCACCCAACACATGCAAGGCATTGACTTCAGCTTTCCTAGCACATTTAATGGTGTTCGTTAAACACCACCTCCCCACTGCATACACCTTTCTCACCTCAGTGAAGAATTAGAAACTGAAAAACAAGAGATGCAGTCTTGTTTTGCAATGCATTATTGGAAGAAAGCAAGATCATAAGTGTGGTACAGCAGAAGATGGGTATAGCAGTAATAAGAATGAAATATACTGTTTGAAATTCAGTTTGGCTCAATCCTCATAATAATGGGGTGTTGGAAACCCACCCTTCTATATGAAGCCTAGTGAAAGTCTCTGAGAATTAAACTTCCTTTCATTTGTATTTGCAGTTCTTGCAGGAGACAAATGAATAACATAAAGAAGATCCTCCTATTCTTTTGTGACTCTGTTTGAAACATGTCATATTGGAATATCTGCTTCTTATTGAAAAATCCAGAGAGTGCCAAACCCCAAGGTAACCAGAAACATAAGCCTACTCAGTGAGGGGCAAGGAATACATTACACTGACTGCACATTTAAGTAGGTAACACAGTTGTTTATAGTGAAGGGTTGTAGTAATTGGTGAGAGCACATGTAAATGTCATAAGCTTTTTGGGTAAGATCAATAAAGCAATATTAAATTGAACTCTGACTGGAAATATGTTGAAGATAGATAAAGATGATAAAATAATAGGTAACGTTCACTTTTTCTTATTTATTTTTATTTTTAAATTGTCTTTACATTCTGGTGCTTCTGAGATATGAATATTCCACTGCTCTTGGGACTTGGAAAAGACTACCTTAAAAGTACATGCGAGTTTTATCACAGACTTCAGCAACAGCCAGCATTCATGGGTGTATTAATTTTATTTAATTAAAAATATGTAAACACAGGAGTAGTTGCACTTGCCAGGTTCCCCAGAGGCAATTTCAAATTTCCATATTCTCAACAAGCACGTATTCTGCTGATAACTCGGTTGAGAAATGAAGATAAGAACACAATATACAGCTCGGCAGTCACAGGCCTTGGAACAACTGCACAAACAGAATTACTGACATCACATCAGAAATACATCAGTGAAACAAAACCTGCCCTTACCTTTTCCCATGGTTTAGGCCACATTAAGCACTTGGATTTGTTGAAGTTTTAAGTTCTGACAGCAGCACAGTTCTCTAGACTTAGTGGGAAACATCAGTATGTGTGGGTATGTGCATATAGTGCGTGTATGCATGTATGTGCATGTATATACATTTATACGCACAGTATCAGCAGGTGGTAACACTGTTCTGTCTTCTTATAGCATTTAAGTCGTCTAAGTTGTTTGATAAAATCTTCCACACATTTAGCAATATATAGTCTGATTTCTTAGAAAGTGTCAGCATACTGCACTTTAGAAAACACATTTGGCAAATATCTTGCTTATATTGCACTGTAGATATATAATATACATGCATGTTTTTGTTATTACTTCTTCTACTTGTTCTTAAACTGAACAACAAGAAAGTAGAGATTTCATGTCAATAATTAATGGAGTGGAACACGTACCTGAAAGGAAAGAAAGTCTGGAATAAAAAAATGTGGAGAGCAACTCAGAGAGGCTGTCTACTACTCATTTAGGTATTACTTTGATGAAGAGCACAAGGGAGTAGCCATACTCACCAGTGTAAGGACTAAAATTAAGTACTTAAGGTCTGTGAAATAGTTCTTTATATTGGTCCTATACATTTGCATATGGGACACCTACCACGTGACCCAAGGGGAGAAAATCCAAGCTTGAGATAGTACAGATACAACAACATGACACAGTGGAGCAATTCAGTGATACATTGTGCTCATTTTAAAAACTGAGAAGTGCAATTGACAAATTGAAACTGCAAGATAAAAGCAATTTAATATTTAGGTCTCATTTTCCAACAGATCTTTCATAGTTTATTATGTTTAATCTTCTTTAGGAACATCATAGTATTAAAATTGCTTGTGCACTTATTTCGCAGAACTTTCAAATAGTGGTGGGGGATTTTTTCTCATGGGAAAAACTGTTCTTACTGTAACAGTGATAATGGTAGCTTATAATGGCATATAAAGTTGATTACATTTAATCATACACAGAAGCAAAGAGCTTTCGGGACATAATCTGTAGCATCTATGAAGGTGAAAAATGGGACAAAAATTCAAGTCTTCATGAGAAAGTATAATGCTGACATTTTTACACTAAAATAAACACAAAATGGTTGCCAAACTCTCCATGCAGATCTTAATAAATAATCCACTGATGGAAAGAGACATGATGGAAACATGGCTGTCTGGCCTAAGAGACCAAGCAGCTATAAGTAATTGTTGCAAGTTGCGGCTGCAATTCCTCTTGTATTTGCAATAGTGAACAATAAAGATACACAAAAGTGATGCAAGTTGATCATTCTTGCCTCAAGGGAATGTATGATTCCTATCAATGCATTCTTCTTATGATGCTCCATACACAGTGCTCTCTGCCTATGGGAAAAATGGCCATACTGTCCTTCGTTCTTGAAACTGTGTGCATGGAAACCATTTTCATCTATCCTTTCACCCTTTTAACACTCTCAAATTTGTTTCAATCTTCCAGTTACTTATTTTCTTTAGAACTGGGAAGATGTTTCCAAATTTCAAAACAAGATAAGTCATTCTTAGATGTTTAAGAGCTTTGAAACTTTGGCGAAGTGAAAATAGTGACTATAATTTCCTTTTTCTTTTAATTTTCTTTTTTTTTAAATGCATGTCAATCAAAATACATAAAAAAGGAAAACTATCAGAATGTACAAATAAAGGGTAAACAGAAGTATATGCTTGACTATATTATCTTAGTAAATATGTTGTATCAGCATCAATTGGAGATTACCTCTTTTAACATGTACACATATTAAGGGACAAGTTAAACATGGATTACCACTAACTTCTTGTTCCCAGCTCTTAATATTTGTGTAAATATAGCCTCTATTTTGCTTCCTTTCCAGAAGAGGTCAAAGCTTGTACTTAATGAATTAATGTACTTAATGCTTCACACAAGGTATTTGCTTTTCATTCCATAGCTGGTGACAAAATCTATCTGGATATTAAATTAACAAATCTGTACCGTAACAAGTAGAAAAGGATTCTATTTTTTCAAGGACCAGTTTGAACATTAATTACAAACTACAGATTTAGCTCAGCTGCATGGCAATTATGAGTATAGCAATTAAGAGAACTTATGCTTTTTCCTGTTCATATGTCGTAATGAATTGAGTTCTAGCTAAGTTAGACATTTGAACTACAGCTGCTTTCATGTGTAATGCTTTCCATTCATTTGCTGTATGGTATGGAGTGAAAGTGAATGCTGCCCAGGAGAACTGCTGATGTAACAATTCAGTATATTTCTGAATTTCCCTTGGAAAAGGAATAATGTCTTGTTGCTAAAACCTAAAAGCTGGGAAAAAATCTGACCTGTACTTCCAAAAATTTTTGCTCATTGGATAAATGTTCTCCATGTTAATGCAAACCTGAGTAAAAAATATTTTAGGAATTAAAGATAAAGTCGAATTGGTATCAACATTTTCTATTTCAGTTAAAAAAAGAGCACTCCAAGTTTGGTTTTAGTTTAGCATAAAGTCTAATCTGTCTCTAGACTTTGTATAAGGTCATCATGAATAGCTAAGAAGCAGCAAGAAGGAATAACTTTTTTCTCTTTACTAGAAGCAAATGCAAATGAGAGTATCAGTGTCTTGCTCTACAGATTACTTAATCACTACAAGATAAGTTTGGCCTTAAGAGATACTGCACACATTTTGTTCACAATTATAGTGTTTGAAGGAAATTTCAGTTCTGAAGTCATGCACAAGTATCAGAAGAGTCAGTCACGAATAAAGGGGACATTCTTTCTGTGGTCTCTCTTTCCACAATTGTATTATTCTGTTCTTTTCTGTCAGCACTGTAGCTAAAATGACAAGAATTCCAGACTGCTATAGAGCAAACACTGCAGCCCAGACTGCTCCAGAGCAGAACGCAAACCAGTCTGAGTCCAGAATCCACAACACAGAATTCAGGAGCAGGGTGGGTGAAGAGAGCAAAGTTTTCCTTTCCAGTGTTCCTATGCACCAGAAGGGTAACACGGTATCAGGTGGGAGAGCATTCTCAGGGTACTAGGCCTTGCTTTCTTTTATGCAGGGTGATTTTTCTCCCCCCAAGAAACAGTTCAAATAATTTGTCTCCAGGGCACTGTATATGCTTCAGAGAACTGTGGAGGTGGCAGGCTTTCTCAGCCTCTCATGTTGGCAGGATATAAAGACTCTACTATCTCAGCTGAGGTTCCCACAGCAATGGTATCTGAGATATTCCTCAAAGTGAGTTCCAGAGGTATAAAGCCAACAGAGGGAGGTCTCAGGCCATTGTTCCTAGGAAATTATAATTAAAAGTTAAGTGCCAATCAATGAAGTCTTTACCACTTTTAGAGGCATGAGTTTTTAATTATTTTCTACATTTTTTTCTAATATGTGTGTGGGAAAGACTTGACTTTAGAGTCATTTAAGTACACAGGTCCTTTTAGAACAGTGCAAGGTCCTTTTGGAACAGTGCAAGAGTGTTACTTTTGGAGCAGAGTGCTGTTAGTTATTTCTTAGTTATACACACTGTAAAACAAGAAATTAAATGCTCTGCAACACCTATAGCCACTGTGTCTCTGCACATTGTAACCAAGCATAATTACCAATGTTAAATTAAATTTTACATTTACATATCTGTAGTCAGACACCCAAGGACAGCAGAGCTGGCTCCAAATAAATGGCAGCTTTAACAGTCTACTCAATAATAATTTTATTCTGGACATATGTGAGACATCTCACCTATTTCAAAGATATCAAGGAATAAAGTTTTCTTGATATTGATGGCCAAAATGGAAGCAGAAAATGTGGATTTCTCCTAAAACTATAAGGTGGATTATTTAGTTTCTGGTGGCACAGTCACACTGGACTGCTTTTAGTACTGTTTGGGGGAAAAGTATAAGCATAGAAAAAGCATGGAGACAGAAAAGCACAGAATGAACATAAATATCAGGGGACTCTAGAAGTTGGATATAGTCTGAGGATAAGAGCATAAGCCAATTATGGGTTTTTGTGAGTACTTCTCAGGCAGAAATTTCTTATTTATCATAATTTGAATGTTCTGAGAATGTGCATCTATTTTCCCATCAGTTTCTTTGGGAAGTATCTTGGCAGCAGGGACAGCCAGCTGGCCCTGTGGTGCCTGCCTGCCTGTTTTCTTGCCAACTACTCACACAACTAGACAGGAGCCTCCGGTGTGTGCCATAAGCTTAGCCCAGGAAAGCAGCAGTGTATGTGATCCTTTGCTCCCTGGTTAAATTACCTGAAAGATAACAATGAAAAACAGGAATAAAAAATGGAAGCGCGTTATGATTAGCTTATTAATACCAGTTATGTTGTTCTTTTGGTTTATTTTTACATAGTGGAATAGTAATGGAATTACCTTGTGCACCATTGTATCCTTCTTTTCCGTTCTGTCATATGTTTGTAATACTGAATTTTCCGGTCTTTATTTAAGGAGATTTATATAGAATGCCTAACACGGACCACTTACCTCTCTTCCTTTATTTTGTCACTTGAAACTATTTGTTGTGATAACAGAAGGAAAGGACATAAAGTATTCACTATGTACAGGAATATTTCCTTTTAACTCCTTTCCACTGTAGTGGCAAAATCAAAAATACTCTTCTTTTCCACAGTAATACAGAGAATTCTTTGTTTGATTGAGACGATGCCCAGAACAAAATTCACGTTCTTTCAGTTTTTAAAGCGGTATTCAGTCTGTAGCTAGATTGTGTTTATATTAATAATCTGGAAAGTTTGTGTGAGATGCAATCAGTTGCCCCTATAGGAATTTAGAGTTTCCGTCTTACACTGCAGAAGTACCATTGTTCCATCAAAATCTTGAGTGATATGTGTGTGTTTCTGCTCATGTCAAATGCAAATCTATTTATGGAAAGGGAGATATTTCTGGGTATCTTCCCCATTTGTGACTACTATACAGTCTTCATTTTTCACTGTGTGCTCTTACCAAAATTTTAAAATTTATTTGATACTAAATGAAAAATTCTGTCATACTCAATGGCAAATTTCTAAGACATATTTCAGTTGTGGTTTTTGGACTGGGTACTGGCTAAAATTTTATCTGAAACCTCCTTCATGTGGAAATCCTACTTCCCAATTTAATGGTTGAAGAGTTTCCAGCTTCATTCCAAGTTTGTGTTCATACCAGATAAGTTCTAATATGCATATAGTTAAAGTTCTATCTAGTATGCATTTAGTTAAGGTATGCTAATAGTGTTACCTTAAGACACTCTGTACAAAAAAACTCCAAAAACTACAAATTGCCCTGAAATGTCAAACTTTTGTACTGAAATTTTACAGATCATTGGATTGCAGATAAAAATTGAGATTGCTCTGCCAGTCACAGTGAATGTCTTGGTCATAAAGAACAAAAATAACACAGTTGTTTTCAAGAGCCTTATTATATGTAATTCTGACACAGCATTTCTAAGACATTAAATGTTATATTCATTATACTGAAATTACTCTATCATGAATATTCTAAAATGTTTGTTTGAAGACCACGTGTCTAAAATACGCAGTTTGAAAGTTAAAGTACATATGATTTTAATAGTGTCATGTTAAAACAATAAATCATACAATTATTTAGAATTTGAGCGAGACAAAAAGTCATATTTCAGAGCTCGAAATAAAAACTCCACCAGGTCAGCTGTTGTGTCAGGTGCTATCAAGCTGTATCTTTGTAGCCTGTATATTTGCATTCCAGAAACAGCAACAGAAACTTCTAGGCCCAAACTTCAAAAGTTGGAAATTACTTGTACACTCAGAGGGCCTGTGGCTAATCAAATGTTGTGTTTTGATCCACTCTTTGTAAAGATATGTAGCTATTTGCCAAAAAAATATGCAAGGCTGTTAAAATAACACAGAATTATATTACTGGAAGTGGAATGTTTTCTTGGAGATCTTCATAAAAGCACCAAAATATGCCATAATTGGTATACCTAAAATTTCCTAGATTAATTAAAGTGTGCAAAGTAGTCTGTTACTTAGTGAAAGTGTTATGACTCTCTCAATTTGCATAACTTCTGGCTTTACATACATTCCTTTGACATTTCAAAATCTTCCATAAGTTACATGATGCTGGAAAGTAAACTATACTTCAATACTGAGAAACTGTGACTGAATACAATACATAATCTCTTCTCTCCTGTACAACAGCCGTTTCTGACAACTAATTCTGTTGCTAAACTAGTTATAATTATTAAATGAGAAAACAAACCCACATTAACTAGAGGCAGCATTCTCTCACTACAGCTGGACAGTTTTTCACAAAGCTCTTCCACACAAAATAATTATCTATGTATTGCAGATTTGGTCACTTCTCATAGCCCTGCAGCACATGCTTTTTTCTTGGACTGGAGTCCTGATTTAAATGTAGTTGTAGACGGATGCTTTCAGTTAACTGTGTTCACATTATCATTGGATGTCCTCATAAAATAGGAAGATACTTACTGAATCATAACTATGTAGGCTGATTCAGAGAAATTCCTTCCAGGATAGCTGAAGGTCAAATCTTTGTCCTAACTTTTCAGGTAAAATGAGTGGCAGCTAGGAATATTGCAACAAATATGGGGAACTGAAAACAACTTTACTTTTCCTAAGTATTTGTCATAACTTTTGCCAGTACTTGCATTTCTTGTGATTTTTATAAGCTTCATATAATAAAGACGCAAAGGTTTTCTGTAAATGTAAAAGCATGGCAATGGGATGTTAAGTGGTATATAAAGGCTTTGGTACCTTATCTTAGTTCTATGGTATCTCTGTCTGGTACCTTTAGTGGTGCTCTCAAGTACCCACCTGTTCAAATGAGCAAACCATGAAATGCTCTTGACGCCAGCTGCTCTAATTCATTATTGCTTGTAAGAAAGCTCATGTAAATATGTTTAAAAAAATCCTATTTGAAACAATGATGAACATTTTTTCTGTCAGAAAAAGGTAAATTTCTGTATGATACTATCAGTTATCAAGTTTGAGCTGTTAAGGGAGCACTATAGTCCCTTATCAGCACAAAGAAGATATTTCCTAGAAGTGAGAAAAATGAAATTATGCTTTGGATTTCATTAATAAAAACTTAGAGACAATTTGCTAGAAATTAATGTGATATGTACAGTTGAGAAATCTTGATAATTATGTATGTATCAAAGTATCAGTCTGTTTATTGAGACTGTTTCGAGGACTTAGTATTTTTTCACTTTTATTGAGATTCTCAGAAGTGATTTTGTTCATTTACTTTGTTTTTTATATGGTCGATGTAGAAAATTTGCAACAGATATGTTGGAATTTAATGTCACGATTCTATTATCAACAGCCATAAAAAGGCAAAAAACCCCAAACCCAAAAAGGCAGACCTTCACGTCAATTAAAATCTAATGTTTTCATTTTAATTACAACCAGGTTGAGCCAGGACTGAAATGACATTCCACGATAGTAACTGTCTCTTGTGCTTCTTCCCACCTCTCAGAAGGGGTAACTGAGAACTTCCCTTTCCTGACCTTCCCTGAAGTGAACGGAGAGGGAGGGAAAGGGAGAGGAGATCCAAGTGTAACAGGACTGGAATTGACCTTCTGCGATATTGGCAGGAAAGTGGAGATTAACTTGTGAAAGTTGCCAAAGTACCACAGTGGAAAAACCTTTCCCATTTGGGAACATAGAGTGCCCTCTGCTCTTGGCAGTGCTAAGGTGGTGGGCAAGAGCTTACTTAGCTCTCTTGCAAGCTCAGGAAATAAGCTGTACCATGGACAGACCTTCTTATCAAGGTAAAGTTTATCATTTTGTTTAAAAAGTCACACAAGGGAGAGGTGAACACAATCAGTCCAGGAGAGCGAAAAAAACTTAATGGAAGAAGAGTTAATAAAAAAATCTGAGATCTATATCTCTGTGCATTCATGTCTTACCATCTTTTACGCACACAGTCTTTTCAACAGTTCCAAAGCTCCTGCACTTCATTCTTCCACTTCGTATACTGGTCCAATATTTTTCCTTACCTTATCAGCTATTGATCATAATTAGTGTATTATTTGGTTTTTTTCCTCTTGGGTATAATACCAAATTTGTTCAGTAAATGCAGTTGTTTTCTTTTTTCTTCTTTTTCTAAGTGACTTTTAGGTGTGTTGAACTTGATAAAAAGGAGATCCTGTTTGGCGGGTACTCTGCTGTTGCAATTTCTGAAAGCTGTGGGAATGAGGGAGGGCATTGCAGTTCTGTATATAAAGCATCCGAGCTTGAAGAGGGCAGCCTAGAAAGTGGCAGCAGTGGCACTGCCCTTCTGGAACAGAGGAGAGCACTGAGAAAACCTCTCTGGTCAGAGCATGCATCATGCTCCCAACAGTGATACTGCTCATCTGCTGCAGTTTTCTGCAGTCTGCTGGTAAGTCTGAGATGCCTGCCTTCCTCTTGGGATGTAGTTTGAAGGAAAAGACACATGTATAGAAGCAAAGGTGGTGACTCCACTGTAGTGTTACAATACATGAACTTCATGTTTTGCTATCCTTTCCACCTCTCCTCAAGAAGTTGAATTAAGTTTACACCTTTTATTCTCCTTCACTTCATTTTCAAACACAACTGATTGTTTAATAAATATATGACTGATGTAGAACTGTTTGGTCCTGAATCATTTTTAGAAATGTAGTTACTGATTTGTTGTATCTTTTCCTAAAGCTTGTTCTCTAGATACAGGGAATAATTTTTTTTAATGGACATCAGTTGTGTTTCCAAGTTGTCAAGTGCCTTCATCTTTCAGATTTTCATGATAGAGTATCCTAGTGATGTCATTGTGGAAGTTGTGTATCTTGTCTGTATAGAGATGATCAAAACCATTTTCCTCTGTTATACAAACTTAAAAAAATATTAAGTGCAAGCTGTGTGATGGCATTACTTTTTTGGGGAACAATGTGGCAGAAAGAATCTTGTGCTGGAAAACAGGCAAATGGTTCCAGTCTAAAAATTTTACATGACTCATAATGTATTCCTCTGTATATTATTCAATATAATTCTTTAGTCTTTTGAAGTACTCTGTCTTACTTTTTTGATCCAACCCATCTGAATACCAGATGAATGTGTAATTTCTAAAAAAGACTTGGCCAGTATGTTTGTTGGCTCTGTAGCTACTCTTTTTTCTTGCTCATTCCTCTTACTGTGCTGATTTGGGTTTTTAGGGGTTTCTTAGTGGACTTTTTAAGAGTGAGCCTTTTTACCATGTTTTGACATCACTTAAGATGGTTTATTTTTGTATCTCCTTTGAATATTCTGTGTAATTATCAATGATTACAGTTACAATTTCAAGAACAGGTTTCAAACTGCTGAAAGGCATAGGTCATTTGCTTTAGCTTGAACAAAGTTAGATTTATTTCTTCTGTATTGTGTCTACTACATTTAATGAACCATATAGTTCAAATTGCTTGGGGACATTTATTACTCTTAAGTCATTGACCTAAACTTTAGGACTAAAATAATTAAAATATAGGCAATTCAACCCTATTGTAGACTCTCAGAGCCAATTTCTAACCACAGCTGTATTGTTATAAATCAAGTGTAACTCCATTCACTGTATTAGTACCATTATAACCGATCTCAAGTCAAGTACCTAAACATGGGTCCTAACTCCAAATGTTGACGCCTGCAACATGACTTCTTAAGTTAGATGACTAGGTGTATAAATATAAATACTAATATTTGCAATAAAATAATTACTGTAGACACACAGATGCAAGTTTATGTATAAACTTGGCTATTCCAAATAGAGCCTTATCTACAAAGAACTAAGTTGAATTTAAACATAAAACCCTGGAAGTAGAATCTAGGAAATTCTCACAGAGCAGTTTTATCCTTTGGGACATTTCAGTTTGAAATGCCATACAGGGTTGGACACTAAGAAATAAAACATATTTAATTCTGTCAAGTAAAATCTAAAAATTTGACAATTTTTGCATGTTGATCTGTATGTTCTAAAACTGGACAACATGTAGGATGCTTCTTGTTTAGAACTCTAGATCCAAGTCTTGTCTCCTTAGAATTACCCAAATCAAAGCCAGGAATTCAATTCTCCTCTTCATGGATCTGCATCCAAATTCTGTACTTTGAATCTGTCTCTAGCTAGAAATGTGAATACGTATTTATTTTATGGACATATATTTGATTATTTGATGTGAAGTCTGATGAAAACTGAATGACCCTCTTCCTATTTTCCTTGATAACTGAAGAAAATCAGTAAAGAAACATTCACCTTAGTAAAAAAAAATCTGCAGAAGTTTAAAATCCACTTAAAATTGTTAGTTTTAGCTCTTACATAATAAGAGATTCTGATTCATTGATTAAATCGATGATTCACATTTAGCTATTTCGGTAGACAAAACTGTACACGGATCCTTATGAGATGCTTATGTACAGTCATGATACTTTTTCTTCCTAAGTATGTAACTTAGAATTTACCTTGATTTATGCTGTTTAGCCATTTATGTTTGCAAGACACAACGGGAGTTAATTTCATATAGAAGAGAAATCATCATGGACGTGTGCTACTGATTACTGGTATTACAGCTATTACTCTAACAGTACCCTCGCTGTTAAATTTAATTTTAGGCTTATGTAATTTCTTTTAAAGATCTTGTCTTTTTCAGGATATCTGACATTTCAACATTCCTATTTGTCCCAAATTAGAAGACAAAAACTGAACCCTTTACAAAACAGAAAACCTAAATTGTTTCTGTTTGGAAGTAGAAAAAAAGATTTCATGTCAGTGTTTTTTTTCATTAATTTAGCTGATGTAGAATACTTTGATTGAAGTTATTACAACATAAAACTGTATTTTCACATAAAATTGTATTTTCACACAGGGATATTTCATAGTAACTGTAGTATAGGAACAAAATTAGTTATTTCCTCGTAGTAAGTCATGTTCCCTGGCTGGATTGTGTTGCTGTCATGAACTAGACAGGCTGACCACACAGAAACTGCACTTTAAAAGATAGACACAATTCTCTAAGAAGTTGGCAATCTGGACTAGAGTAGGGATTGAAAGTAAAACCTTCCTTTATCCAAGAAAAGTGAAATTGATTAAAGTTCTATTGAGCTAATTCAAACTTAAGTACTTCATGTCAAAGTACAGTCATACCATTTCTCAAAGGAAAACAGAATGCTTGCAATAATAGTAAAACGCCAGTAAGGAAGATTTCCACCATATTGTAGCTCTTACAATCTTAAATTAGTTTGTCCAGATAACACGTTTTTACAAGTACTGTTTCAGACAAGAATTGAGGCATAGGCTGATGGGGAATTTGGAGGTATCTGCAAAGCAAAGGCATGTGCTGAAACTATTTATTTCCCAGATTCCCTCTTGTGCCTTAATTCAGCCTCACATAAAAAGCAGAGCCTCACCTGTTTTCAGACAGTCCTTGAGATACCACCTAATAAATATTACCTCACATTCAGCAGCACCATGTGGAATTGGCTAGAGAGGCTGTTACAGCTGGTGAGCTCCCTGGAGGCTTTCAAGCACTGCGGTAGCTAAGGAAGCACTAGAAGCCTGCAGAGCTGTAGTGTATATATAGATATGTATGGAAATTTGGCCTGGTTTACACGATTAACGAAACATTCTGAAGTAACATTTTCTATGTTGCGAAAGATCTTCTATTACTTAAATATGTAATATGAATTACATGATTTTTCTGCTATTATTGCCATCCAATTTTGTGTGGCAGCACACAATTCATGTCTGCTGACCTTGCTTTGACGTATAGCATGCTTAAAAATAAATAAATAAATGTACAAATATTCAACTCTGTTTTGCTCAGAGGATAACTTCATTGTGTTGCCTTGTTCCTTTCACAGCTTTTGAAGGAAATTACTGGCACAACATTTTTCTCCAAAAACAGAAAGAATCTCTGCAACAAAGTAAGTGCCTGACCTGGTATTTAACGTTTACATTCAACTAGGAGTGACAGCTCTATTCAGCATCAGTTCTCTGTTGCAGAAGACACTGTACAAAACACATAAATAAAAATAACTCTTTGCCTCAAGGAGCATATGTTTGAAGCATTAGTTTTAGAAATTTCAAGTGAAGACTGTGCATATAAAAAGATGGTAAAATGTGTTGTCTCACTAGTAAGTTTTAAACTACATATGTGGAAAGTGCTTTAGTGTGCTATGCTGAGGGTTTGATGCCTGAGGATAGAAATTGAACAGTTTAATGGCCTTTCACGTTTAGAAATTTGCTATTGTGTTAATTTGTGTGATACCTTAGGTTTTCATTCCTGTGTATTACTGCCTAATATTATCTAAAAATTTAGAATATAGATTCTTATGATATAAAATAATCCAGGAAATCAAATAAAGCTCATTCTCCCTATATATTAGGTCTATGATAATTGTTTTAAAGATTTCAGGTTAAAGTGAATGTATATACAAAGGTATGATCAGAATGCTTCTTCCTCACCTTTTTATCCAGCAGCCAGTGGAGAATCAGGGTATGCTCAGATCTCTGCTTCAACATTCAGCTGTGCCAGAGTAGTTACTGCTGCCACAGTTCTGGTAGTTTTCCCTTATTCCAAAGAATGGCTTGTGTGAATGCATCCAAATCTGTGCAAAAAATTTACTCCAGACACCTACTTACTGTGGATTTGTCCTAGTCCTTCTGAATCTGAGAAATATAAATAGTAAAATTCTACTACCTTACTTGTGTAAAAACGTGGTCAGTACCAAAGCACAAAATTAGAATACTAGAGCCTAAAAGTACTGAAAATATTAGTTATCAAAAGTACTGTTATAAAGCCAGATATCATGAGTGTTAAATCATAATTAAATGGTAAATTTTGACAGCAGTTATTTTCTGTTACAAAGAAATTTTCGTTCTTTTCAAAAAGAGGCTGGACAAGGACTTGGAAGCAAGAGCACAAGGGTGGAGTAAGCAGAAAAATCCCAATAGCCTCACAAAATTCTCTGACTGAAAATAATTGGAGACTGAGAGAGCATCTGTAGAAGCACGTATGTTTGACCTGACGGTAGTTTGCCCTTAAGCAGTCTGTTAATGATCACAGCCAGCAATAAAACACAGAGCTACATCAACCTTTGGTCAGAACCAAAACAACTTTTCACACGGCCTTTTCTGAAGAAATGTGTGACACTGACTTTTCTGAAATTTCGTTCAACAAACATTTAGTTTTCCATGTTGTGAAGGTTTGAGGTAAATCGGGAGCTGAGCCAAAATAAAACCACCAGAGGCTCCCCCAGGACTGGAGCACTCCTCGTCCCCAAAGGAACAGAGGAACCCTTCTCAAGCTTTATATACTGCAGCTGTGGGAGAGAGTGTTAACGAGCCCAAAGGCTCTGCAGCTGTGACCTGGGTAGTCCGGGGGTATTGCTGGAAATTTCCTCATAGACCAAAGCCAAAGCACAAAGATATGGAATATATATACACAATGGAATCACCCATCACACATGTCCATCACAAGAATCAGTCAATGTCATCATGTTAACATGATAAACTACTATGTTTTAAATTACATGATATTCCTCTGCTAAGGGAGGATACAGGAGGCTAACCCTTCTAAAACCACAGTTTTTACAAAATGCATTCTAAATAACTATGGATATCAGTCCTAGTATTCTGAAAATTTCTTCTATCATATTCTATTTACAGAAAATCTTCCTGATAATGTTTTACATTAAAATACAGTGCTTTCTTTCTGCATACCATTAAAAAGCAACTCTGTGTACTCCAAAACTTGTTGTATATCAGTGGTTGACAATGAATTTTTTTTTCCAGTTGGTGGAAAATGCAGAGGTGTAGAACAAAAAGAATTCTATAAAATGCAAATTTATTATAATGAGAAGCATTTTTTTGGGTTGAAGCAGCTGAGAGTGCCTCGAATTAGGTGAATTCTCATCCAGCCTAAGCATGGAAAAACTAAATGGTGTTCATCCTAAAAGTAAAAATAGCTGAAGACTTGTGATCAGACAAAAAAATACCAGGAAAAAATATTCAGGATCTCATCTCTGTCTTCTGTCTGTTCTTACAGCAAGAGGAACAGAAGATCATGGACATACACAAAAGAAAATCCCTAGATATTACTTAATAAAAGAAATAAACATAAATGACAAATGTATAACCTAGTTTCAAACTTCCTTGAGTTACGGACATTCCCATTTTTATTTTCTTCTAAAAGATTTAAATAAAAATAAATACATTGATTGTGCTCCTATAGTTATAAAAAGGGGCACTTATGGCGCTCCGACCATTGTGCAACCTTGGCACACTCTGGGTTTGGTGGTCAGTATCACTTAAGCACAATATATTCAACTAACTGGACTTGGGCATGAAGGATCAATGATAATAATTAGACAATTCCTTTTTTCCAGTGAGACCTTCAGGACAGAACAGAAGTATGGAAGAGGAGTATTTTCTGCCAAGAGGTAACAGCTCATTGGGAAACAGTATTTTCTACGTCACCTGGATAAAACTAGTAGCATTCTGTAATCATTTGATCACTCTTTTGGATTTTAAAATATTGAATGTTTTGGCTTTAAAACCAAGAGTATAAATTGCAGGCAGACTTTGCTAAAATTAGCTGATACTTTGTGACTCAAAGATTTATTCTAAGATACCTGAGCTTCATATGACACCATAAGCAAAAATAATGAAAAAATGGTAAGTCTGGAAATACAAAGCTGAGAACATGATTTCAATTATTTCAGAAGAACCATCAGCTTCAAATGGATTGTTCAAGTGCCGTAAGCAGGTACAGAACTGTCTAAAAACAGGCGCTGAAGTTGTACATCTTTTTGTGTCGTTCATTTCCACCTCCAAAAACTGTATCTATTCAGATGAAAAGTTCAGATTACTTCTTGAAAATGAAAGCTGATTGAAACATTACATATATTTATAAAGCTGGCTGGAAGTTTGTCACACAAATAGAGTCAAAAAAGAGGGGACTGACAAGCTGGTCTTCGAAGACTGTCTTTGGGTATCTAATAATTGGACTGTGCAATTAACTGTGACACAGTAATGCCATAGATAGCTTGGTAAGTGCTGTGTCTGAGATGTTAAAGGTCTCTCTAGCAGTAAGATGTCTCCTTTGCAAACAGATCAAGCAGACTGAAATAAGAAGGTAAAAGTTTACATTAACCATGAAGTAGTTGGAAGGGGTTTTCCCAAGGTAGGAAGGCGGAAAACGCTTCTATGCTTACAGTAAATAAGAACATTGCTCTCACTTTGAATGTTATCTTACTTCTTAACTTGAGATAAAATTTTGAGGTTATAAAGCCCCCCTCAAAAAAAAAAAATAGAGGGCTAGGATGTTGTTTACAGAATTAACCTGAGAAGAAACTTAATAGCTTCTCCTACTATTTTTATTTGAAATATCAATCAGAATGACCAAATATTCTTTTAGGAGACCTAAATCTGTTTCATTTTCTATTTTATAGTTTTGAGCAAGGATTCCTGTTCTACATGGGGTGGAGGGCATTTTTCAACCTTTGATAAATACCAGTATGACTTCACTGGGACTTGCAACTATATCTTTGCAACTGTATGTGGTGAAACCAGCCCAGACTTCAACATTCAGCTCCGTCGTGGGCTGGACAAAAAAATCGCAAGGATCATTATTGAGCTCGGACCTTCTGTTGTCATTGTTGAGAAAGACAGCATTTCTATCAGGAGTGTTGGGTAAGATTCTGCAATTACGTAATAGGAAAAAAAATTGTTCTGAGAACACAAGGAGTTATATAGCAGTTGCACTAAAACTAACTGCTTGGTGTCAAAAATTATTGAAGTTAACGCACTTAACAGGACTCTACTGCCTTTGCTTCCCATCAAGCATTCACATGCAGTTGTTTTAATCAAGTTTAGAGTACATTTGTGTAGGCAAAGGGATAAACTAATCTCCTCTGACCAAAAGAGTTCCCAAACTGTAACCACAGACTCCTAGATCCTGTCAGGCTGCTATTACTTATCTCTGCTACACAGATGAAATAGCTTATAGTAGATACTAGTTGAAATTGTGTCTTGTTTAGAGTTCATTTGACTTAGATAACTCTGAACCCTCTGTGCTAAAGATAACACATATATAGGGTATAAGAGAAACGTTGAACTCTATAACCAATAGAGAAACCCTGGATATGTTCATTCCTCTAGACAAAAAGCTCCCATACAAGGATATATCTCCAGGGAAGTTTTCAGCATTTTTATCAGCTAGGCAACGTTGAATTTTTATCTCTGAGTACATGTAGATACAGGAAATAATTGAATGTGTATTGTCTGTATCTATTATACTTACCTGGGGACAATAACTATAACAACAAAATTACAATTTGCACTATACCTTAATTTAGCCAACTGTATTTAGAAAAACTTCCTTTTTTAGTTTATGTTCCAGAAAAACTTTATCTTTGGGCCTATCTTGATGACCTACATTTTAAATTTTTGTCCTATGGTCACAAGAACCAAATGCCAAGACTGAGCTGTTCTACTGTTGCACATATCCATGGTTCAGGTGGAAGGGTGCCCTGGTTCCTTTCAGCCCCTTCTCATGACTGTACCGCTGAGCAGTTAGCAAAATGTATTTCTCCTCTGATGTTGTTAGTTTGTAGAATGAAAATTAATCTGCAAGGATGAAAACATAATTCTCTGGCAATATCCATATTATGGGTTTCTTTAATCCTTAATCAGTTTTCAGTCATATCAATATTTCCTGTATTAACAGGCTGTAATACATAGAATCTCTATGTCAGGATAATCCACAATAGTTGTACCACACAAACCTTCTTGTTACAAGTTCTTGAATTATATAAATGTTCCCTAATAAAAACAAATCATGTGAAGAGGCCAGATCTTGTGCAAAAACATTTTCACTAATATAATAATTATACAAACATCTTCTGATGATTCTTCTATGAAACTGCTGGCATTGATTTTCAAACAACAGAAATTTTAATATATCTTAAAATGTCACAGCTACAAAGGAAAAAAGTTTTATTTCATGTTGCTGCAAGTACTCAGATTTTATGTGTATCATACGAATAAAACAACCAACTAATCCTTGCATAGTATTGGAATGAGAAGGTTAGTTTCTCTTCTTGCCTTATTGCAGCATCATTAAGTTGCCTTATGCCAGCAACGGAATTCAAATAGCACCTTATGGACGCAACACCCGCCTGGTTGCCAAACTGATGGAGATGGAACTAGTTGTCATGTGGAACAACGATGATTATCTCATGGTTAGTAAAATGTTCTCATAAAGCAAAAATTAAATTCTCAATTTATTGGAATGACAAGAACTCTTTAGACTTAATGGGTGGTTTTGCATGTATTTACTATTTGGATATTTATTCTTTTCTTGTTTCATCCATTCCTCTTAAAAAATCCAACTTTGCATTTTATACCCGCATGTTCCTTTCACTCGCAGCACTGGTAATTAACTAAAGCCACCAATGCTGAGATTTGTGGACACTTTCACACATTTTAATCTTTCCTCAGCGTATTCCACCAGCTCCAATGTTTTACTAAAGAAATGTTGTTTAAAGTTGTATAGGATTTAATAGAGCATGCAAAAAAGTTTAGTCTTCTCTTCTGTGCTTACCAAAAATGTCTTTTGATTTCAAACACACAGTATTTCTATAAATTTCTTTGTTTCTTTCCTTTTTCTGAATCTTTTCAGGTTTTCCCTCCATAATCTCCAATACATTTTCTCAGTGTAACCTGTGATGATACTGCCACAAA
>WEKX01023844.1:0-47378 GCA_013390025.1 Pitta sordida
GGGATGGGATGGGATGGAATGGGGTGGAGATGGGATGCGGTGGAGATGGGATGGGGTGGGATGCGATGGGATGCGATGGGATGGGATGGGGTGCAATGGGATGGGATGGGATGCGATGGGATAGGATGGGATGAGATGGGATGGGGATGGGATGCCATGGGATGGAGCAGCCCCAGCACAACCAGGGACATTCCTCCGGCTCATCCCGCGGCCTTTGGAGCATCAGAGCCTCCCCAAAAACGCACTGAGGGCAGTGGGGAACAAGCTCTGACCTCCCCGAACCCCTCCCGGCACATCCCAGGAGATGTCCCGACACTGGCTGTGCCATCCCAGCCTGGCACAGCCGCTGTCTGGGAAGATTAAGATCAGGATTTAATTAAAATGCCAAGCCAGCAGCTGTCTGGAGCTTTTGCTCTTTTCTTCCCCACCTGCTCATGCCTCTGTGGATTCTGTCTGGGATCTGGCCCAGGTCCTTGTCACCTCATCCAGCCGCTGCTCCCAGTCCCGGCCACCACCAGCCCTGACTTGTTTTCAAAGCAAGAATAGGCGGAATCTTTTAAAATCATCTCCAGGGTTTTGAAAAAGCTGCTCCCAACACTTGTCCCTGCAGCTCCAAAGGCTCCGGGAACAGGAGTCTGGCAGCACCGCTGGTTTCCAGGGGATGGGAAAGACAAAAGGGGAAAAATGAAAGGGAATCAAGGCTTTGGATTCACCCAGATTGACCTGAGACCTCCTGAGAGGGCTTTGCTTCCCTTCCCACCGCCTTTGGAACAGTTGGGGGAGAAGGAAAAGGAAGGAGCAGTTTGATTTCTGCAGCCTGGAGTAATAAAGTTCCACCTCCCACTATCCCAGGCTGCTCCGGCCTGACCTCGGACAATTCCAGGGATCCAGGGGCAGCCACGGCTTCCCTGGGAATTCCATTCCAGGCCCTCCTCCACCTCCCAGGGAAAAACCTCACCCCAAAACCTGAATTAAACCACCCCATGGAGCCCAAGGGTCTCCTCCTTGGTTGTCCTCACATCCCACCCCAGTGACATCCAGGGGCAAAGCTGGCACATGAATAATTCAGGAATGAGGGAGAAGTTTCCTTGAGCTGCTGCATTGATTGGGCCAAATTACCTCCCTCGCCCTCGAGGAGGTGAAGATGAGCTAATCACCGTTTGTTCTCTCTTGATAGATGATTAACCACAAATTAGAATATTAAACAGAGGACTTTGGGTACGCAAATTAACAGCTGAGAACTAAGTTAATTATTGGAGGAGCCATAAATGCGCTTATTTTTCTTCTTGCATTATTGTTTGATGGGGGCGGGGGGGGCGGTTTGGCTCTTTTAAAGAGGGAATTATTTTTTAAATGGCTCGTTCTGCCGCAGGGGCTGAGCCAGCCGGGACACCAAGGGTAAATTAATTAATAATTCATAATTAATAATGTGCTGCCCTCTGCCCAGAGGGATGATGCTCCCAGGTCAGGGCAGGCAGGACGCCCAAGGAGCCGATCCTGCTTTTCCAAGGAAAAGGGCAAATACAGATCCCTTCCCTTCCCCCAGTACCAATTAGCGGTGCCAACGGTGCCAGTGGCGGCCACGGGCACTTCCAGTCCTGTCTCCTCCTTCCAGGGGTCCTGCCACGCCGCTCCCACCCCCGGCAAAGTGGGGGGAAGTAGCTGCCGACAAAAGGCTGATTTAATTACTGGAATTGTTCTGATTACAGCCTGCAAACACTGTTATCTCGTAATTATTGCCAAGAACACGCCATTAGTACATGATTAAACACAACGTCTTGTGGGCTGCTGCTGATTGTCTGATGCCTTATGAACTTAATTGCTCGGGGCTGATGGGAAGCGAGCGGCGGGATGGAAGGGGGGAGCTGGGACACCCTGCAGGGAAGGGGCCCTTTGCCAGGGGCTCGGCCCCAGCCCAAAGAGGCTCAGGATTAGCTCACTCCTTCCCTTGCTCGGTCAGATGTCACTTTGTCCTGTTTGCAAACTTGCCCCCTCCTGAAGGAACCAACGCACACAGGGCCCGACTTTTCTGTCCAGGGTGGGGAGTTCGGGATCTCCTTCAGCAGAGATAAATCTAAGGATTTGTTCAGTAGATACGGTCGGGAAGGTGGTTTAGGTGTGATTCCAGGGATCTGGGATGCGGATCCTCCCCCTCACATCGTTCCCAGGNGGGTGTGACTGGGGGGGAGGGGGGGGTCACAGCACAGCCCCAGGGATCTGGGATGTGGATCCTCCCCCTCACATCGTTCCCAGGACACGCTCTGGGTGCTGGCAGGCACAGGGAGCACATCCTGCTCCCGGGGGGTGAATGTCCTGCCGGCATTCCCAGCTCCCCAGCGGTGCCTCCCAGCCCATGGCACCTCGCTTTCCTTCCAGGAAAAATCAAAAGTAGCTGCTGCCTCAGGGACCCCTGAGCACCTCTCACACGCTGTGCCCCCGCCCTGGTGACAAGGACACACAAACTAATCCTGACATCTCATTAGCAGGATTCATTTCCAACCTCTTTCTGCTCCTGGAGGAGGAACTGGCACCTCGGTTTCCCACTGCCCTGAGCCACTGGAATGTTCAGGCTCCTACTGAACAAACGGCAGGAAAACACACTCCCCTCCCCTGCCATCCCTCCTCCCCTGCCCTGCAAGGGGATGTCCAGGTGCTCCCTGGCCACCCATCTGTGTCTGATTCCCGGGAATCCTTCACCTCCCTGCAGGAACCACAGCCAAGACACTCTGGGACACTCTGGGAACCAGCCCCGCTGCTGGGCGAGTGCTGGGGCTGGGCACAAACCCACTGCTCCCCTCGGAGTCCTGGATTCATGGCAAACACATCCAGCCTTCCCACACCATCCCTCCCACGAGGGCATCATCCTGTCCCAGTGTCCTTGCTCGATTCTCCCGGGGTGAGGCCTTGCATGGCACTGGGAAAAACCCTTGGGAGCCCAACTGGGCTGCCACAGCAACGAGGGGATCTGGGATCTGGGATCTCCCTCTGCCAACCCCCCCAGTCCCACCTGGCAGTGCCAGGGCTGGAGCCGCTGCCTTCCCCTGGTGCCCATGGATTTACTCCACAGAACTCCAGCCAGAATCTGCCCTCCTGGCCACAGGAAGGTGTTAAAGGGGGAAAACCACAGAGGACAAGGTGGACAAGCTGCTGTTGGGGTGGGGTGGGAGGCACTGCCTGACCCACCCACGGCTCTGGCTCCCATCACTGTTCGCGTTTCTCCCCAAAGATAATTCCCACTGCAACAACCGCTCCCATCAGGAGGCAGCCTGGTGTCAGCCCCGGTTTCACAACCCGCTGAAAATGCCTTTTCTCTTTCCCTTTTGTCCTTTTTTTTCCCTCCCTCCCCCCCCTCGCCCTGTCTTGCAGGAAAAGGCGAGAAAATCCCCAGCAGATTTGCTGTTTATAGAGTCGTGTTCTGCACGAGCAAATCAATACAACAAAGTGTTCCATGTGATTCCAGCCCCGGAATAAACAAGGTCCCAGGCAATTGAGGCGGGTGCCTGTCATGTTCAGGTACCCTGTGGATTGGAGACTCAAATGAACCCGAAATGTCTCTTTGCAGGATTTAATCACAGCTCTGAATTTCTCATCTCGGCTTCAGCACCAGCTGCATTTCAGCTGGGCTGGGGAAAAACAGGATTTATGCCCAGGCTGGAAATTTTGGGAAGGGGAATGGGGACATGGAGGGGAAGGAAGGAGAGGGCACAGCCTGGCCACAGGGAGCTGGGGGTGGGTTGGTGTCTCTGCTGAGCTGCTTCCCAATGTCCCCCCAAAATCCTGCCCAATGTCCCNCACACCAATCAAAGTGAACCTTTTCAAAAACTACTGTATAAAAGACTGAAAGAGATTGGTCAAAATTGAGCACTTGGCATCTGTGGCCTAAGTGACTCCCAGCGCTGTAACCTTGCTCTTTTGTCTCAATTGCTATTTTATTAAAATTGTTTTTATTTATACAGAGCTACTCTCGGTCGTTTTTAACACAGGCAATTGAGGCGGGTGCCTGTCATGTTCAGGTACCCTGTGGATTGGAGACTCAAATGAACCCGAAATGTCTCTTTGCAGGATTTAATCACAGCTCTGAATTTCTCATCTCGGCTTCAGCACCAGCTGCATTTCAGCTGGGCTGGGGAAAAACAGGATTTATGCCCAGGCTGGAAATTTTGGGAAGGGGAATGGGGACATGGAGGGGAAGGAAGGAGAGGGCACAGCCTGGCCACAGGGAGCTGGGGGTGGGTTGGTGTCTCTGCTGAGCTGCTTCCCAATGTCCCCCCAAAATCCTGCCCGANCCCACAATCCTGTTCTTCATGCCCTGTGCCCAAAAGTCTCGTGGAGAGTGAGGGCTGGGATGGGTTTAATTCCTTAGGGATGAACATGGGGCAAATCCATCCCGAATTCCCAGGAAATGTGGAATCCCTGGGGCAGAGGGAGAATTGTGGTGGAGGGGGAAAACAGTTGATTTTACCCCAATTTTCCACGTTTTCCTTCCAGATGTGCTTCCGAACAGCTGGAACGTCGGGAACGTCGAGTCCTGTTTGTGTGTGTAACAATCCAGAGGATCCTGGAGGAAACCCCTTGGGGGCAGCTCAGGAAAAAAGGCAGCAGGGGAAATGTAAGAAAAAGCAATGCAAAAATTTATATTTTATTATTTTTTTTTCTTTTTAAAGTCAAAAATTTAAAATAGCTTTGAAATTCAGCAAAGGATCCCGGAACACAAGGAAAAGCCTCATATACAGAGACAGATAAATTAACTGGGATGGACTGCAGACAAGCCAGGTGTAGGTATAGATTACATATGTACACTTGGATGTAAACCAGATTTATACATTTTATTACATTTACAAAAAGAAGCTGATCTCCCACTACTCTTTACTACAATAATGAAAAAAAAACAAAAACCATTTACATTGTGGGGTTTTTTTTAACTGTACAAACTTTTGAGTCATAAAAATATATCTCTGTACAAAAGAGGGAATTTTTTTTCTTTTTTTAACCTTTTTTCTCTTCTTTTTTATTTATTTTTTTTTACTTTTTTCATTTTTAGGTTTTTTATTTATTTTTTTTTTCTTCTTCTTCAACATAATGCAAGTCCTCTGGGCACAGGGATGGAGGATGCCACGTATCAGGTCCCACCCAGTTGGCAAAAAATAAATGAGATAAACCCCCTTTCCACTTCCTTTGCTACTCGGGAAACAGCAGAAAAAGGGACTTTAACGGGTCAAAAGCAGCAAATCCCCTTTGGGCAGAGCTTCCCCCTGGTGCTGGAATAGTTTGCGTTGATTTGACACGTCTGGGCCTGGGGTTCTCCTGGTTGTTCCCCGGGTGAATCCCTGCCCTCAGCACCCCGGGGTGCTCAGCACCCTCCCCGCCGGGCTCTGCTGCCACCGAGGGGATGGCATTTGGGGAGGGGAGTGGGGACACACCCAGGGGGTGGCATTTGGGGAGTGGGGACACACCCAGGGGTGGCATTTGGGGAGTGGGGACACACCCAGGGGGTGGCATTTGGGGAGTGGGGACACACCCAGGGGGTGGCATTTGGGGAGGGGAGTGGGGACACTGCACTGGGGCAGCAGGGACAGGACAAGGGGTGGGTTTGGCCCGGGGCAAATTTAGGTTGGAAGGAACCTCGAGGACAAGTGTGGGTCAGCAGGGAGGGCAGGGAGAGGCTGTGTCCCTGTGGGAACAACCACTGGATCCAAGGGATTGTCCCCGAGCTGTTCCAGCAGCGCCTGGGGAGCAGCTCCTGCCTCCACTGGGGTCACTCAGCTGGTGAACTGGAGAGGGGACAAGCCTTGGCCTCACACCTCAATGTTCCCTCACCTCAATGTCCCAAAACCTCGCTGTCCCCACAGCTCAATGACTCCACAACTCATTGTCCCCACACCTCACTGTCCCCAAGCCCACGAGGACTGAGCCTGGCACTGACCCCTCAGTTCCCTCTGGGATCCATGTCCCACGGGCTGGAGGAGCCCCAGGAGGGACAGAGCCCAGCCTGGCTGCCCGAGGAATTCCATCCCATCCCCCCTGGCACAGCGTTCCCCGCTCCAGGACATTCCCTGGGTGCCAATTCCAGGCTGGGTCAGGGCTCTGCCTCCTGCTCCCACTAAACCACAGCCCCTTTTCCTGCTCTGGTGGCATTTTTTTGGCAGGCTGGAGGAGGCTGCTTACTCTGAGAGCACTGGAGACAGGAGTAAAAAAAATAATATATATTTATAGATTTACACACACACAAGAGTAAAAGAATAAACAAACTCAGGGGAAAAAAAAAACAACCAAACCCTACCCTGTGGTTTTGATTAGGCAGAACCTCAGCTGACACCAGGGAGGGGAAACCAGTGCTTAGAAATGGATGTAAACACCACCCTGGAGGCTGGATCCTGATTTCCCCTGGAGTCTTCTGGAAGAAGGAGCTGCCTCAGTGACTCTGGGTTTCACCGACACTCGGGGAAATGCCACTGCTGCCTTCCCTGGCCCCCAAAAAAACCCCACGACTCAAAGCAAACAAGGCTCAAAGCCTCGATCAACAAGAGCAGCTCTGCTCCTTATGAGAGGGGGACAAAGTCACCGAAGCGTCGTTCCCTGGGAAGGCAGGAGAAATGTCAAACTGCCTCATCTGCTCCGTGAAAGCCAAGGCAGCCTTTGTGCCCCTGGGAAATAAAGGGAGCAGAGCTCTGGAGAGAAATTAAAACTCTTATTGCGTTGCCATTTGCAGGATCAATGTGGAAAGGGCAAAGGCTTTTGGATGCTGTTGGAGGGGGGGGAAATCAGCATTTGTTAGAGTTGTTGGTTGTTTTTTTTTAAAGAGGGTTTTGTCAGTGGTTTCCTGACCAGGGGGTTTGGACACAGCTCGAATCAGCCAGAGAAGGGGGGGGATGGTTCCTCTCCAGCCCCGAGAGCAGCAGGAATGAACACGGGGCAGAGAAAAGCCAGCAAGAAATGCCCAAAGGAAAAGGAGACACAGGGAAGAGGGGGGAAAAGCTTCCAAAGCTTTGCTTTTCCCATTGCAAAGGTCCCATTCCTCTGCAAAACAACCAAGAAACAACCCAGGAACCCAAACGCAGCTGAAACAAGAACTCAGCCTGTCCCACACGGGGGTTTCCCACAGATCCAACCGGCTCCTTGTGCACAACCTGCTTGTGCCTCGTCGTTGTTGTCCGAGCTCTTCCCAAAGCTGCGGGGACCCTCCAGGAACACATGGCCAGGTTGGAAAAGCCTTCCCAGGTCCTCCCCATGCCCAGGGAAGTCGGGCAGGGTGGGAGGAAGGAGCTGAGCTGCAGCAGACCTTTGGTTGGAGCCGCGATCCGGGGCAGGATGGAGGAGGAGGAGGTGGATCCCGGCGGGGAAGGAGGACACAGGACAGCCCAGCGGTCCCTCGGGAGCCCACACAGAGTCCAGCGAGGTGCAGCAGCTTCTCCACAGCCTCAGCGAGGTTGGGAGGAGGGAGATGGGGAGGGGATGGATGGAGACTAGTGAGGCGAAACACAATCATCCACCAGACACCGACCCCGCAGGAATCTGGGAGAGCAGGGAAGGAAACAGCTCGTTATTCCAACAGGAATGCTGGGAGAGCCTGCGGTGGCTTGGAGAACATTCCAGTCTGGAAGGGCTCCACAGTGCACAGGGTTCTGTGGGTTATGGCATGAGGGGATTTCTCTCTGCAGGAGAACTTTGAAATCCCTGGTCACTGTGCAAAACCCCCTCTGGAGTCACAGAGTGAATGATGCCTCTCAGACACCCAAGATTTTCCTTCACCATTGCTCTGTTCTCACCACAGTTTACTGGGATTTTCTTGGCCACTGGTCCCCAAGAGGTGAGGCCACTCACCCACAGTGAGACCCATGATCCCTGTGGGTCACTTCCAACTCATATTCTGGAATTCTGGGTTTGGCCCCGTGTTTGGTCCCTGAGAACCAGAATATCCTGAGCTGGAAGGACCCACGAGGACTGAGCCTAACCCCTGGCCCTGCACAGGACACCCCAAACCCACAGGATCTCCTGGACAATCTGGGGCACTCTGGGGGCTCCTCTGACCCACTGCTGTGATACAGCACCAAGTGCCAGAGGGCAGGGTCAGGTGGGACATTACAATATGACAATATTATTATTATTATATTGGGAAGGAATTCCTGGCTGTGAGGGTGGGGAGGGGTTGGGATGGAATTCCCAGAGAAGCTGTGGCTGCCCCTGGATCCCTGGGAGTGTCCAAGGCCAGGTTGGAGCAGCCTGGGACAGCGGGAGGTGTCCCTGCTCGTGACAACAAGATGATGTCCCCGATCCCTCCCGAGGTGCCCACTCCCAGCAGTGCCCAGCCCCACTCACCAGCAGGTGGGTGCTATACAGCCGTGCACACCGTGCTCACTGTGAACTCTGTCTCGTTGGCCATGATGTCTGTGGGCTGCAGGTTGCGGTCGTACATGGGGTTCTCGAAGGTTCCCCTCACGTTGGTGTTCTCGTGCCCGGCGTAGCCGTTGAACGGCACTTTGGGTCTTCTCCTGCAGCACCCACAGGGAGCCACAGCTCAGGGCCACACACTCACGGGCTGGGAGGGGCTGGGAGGGATCCACGAGGATCATCCAGCCCAGCCCTTGGCCCTGCACAGGCCTGTCCCCAGGAGTCACCCCAGAGGGTCGTCCCAACCCTCCTGGGGATGTGCCCAACCACCCTCGGGGGGAAGAACCTATTTCACAGCTCTGCTGGAGGCAGCTGGATAATCCAGAGGGAGGGAGGGAGAAAGGAGGGAGGGAAGGAAGGAGGGGAAGGAGGGGAAGGAGGGGAAGGAGGGGAAGGAGGGGAAGGAGGGGAAGGAGGGGAAGGAGGGGAAGGAGGGGAAGGAGGGGAAGGAGGGGAAGGAGGGGAAGGAGAGCAATGCTTCTGATGAAGGTAAACCCCTGTGGATGAGGCAGAACCCCCCGACTCTGTCTTTGCAGCACAGCAGCTCCTGGGCGCTGCCACAGCCCTGGGCCCCCTCCCTCTGATCAGGAGAAAACACTGATTTACATCACATGCACAGCCAGCTTGAACGCTGCAAGTATAAAACTTACTTTGCTTTATCCTCCTTAATGTGGCCACAAATCCTATGAGTGGCCAGAAAAGCCCTCCTCGCTCCCTCCTCCCAAACCCTCACTCTCTCCACACTTCCTTCCTTCTTTTTTCCACCTTCCCAATGACAAGAGCCCCCAGCTCTGAGGGGAGGGGTCGGGAGTGCAGCTCAGGATTCCTGCCAGCCCCCCGGAGTTTGTTTCCCCCGTTGGCATCGCTCCCCAAAAAACCCACCTGTGTTTGTAGAGATAAAGCACAAACCCTGCAATAATGAGGGCGATGAAAGGCACAAGGATGGCAGCTGCCACAGAACTGCTGTTGGATGCAAAGTGGTGTCCGATGGATTCGGGGTCGTTTTCCAGCAGGCTGATGTCTGGAACAGAGCAGGAAGAAACAGTTCAAAGCTCTGCTGGAGTCACGTCACCCACAGAATGAGGGGGGTGGGAAAAGGGGCTCAAAAGGAGCTGCAGATGCAGGATGGGCCTGGAGATCCAGCCCAGCTTAGACACCATCATTTATTTAGAGCTGCAATTAAGGAGAGATGTAAATAGATTTCCCTTGCCAAAGTGTCCAAACGAAATGCGTGAAGTTGGGCTTTAGGGGAGACCCTGAAATGCTACAACAATGAGCATCTAATTCTCCATCAAGGTGATAAGATTCCAAAAAAATCCTGAGAGATTAAAGGGCTCAAAGCACATTTTAAGGGATATTTAGGAGCTTAAACTTAGGGTGGTTTCAGCTTTCAAGTGCCTCTTGGGTTTCTGAAAGTGTTGGAGACACAAATGCGCCTTGGGCTTGTCACAAAACCAGCAACACGGAGAAAAATGTGTCCAGGTGATATTTGTGCCTCCAAACTCTTTGTGTCTCTGAGCAGCAGCCTGTTTATCCCCCACCTTGTTCCCAAATCCCAAATTTTGTTGTTGTGTTGCTTGTCTCCCACAGATCTCCTGCTCAGGACAGGTTAACAGAACACCCAGAAGTGCTGGGAATTAAAACCAGCCACTGGGGAAACATTCCCAGTTTGAAAACCTCCATCACCACCTGCACAGAACTTCCAGAGGGGGGAAAAAATAAAGCCCCAAATCTGAGGAATTTTACCAAGTCTCTGGAGGCCAAACTGCCCGAAGCCTTTGCCACGCACAAAGCCCTGGTACACGAAGGTGCCGCTCGAAGACTCTGACGAGACCTGCAGTGACAGGGGAGGGGAGAGAAATCCCAGGGAAGGGTTGGACAAACGTGTGGAACCCCCGTCTTTAGCTCAGCCCCTTCCCAGGTCAGGCACAGCACGAATTGGATTCAATTCCCCCAGAAAATCGTGGTGTTTTTAAAGGCGTCTCACTGGCCAAGAGCTTGAGAAGGATCTCGCACGTCAAAGGAAGGAGAAGAAAAAGATGCTGGTTGCAAACAACTCCAGAAGATGCTGCTGATCCCAGAGGGAGAACGAAGAAGTGGCCACAGGTCAATCAGAGGCACATTTCTTCCAAGCTCCAGGGGATTTAAGGGCATGGGAAGCTCCCAGACACGCAGTGGGGTGAGGAGTTGGCTGCATTAGGGAGGATTAGCTCTTGTCACTTCATGTCCAGCAGATAGAAAATGGTAAAATGGAATGAATCACTTTGGTTCCTCCTTTAGTGTTATCTGGGAGACGTACAGATTTCAAACCACAAGGCAATAAAAAAACCCAAAAAACAACAAACCCCAAACCACCAAAGAGCTGCAAGGGAGCACGAGGAGCTGTCATGGAATGTTTTGTCACACGCTGGAAAAACACCCCGTGGCCCTGCCAGGACTGGTCACTGGAGCAGCCTCATCCTGCCACCAGCTCAGGGAGCTCCAGGGAGGGAAAAGCTGGGCTGTGCCAGCAACAGGAGGAGTTGTGGATGGGTGGATTTTGTGTCACAGCTGCCCCTGCACTTACGTGTCCATCCAGAGCCCATTTGTCGTTTTTGAACTTGTTGACGAAGATCTCCAGCGGCCCCATGATCTGATAAACCTGGAGGAGCAGGTGCACGTCCTCCTTCTTGTAAATGCCTGGAAAATTATGTGACTTGTAAACTCCAGATGACAAGAACTCGATTTGACTGCCCTGAGAGGGCAGAGGAACCACCTCTGTGCCCCGTGCCCACCTTGTCCCTGAGTGCCACGGCCAGTCCTTCCTGAGACACCTCCAGGGATGGGCACTCCAACCCTCCCTGGGCAGTTCCAAGGCCTCCCCACCCTTTCCATGGGGAAATTCCTCCTCTTGTTCAGCCTGAGCCTCCCCTGGCACAGTTTGACAAGGGACACCCTGTCCCTTGTTCCCTGGGAGCAGAGCCCGACCCTCCCCATCTCCCCCCTCCTGTCAGGGAATGGAGAGAATTCCAGGTGCCCCCTGAGCCTCCTTTTCTCCAGGCTGAGCCCCCCCAGCTCCCTCAGAAGTTCTCCACCCCCGTTCCACTCCAGCCCCTCTTGCAGGGGCCCAGCACTGGACAGAGGGTTCCAGGTGCCCCTCACTGGGAGGGGGAGGAGGACAATCCCTGCCCTGGTGCAGAGCCCCTCGTGACAAGTGTAAATCCCCAGACAAGCCCCCTCAGTGTCCCTTACCGGACACCTGGAGCTCCACCCCGCTGTGGTCGATGAGGGTGGCGTTGACTCTGCTGGTGGCAGGGTCGAAGCTGGTGACAGACAGCATGGCCGGCTGCTTCTTCCCCAGGTACTCGTAGGAGCCCTTCCAGAGGGAATTCCTTGCAAACACGTCAGCTGGCACTGGGGACCACAGGGGTGGGGGATGCAGAGAAACAACAGCATTGCCAGGGGAGCAGAACTGAAGGATTTTTCGTTCTTTCAGCTCACAGATACATAATTGGATATTTCAAATCCCACCCACTCCCTGTGTTATCACACAAAGAGAGGGGAACAAACGGGCTGATGGCTTTAATTTGCTTGTTTTGACAAAAAAACGCCACGCAAGTTTCAAAAACAAACCACCCCCAAAAATAATTTATTAGGAGAAGAAAACAAAATAAAAAACCCCTGTTTTTTTAAGAAAGGTCCAGTGCCCAAAATCCTGGAGGGCTCGAACCTCTGGAGTGCCCTGGGTTGGGCAGTGGAGGTTGGTGCCCTCCAGGCTCCTGTGTGAAGCACAGAGAGGATGGGGCAGATGGGATCTGGGCAGGGATCTGGGCATCAGAAGGGGTGGGAAGGGGTGGATCTGCTGTGCCCACTGTACCTGAGGCCTTGGCGAGCGGCGGGTCCCGCGCGGTGCCCACGGGCCTCCCGCTGGGACGGACATCGGCTGGAAAAGAGGGGAAAGCACAACTGGTGAACACTGGGATGGCCTGGAGCTGCTGGGAACACTGGTGGTGCTGGCACTGCCCAGGCCAGGGAGGCAGCACAAGGCTTCCATTCATTGTCCTGCCTTTCCATCTGCTCCAGAGCCAAGTGTCCAGAGGGAGCTGCCACCCCCGGGAGGGGCACCCAGCTCTGTGCTCCTCGTCCAGGACTCTGGGGCAGGTTGGGTGAGGGGAGGAACAATCCCTGGCATGGGCAGCTACTTCCAGACCCAACCCCATGTGGAAAGATGCCCAGGTTGGCTCTGGGGGATCTTCTGCTCTACAGACCCTTCACATGGTTCTGCTCCCAGGACCTCAAAAATCAGGCTCAGATTTTCCTCTCGTTTTGAGGGGGGGGAAACAGAGTCAAACCCAAATAATGCTCGACACTCCTTAATCCTTCCTTTGAGCTCTGACCCCACAAGTGAGTCCCAGTTCCACCTGCCCTTTGCAGGGCACCCAGGCCCCCAGAGGGCAAACAGAGGGTTCTGCTGGGGCTCTGAGGGGGCAGCTGGTTCATCCCTGGGCTGCAGGACCCCCCATCCCCTGTCCCAGCCTCACCCAGGCAGAGGGGGGTTCTCCATCCCGTGTCCCAGCCTCACCCAGGCAGATGGGGGGTTTCCCTGTCCAGCTGCCATCAGCTTTGCAGGTCCTGTGCTCGGAGCCCCCGGTGAGGTAGAACCCGCTCTGGCAGGAGTAGATGAGGGTGTAGCCCAAGGAGGGCAGATCCAGAGCCCCCACGTTGGCATGGGATGGTGTCTCTGGCTGCTTACAGTGGTGAGCTGAAAGGGACAGGGAGGGCAGAGGTGAGGGACACAGGAAGGACACAGAGTGACACCATGACAGAACCCTCCCAGCAGCTTTCTCTGCTCACTGAGGGGCACAAGGCCATGCCTGGGTTTTTCCCAGCCAGGTGAATTAAGGAGAAGATTCCCATGGCTTTTTCTGGATAAAGCTCCAAGAGGACCCTTCACTCAGCTCCAGCTTCCATGAACTGAAAATCAGGCTCTGCCATCCCTGACTTGTAAGGGAAAAAGGCAAAACCAAAGAAACAAATCAGAGCAGGGGAAGTTCTTTCCCCCCCCACACACTGTGCATTTACAGACTCACAGAATGGGTTGGGTTGGAAGGGACCTTAAAGACCATCGAGTTCCAACCCCCTCAATTTCTGCTGAATTTATCTGTAGCTCTCAAACTGCTCGTGAACGAAAACAAACCCTCAGGAGCCTTCACGAGGTGCATCAGCTTCATCCTCCTTTTGCAACCCCCAGAAAAGTGGAAGAGTGACCTGAACTCACAGGATTTGGGAGCCCCAGCACTCATCAGCTCCTTCCAGAGCAGCCACCCCCTCTCCCCTGATGCTCCATTTACAGTTGGGTGTCCCAGTTGTTCTGTTCACAAAACGAGCAGCCCCTGGGGTTGGTAGAGGAGAAACATCCCCCCAATAAACCACCTCACCAGGGAGAGGAAAAAGCTTTTTAATACCGGTGATCCAGAGGCCAGGATGGTTATCACCACTTAAATACATTAAATGAAACTCCTCCTGGTGTAGCAGGGAGATGATGGACGGCTTAAA
Source organism: Pitta sordida (assembly GCA_013390025.1). Classification (NCBI taxonomy): domain Eukaryota; kingdom Metazoa; phylum Chordata; class Aves; order Passeriformes; family Pittidae; genus Pitta; species Pitta sordida. Next base: position 13,924 of record WEKX01023844.1, read on the forward strand.
AGGAAGTTCCTGAAGAGGAGGAGAAGCTCTGCTCTGCTGGAGAGCCCTCCTGGCTAAATGTTAAGCTGCTCCCTGGGGCCAGCTCACATCTGGGCCAGCAAATGGGGTTTTAGAAGCACAAACCAACGTTTCACCTGAAACTGCGTCTCTGAGGAAAGGCCAAGCAAAGACAAATCTCATCTGAAATCACCACAGGTGCAATGTCAGGAGGGAAGGGGTGGTGTGAGCTCCCTTTGATCACGGGATGTTACAGACTCGCAGGATCACAGAGCTGGGAAGGAGCTTGAAAATCACCCAGTGCCACCCCCTGCCATGGGCAGGGACACCTCCCACCATCCCAGGATGCTCCAACCTGCCCTTGGACACTCTCAGGGATCCAGGGGCAGCCACAGCTTCTCTGGGCACCCTGTGCCAGGGCCTGCCCACCCTCCCAGGGAACAATTCCTTCCCAAAATCCAACTCTTCCTAAACTCTCCTCTCTTTTCCCCAGGGATGTGCCTCTCAGGGCTCTCCTGACCCAGAACTCGCCCAGTGACCCAAGCAGGCCACTCCAGGCCCCAGCCTTCCCTCGGCATTCCCAGCACTCACGGACACAGTCGGGCTGGATGCCGCTCCACGTCAGGTTGGGGAGGCAGGTCCTGGTGGTGGAGCCCTGCAGCAGGTACCCCTTGTGGCACTTGAAAAAGATGATGCTGCCCACCTGTTCCAACAGGAGAGAGAAACACTGAGCTGCCCCCCGCCGGAATAAAGAAGCATTTCTGTTATTTCCCATTGTTTATATTCCCTCTTGTCCTGCCACTCCAGGCCCTCGGGCAAAGTCCCTTCTCCAGCTTCCCAGGAGCCTCTTGAAGGCCCCATTTCCTTGTCACAGCCCCCACAGGAGCTCCAGAGGCAGCTCCTGACTGACAGCCCGGGCAAAAGCCACACTTAAGGTGTCTCGGTATTAATGAAAACGTAGAATGAGTTCATTAAACCCCAGGATTAAGATAACTAATTAGCAGCAAAACTGAAGGATCCGCCTGGCAGGGGGAACCACATGGAATGAACTGTCCCATGGGAATGGGCACCCACAGGGGTGGCAGGGGAGGCTGGAGATGGAGCACCCCAAGGATCACTCTGGGTCTCCATCCCACTGATCTCCTACTGCATGGGAGCTGAGAGGAACAAAAACACCCGCAGAATCTGGACTAGAAATTAATGGAATTTATGTCGCCAACGTGAAGAGTAACCACACCAATAACTATTAATTAGCTCTGTAATTAATACCATCTAATACCACGTACTGGTTAATTCTGTACCAACACGCTCTGGGGTCTAACACTGGGATCCCAGGAGGACACAGGGATCCAAGTGAGGACTCGGACATGGGCTGAGCACGGCGGGTGCTGGGGCACAGAGCCCCCCCTGCCCTGGCAGTACCTGGAATCCCTGGGAATTGTTCTGCAGCCCAAAAAGAGGCACTCCTGGATCCGCACACGTCGTGAGACTGGGGTCTGGGAAAACAGGGATGGGGGGCTGTGGGAGCAGCCCCGGAGCTCTCCACAAACACACACACACACACACATCCTGCTGTGCCTTTGCACCACACAGGGATGTTTTCCTCAGAGGGAATTCACAGCGACAAGGAGAAATACACAGATCTTGCTGTTCCTTAAATCCCTGCCTGCTGCAACGAGGAGCCAGAGGCACTTCATCACCCAGAGGGGGAGCTCAGAACAGATGCCTCGTGTCAGCACAACTCTTCCCTTCCCCTCTTTACACACCAGGAGCCAAACACCCGCCGCAGCTGGGCTGTGTCCTCTGGCACCCCCTGGCACGAGGACCACAGTCACCGCATCCCTCCTCTCCCCTTCCCCAGGGACATCAGTGACCCCATCCCTGCTCTCCCCTTCCCCAGGGTCCCCATCCCTCTTCTCCCCTGTCCCAAAGACCACGAGGGAAGAACATTTTCCCGATACCCAACTAAACTTCCCCTGGCACAACTTGACGCCATTCCTGCAGTCCCACCCCCCTGCCAAGGGCAAGGACACCTTCCACTAGACCAGGCTGCTCCAACCTGGCCTTGAACACTTCCAGGGGTGGGGATCTAAGCAGGGAGGAGAGGGAGATGGGCTGTTTACCACCCCTGAGTGCACACAAACCAAGAGCACCATCCTTCCCCGTTCCGATTTTCAGGGCAACAAAGTCCAAATTTTCCCATTAGAAAGTTCATTTCTGCAAACTCAGAAAATAAAACCCACCTTGCTACTAACCAGAAAACCCAGATGACCTCCCCCAAGACCTCTTGTGACAAGGCAGAGGAGTGTCCCCTTACCGATGCAGCTGGGCTGGGTCCCACTCCACGTCCCGTCCGACTGGCAGAACCTCCGCGCTGATCCCACCAGCACCAGCGGCGCCAGGCACGAGAAGGACACGGAGGAGCGGTAGGTGAAGCCTCTGTCCTCCCTCCTGCCCTGGGCAGGTGTCCCTGGGTCACCACAGAACACGGCTGGAACAGGCGAAGGGACAACGGGAGTGGCCGTGAGCCTCCTCGAGAGCAGGGGATGTTCATCAGGCAGGGACAGGTCTATTAAAGCCTCGACCCTCGTGGCTCCCTGCCGCCAGCTCGGGGATTGACTCGGGAATTAATGGTGCTCAAGGCACTGCTGGCAACTTTCCTTGTACAATTCTCCCTTTTGGTCAATTGCTGTTAATTAACTTGCACCTTCTCCCCCCCATCTTTTGCTTTTCCCCCTCCTTTCCCCCCTCCCAACAGCGGGCTGAGCTTGCAAATGTGTCCCTAATTGCACAGTGTCACTTTGCTGGATGGTTCCATGTCACACGGAAAGCCCCTTAATTATGCAAGATCCAGGGAAAGGTGCAAGGAACACGGGGAGGGTTTTGTGTGATTTAATGTGGAAATGGTTGTTGTGCAGCTGCCAACCGCCGGGAAAGGAACCCGAAGCCGCCTTTAGCATTAGGAGACATTTAACTCATTTTTTTTGGCATCGGTTATTGTATCAAGCACACAGGTTTCCAACCCAGCCTTCCCCAAACATTCCCAGCCTCTGCTGCAACGCGGAGCCCTTTGCCAGAGGCTTTTTCCCACGGCCTCTGGCAGCTCCAGGAGCCCAGACTGCAGCAGACCCAGTCACTGGGGAGTGACAAACACCCTGGTGGGCAGGGACAGGCAAAATCCTCAGATTTATTCCAAATGCCACCTCAGGGACGTGTCCCCTGCCACCCCTAACAGGTGGCAAACCAGTGCTCCCAGCAACTTGGCTGCTGTGGGAGAGGGGGAGAACACCCAGACTTTTGGGCAGAGGCATTTCAACCACCATAAAAAAACCCAACCTCTGACTTAATTCATGTGAGCCCTCCCTTGGGATTGGAGCAGGAAGCTCAGCAGGGTCCCTCCACACTAAAGTGAGCCTCGTGGAGCCCAGAGAGGATGGGAGGAACATCCCGCAGGGGGTTTGGTGCCCAGTGCCCGGCTGGAGGGGAGCTGCCTACTCACGGAAGCACTGGGGGATGTCCCCGCTCCAGGAGCCGTTGCCCTCGCAGGTCAGCACGGCGGGCAGGGACAGCTGGTACCCCTCCAGGCAGGCGTAGCTCACACTGGCCCCCCAGCTGAAATCCGAGCCCACCACCTTCCCGTTGGGGACGGCCTGGGGGGCCTTGCAGGTGATGGCTGCAGGGAAGACAAGAGCGGGCTCAGATCTCGGAGCTGCTTCTCCTCCACGTGGTTGTTTCCATTCCCATCCGGGAGCAAACCCCGGGATCAAAGGGACGTTCTGCTCCTGGGACTGGCTGAGCAGGGGCGGCACAAACTGGGGTAGAACCCACAGGAGTTCACTTTGAAGTCTGGAGTTAAACCAAATATGCTGAGCTGGAAGGGACCCACAAGGATCATCCAACTGCCGGCCCTGCACAGACACCTCAACAACCCCAATATCCAAATCCTCCTGGAGCTCTGTGCCCACTGCCCTGGGCAGCCTGTTCAGTGCCCATCCACCCTCTGGGGAAAGAACCTTCTCCTAATCTCTCTCCGAGGCATTTCTGAGCTGATGTTCATTTCCAGCTGGAGGTGAAAATCTGCCCTGATTTACTGTGAAAACTCATCTCCCATTCCCTGAAAGATTCATGCATTTTGGACAACCTGTCTGAGTCCCAGATTAGCAGCTGAAGCAACAACCTGTCGGTATTTCACCCACCCCGGGGTGTCTTAATGTGACATTTTTGCAGCGCTTTGCTTTTCAGCTCAGGAAAAGATGCTAAACCTGTGCAAATCAGCTCGGCCTCCAAATGAGACTCCTGGCCACATTCTGGACTATTCCTGCAACATTAGCTCAGTGCAGAGAATGAAAGAGGAGGGGAAGAATTGCTCTTCACAGCCTCTGAAGGAGCTGGAGTGCATTATAAAGTTTCTCTGTGGTCTGTATTTATATCACCATCATGACAGGTGAATTTTCCAGATTGCTAAAGAAGTGCAGAGACGCTGCTACAAGTCTTATCTGCACTTGGTGGGGGAGTAAAACATTCACAGAGGAGACCCAGCCTGCCCAGCAACTGCTTCATTATTTGCCTTTTCTATCTCTGAACCACAGGAGCCATCTCAGAACAGAGGAATGATGAAAAGGCTCAGAAGAAACGTTTTTCAGATGTTTCTAGAGGATGCCAAGAAGCGTGTGCTTGCAAAACACAATATTTCATTTGAGCCTGAGTTTTTGTGTGAGGAGAAAGTCACTTGGCTCTCTGTGTTCCCTCCCTACCACAAGGATAAGAGCACCTGCCTCCCTCTCAGGCACCGTGTGATGATTGATAGACCCAAAGATAGCAGTGCTGTAAAAGGTGATAAATGGGGAGTGTCACAAACACGGGAGAGACGAGACGACGGAGCCAAGAACTGCGCCGGTGGGTCCCGGGAACGACCCACGAGTTTCTGGTTTTTACCCTGCCACGAGTCCCCGGGCTGTGACCCAGGCTCTCACCCTTGCAGGCAGGTTTGGTGCCGTTCCAGGTGCGCTCCTTGGTGCAGGTGAGGGCAGAGGCCCTGTCTGACTCCATGGTGTAGCCGGGGCTGCACTGGAACACCACGGACTTGTTGTAGGTGAAGTCGGAGCCCAGCCTGACGCCGTTGGCCGGCACTCCGGGGTCTCCACAGTTGATCACTGCCAAAGACAAGGAAAGAAGCATTTGTGGCTGCCCAACCCTCAGCTCACACTCCTGATACCTGATGGCCCCGAGGGCTTTGCTGGGCGGGATGGAATCAGCTAATTGTGGAGAAGGGAGGCCTTGGGGGCACTGGGGATGTGGAGCAGCCTGGGCTCCAGCAGGAGGAGGAAGCTTTGCTGGTACCCAGTGGAGTGAGCAGGGACCTTAATGGCACATTAGGCCCTTGGAAGGAGCTGTATTAACAGACATTAAAGATTAAAGCCAGCCCTGGGCAGACGTGGGCTGGGGGAGGGCCCTTCCCCCCTCTCTACCCCAGTTCCAAACTCTTTATGCAAGAGCAGGTTTGGCACCATCCACGTTCCCTGCAGGAAACACAACCCCTCCACCCAGGGCCTCTGAGCAGGGGCTGGAATGCTCAGGGCCCCTCCAGGTTGGGTGACATCTGCATGGTATCACTGCAGAGCTCCCTCCATCCAGCTGGAACAAAACAAACCCCAAGCAAGACTTTTCCATTAAGCCCTGGCAGAGATGAGGGGCTGAGCCTCTGCTGCTGCCACCACACAGCTCACCAGGGTTCTGTGTGTGTTTATGGGCACATCCACATCCCGGTGTGCCCCAACACCCCGTCCCCAGGGCCTGGCAGCACCTCATCTCCCAGGAATCCGTCCCAGGGCTCACCTGTGCACTCTGGACTGGTCCCAGTCCACGTCCCGTTCACTGTGCAGTGCCTGCTCAGCACCCCTGTGGAGTAATAGCCCTCCCTGCACTGGTAGATGATGGAGCTGGAGAAGATCAGCCCGTCATTGAAGATGACCCTGGCGTTGCTGGGGGTTCCTGGGTTCCCACAGGATATCACTGGGAAGCAAAATGGCGAAGTGAAAATAAACCCAGCACAAAACACAGACACCCCCCTCCGAACCAAGGCTGTCCTGCTGTTCTCAGAGTGAGAGGAGCTGCAAAGCTGCTGGACCAGCTCAGAGGGAACGAGGGGCCGTTCCATGGAAAAACAGCTGCCTCAGTCCACCAGGATCCCCCAAAGCTCTCCCCAGCTCAGGGCAGGGATCTGCCTTGCCAAGGACCTGCATCCCTGTCAGGGCACTGAAAAACCCCCGAAACTCCAGCCCTGCTCCTCCCCTGGCAGAGAATCCTGCCCTGCCTGAGGGACTTGTGGCCATTTATTGCAGGGCCCGATCCTGCCACAACCAATCCCAGGGTCCCACAGCTTAACAAAGCAAGTAGTGCCAAGCCCGGGGTCCCTCCATGTTCCAGGAGCTTGCGAGCTTGGAGCTGAGTGTGTCCCCTTGCCTTTGGGATCCTAAAATATCCCGAGCGGGAAGGGACCCACAAGGATCACCGGGTTCAACTCCCAGTGTCAGGGTGTCCAGAACTCTGCAGAATCCCGAGGAAGGGGAGCAGCACAGGATCCTGCTGCCCTGCTCACTGCCCAGCCACATCCAATTATCCTTCCAGAGGAGGGAGGATGTTGTGGGAACGCAATTGGAGGGTTGTCAGTGCCCAGGGTTTGTGTATAAAGTGCCTCAGCGCCCCAGGAACACAAAGGCCAGGAGCGAACAGGGACACAGAGCCCTGTCACGCCAAATAAGCACCTGCAGTAATTGGGCCCTGCCCTCCCTGACTCCAAAATTACAGGACCTGAAAGGAAATCACAGGAATCAAGGGAAGGCTCAAACACACAAATCCTTGACGAGAAAATTCCTCGCTCTCCCTCTCCCTTTCCCCAGAAACACTCCCCAATTTCTGCGAGGCACCACCGTGAGCCAAAGTGACCCATCCTGGACCCTCCTGGATCCCCCTCCCCTCAGTTTTCCCAGCTTTTTTCGCACGAGGAAACACAACTCCAGCAGGAAAGCACCACCAAGGCAAGGAGAGAAGTGTCCCCCCGTTGTTGTTAGTTTGCTGACAGCCTGTTAACACAGGAGCTGGTTGGAGGCAGAGCTGTTTGACAGGAGGAAACTAATAACTGCTCTGGGCTGTGAGCACAGAAACTCTGCGTGGCTCCCACTGCAGCCGAGGTGCTCCTCATTCCACATTCCTCTGATACACGGTGTCATTTCCAAGAGATGCTGGGATAAAAGTCAGATTCCATCACCCCGGGAAAAAAAAAGCTCTAAATGCCCGTTTCACTGCCTGGCCCACACATCAGTTCCCTCCTGCCCAACCTCCTCCACTTGTTTGTGTGGCCAAACACGCACGGCCCCAAATTGTTACTTTGGGGACTGAAAGGGGACTCGTGGAAATGGTTTAATGGTCGAGAGTGAATCAGCTGTGACCTGGATGGGCCAGATATGAAGGAAGCCATAAATGTAAGGAGGAAAGAACTGACTGTCTGAAATAGCAATTTAAATATCAGTAATATCTAATCGTGCAAGCCAGCAGCAAGAGGGTAAATAATCCCCTCGGGCTGCAGGGGGAGGTGTAAAATGAATGAGGAACACCAAAAAAAAACCTGGTTTTTGAGGAGGACAGTGGGAGCTTGGTGTGTGCCTGGGCCCCTGATCCCAGATCCCACCGTCGCAGGGGGAATTTGGGAAGCTCCTGCAAACACCCCAAAGGTGCTCCAGAGCCCAGCAAGAATCAAGTGGGTTCCAACCACAGGTTCACAGGTTATTCCGAGTTGGAAGGGACCCTCAGGATCATCTAGTCCAACTCCCCACCAACTAGACCATGTCATTGAACTCCTCATGTCCTTTCTGAATGAAGCCCCAAGGCTCCCCCTTGCCTCCCTTGGCTGTTTCCTCCACGTTTTACAGGGAGAAGGGAATTTCTCCGGGTCCTGCTCAGGGATGTTCAGCTGCTGCTCCCAGCGTTGGTCACTGAGCTGCCCCAACACCCCCCAGGGCAGGGCAGGAGCCAATGATGTTCCTCGTGGAACATTAATTTCCCAGCAAACACCCCCTGCCAGGGGCAGAGGGGGCAGAGGGAGCTGCCAGCCCTGTCCTCGGGCTGTGTGGGATGTGTGACACTCTGAGCTGCTCTTTGGAACCCTCAGTTCTCCTCCCAAACCATCTCCTAATGGTGTCTGACACCCCGGCAGAACATCCTGCTGCGAGCTGAGCCCTTGGGGGAGTCTCAAAACCTTTCCTCCAGGGCTGTTTAATTTAATTTAACCCACGACCCACTCAACTGTGCAGGGAGAGGGAGAATAAACCAGCCTGGACCCGAATCCCAGCCCTGTCACCTCCCATGTCCTCAGCACTCAAACGAGCTGAGACAAAACCCCAGTTCCCTTTTCTCGCTGTTACGTATCACATAAAAGGAATCATTTCTCTTTACTGAAGCTGCCAAAGAGCAGCCAGAGCCCTGGCTCACTTTGGAGGCAGTTTTAATTCGCTGGGAGAAACAATAAACACAATAAAAGCAAATATTCTTCTCAACTTCTAAGAGGAGGAACAACTGATGAACTCCCCGCTGCATCACTCCTCGGTGAACACAGACAGGGAAGGAGGAGAAGGAGACAAAAAAAAAAGCATCTAAAATTACATTTACACTTTAAAATTTGCTGGAAATTAAAGCTAAATGAGGCCTGAAATCTGCCATTTCAAAAAGCTGCTCTTCCTGGGCACAACAAAACCAGAGCTACAGAAACCAGGGCGAAGCAGGAGGCTCAGGCAGAGCCCCTGCAAGTCATTTCATTTCATTCCAAACCATTTGTGCATTTGGGGAAAAAAAATCAGCTATGACCTCTTCTTGCCTCCCCGTTCCTTTGGTTTCCTCAGCAAATCTTTCAGTGGGTGTCAGACGTGAGGATTCAGAGCTGGAGAGTTCCAGGGTGACCCCTTTGGCCCCACACCAGGAGCAGAGCTGGGCTGGTCCCAGTGCAGGACGCCACCAGGGATGGGCCATCAGCTCCTTCCCTCCAAAGTCAAGCAGCTGCTTTGGAATTGAACTGTTCCAGCAGATTATTCCCCCCTGAAACGGAGGGAAGGGCTTTTCTCTCCCTCCTTCCCTTTCTCCCATTCCTGCTGTTGGATTTGCTGCTGTGTGTTCCCATCCCCTGCTGCTCTGAGCCCCTCCGTGCCCACCCAGGGAGCAATTCCCAGCAATTCCAGGGAGCAAACCCAGGGAGCAATTCGCAGCAATCCCCTGGTGACCTGTGAAGTGCCATCCGCCTTGATTTTGCTCAGCTTTGGTGTCTGAGAGCTCAGCCAGAGCTGCCTGGGCACCCACCCTTCACCTGCCACGAATTCACCCCAAATTCAACCCCCCTGTCCCAGAGGGTGGGACACACCCCTCAAAGAGCAGCCAGAGAACCTGACACTCGTGGGGAATCCAAATTCTCATCCCCAGGAGGCACTTCCCTACCCAGGCCACTTACCCTTAAGTGGCTACATCAGAGGCATAATGTTATTATTAGTCATAAAGCACAAGGGGGAAAAAAAAATCATCAGTATTTTGGTGCCTCTGGAACGTGATGGGTTATTTATCCTGAGATTAATGAAGGGAGCCTTCCCACTGACAGAAAAAAACCAGAGTGTGGGGAGAAAAAAAAAAAAAGCCCTGAGATGTGAGTGTATTAATAACATGATTCAGTGTCTTTTCAATCAAGAGCACCATCAATTTGGAATAAATTTCCAATTCATTTACAAACTCTCTTGAAGCTTTTGGCTTTTGAAACAGCTGGAGAGAAGCACTTGCCCAGGTCTCCTTGCACTTGGTATCCTCCTTCATTTTTGGCTTTTGTTCTTACCCCAGTCGGTTTTTAAACACTTGCATGAAACAGAGGCAGGGAGCAGCACAGCTCAGGGAATCCAGCAAGGGGTTTATTAGATTGGATTATAGGGTCTTACTTGATTCCTTCAAATGGAAAAATCAGGGGTTTGGGGTTTTCAAATACAAAAAAATGCGCTTACTGGGTTATAATTTGCATTTTGCCTTTCTGCTTAATGCAAATGACTCTTGCATGTGCCAGTTCCAGCCTTGACAGAGGGTGGGAGCTGTCGGTGTTCCTCACTCTGCTGAATTTCCTCCACAAAGCAGCAAGGAATGAAGTCAGTGACACCCCTGGATCTGACACCAAAAGGGGGAATTTCTGACCACGGAGGGCAGAAGTGAAGTCAGAGTGTGCCCTGAGGTGTGCCAGTGTGTTCCTGATGTCAGAGTGTGCCCTGAGGTGTGTCAGTGTGTACCTGATGTCAGAGTGTGCCCTGAGGTGTCAGTGTGTTCGTGAAGTCAGTGTGCCCTGAGGTGTCAGTGTGTTCGTGAAGTCAGTGTGCCCTGAGGTGTGTCAGTGTGTTCCTGATGTCAGAGTGTGCCCTGAGGTGTGTCAGTGTGTTCCTGAAGTCAGGGTGTGCCCTGAGGTGTCAGTGTGTTCGTGAAGTCAGGGTGTGCCCTGAGGTGTGTCAGTGTGTGAAGTCAGGGTGTCCCCACTGCTCCCAGGGGTGACTGGAAAGGGGGAGCAGATCCCCAAAACTCTTCCCGCCCCACACCTCACTCCAGATGTTGGCATGAACCCGAACATCCCCAAACCTTTCACACAACCCAGCACACCCTGCACAGCTGGATGTGCCAAGGGGTGATGCCCCCAAACCCCTCCTGTGAGCCGTGACCTGCAGATGTTGGGGAGAACAGAGACTCCTGGACCAAACGTTTCCCCCACAGCATTTCTGGGGAACAACAGCCAAGAGATTTATTCCTCCAGTATTTCATCCCCAGGCAGCCAAAGGGAAGGGTTGGCCAGGGCAGCTGTCCCTGCTGTGGGAATTGTGGGGAGCCAGGGCAGGCTGGGGGGGCTGGGAAGGGGAGTTACCTTCACACTCGGGCTGGGTGCCGCTCCAGGAGCCGTTGGCCTGGCAGGTCCTGTCCGAGGAGCCCCTCAGGGTGTAGCCGGGCTCGCAGCTGAACCGCACCACGCTGCCCACGTCGAAGGTGTCCCCCAGCCCGATGCCATGGGAGGGGATCCCGGGGTCACCACACACGCCCTGGCTGCCCCCTGGGCACAGACAGCACAGTGAGCACTCCAGGGGGCTTCCCCACAGAGCCCCCGTGGGACTGAGCCCATGCAACTCTTGCAAGGCTCCCAGAACGGGGGAGAAATTCCAGCTGAAAGGTCCCCTGACTCCAGGGGCCTTCCTTGAACTCCAGCTCATAACAAACTATGGCACAGGAAGGGCTCTGCACAGCATCCCACTGGTCATCCAGCACTTTCCCCTCTCACTCTATCCCCCAATCTCTTCTATCAGGATGTTCTCAGTGCACGGTCCTTCCCCCCCAGGAGCAGGGCAGGAATTCTGCTCTCCGTGGAGATGCTGGTGATGTGGAAACTCATCGTACCAGCTTCCCCTTGCCTTGTGCAGAGCTGGAGCAGCAGATGTCAGGGCCTGGAAAGGGGCCATGTGGGCTCCTTTGATTGGAGCGCACGAGGGAAAGGGTCAGATGCTGCAGACAGGATGCAAGAGCCTAATTTTGTGTACAGCATGTTCCTCCTGTCCAGGCTCTGCAGGGAGAAATCCCCAGCAGCAGCTGCAGCAGCAGCTCCCCTCCCTCCACAGACATTTGCTGCAGTGATTTATTTCTCCTCTTGCCAGGCGAGTGCTTCACTCTCTGCCAGCATTTATCAGCCAACTTGCAGGAGGCTGGAGGGCTCAGACACGGTGATTTCTACAGCCTCCCTCTGGACCACGGGCATTTCTGCAGCTCAGAGCCCTCAGGTACCACCTCACAGGACAAAAGGGGTGGAGGATGATCACAGAACCCCAGGATATGCTGGGCTGGAAGGATCCACAGGGGTGATGGAGTCCAGCCCTCAGCCCTGCACAGGTCCATCCCCAAGAGTCCCTCCCTGACCCCAGAGGATCATCCCAACCCTCCTGGAGCTCTGGCAGCCTTGGGGCTGTGCCCACTGCCCTGGNGTGTTCCAGGCCCCTTCCAACCAGGTCTTGAACACTCCCAGGGATGATCCTCGTTCAAGGACAGGCAGCAGGTACCAAGTGCTGCAAACCTGAGGTCACTGTGTGAGATTTTGGCAGCCTAAACCCACCCATCGTTAAGCTGCCTCCTGGTTCACAAGGAGGGGCTTGGTCAAACGTTGGACTCGATGATCTTTGAGGTCTTTCAACCTTGTGGCCTCAAGCTGGGACAGGGGGGACTCAGATTAGATACCAGAAACATGTTGTCACCATTTGGGTGGTTGGGCTTTGGAAGGGGCTGCCCAGGGAGGTGGTGGAATCCCCATCCCTGGAGGGGTCCAGGAGGTGCTGGGGGATGTGCTTTGGGGGTTCAGGGGTTACAGGGGCACTGCTGGGTTGGACTTGATGATCTTAAAGGTCTCCTCCAACCTTGATGGTTCTATTCAATGATTCAAAACGATTCTGTACCTACCCCAGAGCCCAGCAAACCCCCCGTGGCTCACGCCAGGCTGTGGCACGGCAGACCTGGCACCAACCCTCCTTCTGGGAGACATGAGCTCATCCCTGCAAGAACTGCCAACGTTTTGTGCATAAACACCTAGTCCTGACGCTGACAGGCATTTTGCAGGTTCCTGGGCAAACTCATCCCTTCTCAAACATGAATATTCCCAGGCACAGCCTGCCCTGTCTCCTGCGACACCCGGCTGCCATCGATGCCGTGTCACCCCTGAGCAAATCACCCCGGCAGGTTCCAGGCACTTCTCACCCGACCGTGGCCAGCAAAGCCCAGCACTAACAGTAATTAACAGGTTTCCTTGGGCTCAGCAATCCCAGAGGAGCCAGGGAGGCTGCTGACAAACTCACTGAGAGATGCAGGGGCTGGGAGGCGGGTTTGGCTGAGGATGCTCAGCACCAAGGCCATGCACTGATCGGGTTTGGGAGGGAGGACGGCCCTGCCAGAGATCTCCTCTCCCTCTGCTGACACCTAAAAATCCCCCTCCTGGCCCCAGGCAGCAAAGATGATGAATGCTCCAATAAAGAGAAGAGCAGGGGGGGGTTGGCCATTGAAATGCTCTGGTGCAGAGCTGTGACTAAAACCAAGGACACCGTGTGAGGAACCGGGGCTGAGCTCTGCCTTAAACCCTGCCTGTAACTAACAATTGAATTACAGATACTCCAGCACACTCGGCTGAGCTCAGAACCAGTGGTGAGAGGGGGTGGGTGCAAAGGATTTATCGACTCAGTGTGAGATGTGTTTCTCCTGCTGAGTCAGGCTCTGCTCCTGTGGAGTTACCTCCCACCCCTCAGAGGGGATCAGCTCTGGGTTATTTTCTCCTCAGCAAAAGGCATGAGGGAACTTTCCCAGTCCAAGGTTATCTGGCATTGATCCCTAATTGGTGTTTTAGGAAGTGCCTTGTATCTTAAGGTGTCCAGCTATAAGCAGTTGGAAGGGGCATGAGTTTCAGCACTTAAAATTCACAGAATCCCAGACTGGTTTGGGTTGGGAGGGACCTTAAAGCTCATCCAGTGCCACCCCCTGCCATGGGCAAGGACACCTCCCACCATCCCAGGCTGCTCCAACCTGGCCTTGGACACTTCCAGGGATGGGGAATCCACCACTTCTCTGGGCACCCTGTGCCAGGGCCTCCCCACCCTCAGAGTAAACACACAGAAAACAAAAACATGCAACCCCCCCCTTTTTTTTTAGCTTTTTTTTTTAACTACTTAACGCCATGAATCCACACAACCAGTTGCCAGACTGACCTGAGCTTCCAAAGTTTTGAGAATGCCCACAGATCCTCCAAGCCAAGCTCAGCATTTTAAGGAAGGAGATCCCTTGTACTCAGCTGGAAAACCGGGGCCTGAGGGAGCCCGGGATATCAGGCTCCCAGGTTTTACCAGGGAATTTCCCTCTGCTACCCGGGGTTATCACTTGTCAATTCCCCAGGGCCTGTGCAGGGTGAGGATGGGACATGCTGCTCACAGAAGGGAAGGAAAATGTGCCCAAAACTACTTGGCATGGCTGGGTGTGGAGGGACAATACAAGGGGAAAAAAAAAAAGAAATAATAAAAAAAGAAACAACCATGGCTTTGGAACAGCTTGAGCCAATTCAAATTTCAGGAGCTCCACGGCCATTCCTTATGCCAGGGAATGGGATTGCAGCTGATTTTGTGTCCTAAAGGATGAACTGGCTGTGCTGGGGGTGGGTCTGTCTGCACCACTGGGCAGCCCTTAGGCCACTAAAATACACTTTGGATCTTGATTTCCCCCAGTGTAGGACAGGGGACATTGGGACATCTTCCTGCAACCCATGGGCCCCTCCTGACCTGGGTGTCCCACGAGGTCACCAGGACAATTTTGTGTCTCTCCACACTCTTTGAAACCCTCCTTAAGCCAAACCATCAGCCTGAACCTCCCAATTCCAACCTCAACTGGGCAGAAAGTGCCAGGATACTNGACACTTCCAGGGATGGGGAATCCACCACTTCTCTGGGCACCCTGTGCCAGGGCCTCCCCACCCTCAGAGTAAACACACAGAAAACAAAAACATGCAAAAACCCCATTTTTTTGCTTTTTTAAAAACTACTTAACCCCATGAATCCACACAACCAGTTGCCAGACTGACCTGAGCTTCCAAAGTTTTGAGAATGCCCACAGATCCTCCAAGCCAAGCTCAGCATTTTAAGGAAGGAGATCCCTTGTACTCAGCTGGAAAACCGGGGCCTGAGGGAGCCCGGGATATCAGGCTCCCAGGTTTTACCAGGGAATTTCCCTCTGCTACCCGGGGTTATCACTTGTCAATTCCCCAGGGCCTGTGCAGGGTGAGGATGGGACATGCTGCTCACAGAAGGGAAGGAAAATGTGCCCAAAACTACTTGGCATGGCTGGGTGTGGAGGGACAATACAAGGGGAAAAAAAAAAAGAAATAATAAAAAAAGAAACAACCATGGCTTTGGAACAGCTTGAGCCAATTCAAATTTCAGGAGCTCCACGGCCATTCCTTATGCCAGGGAATGGGATTGCAGCTGATTTTGTGTCCTAAAGGATGAACTGGCTGTGCTGGGGGTGGGTCTGTCTGCACCACTGGGCAGCCCTTAGGCCACTAAAATACACTTTGGATCTTGATTTCCCCCAGTGTAGGACAGGGGACATTGGGACATCACCACTGACATCTTCCTGCAACCCATGGGGCCCTTCTGACCTGGGTGTCCCACGAGGCCACCAGGACAATTTTGTGTCTCTCCACACTCTTTGAAACCCTCCTTAAGCCAAACCATCAGCCTGAACCTCCCAATTCCAACCTCAACTGGGCAGAAAGTGCCAGGATACTGGGGGAGGGGGAAAAAACAGAGATGAAACCAGAGCAAGGGCGAGGAAGCAAATCCTCTTTAGCACCTGCAGTGCAGCAGTAGGAATTTATTCTGTATTTCCTTCAGTGTCATGGATAACACTGAACCATGAGGAAGGGATGAGTGGGAGTGCGACTTCCTTCAGGTGTCACCTCCCTCAGGAGTGTGATCTCCCTCAGGGGTGTCACTTCCCTCAGGAGTGTCACTTCCCTCAGGTGTCACTTCCCTCAGGAGTGTCACTTCCCTCAGGTGTCACTTCCCTCAGGTGTCACTTCCCTCAGGGGTGTCACCTCCCTCAAGGGTGTCGTGTCCCTCAGGGGGGTGAACTCCCTTAGAGGTGTTGCCTCCCTCAGGTGAGGCCTCAGAGGAGCTGGAAGCTCCGGCCTGGGCAGGTTGGTGCTCCAGAGTCGTTCCTGCCCTTCTCCATCTCCCACATTTCACCTGGAGCTGCACAGAACCAACTCCTTGGCCTCTGCTTTTCCCTGCAGAGGGAAACCCCCTCCAACAGGAGGATCCCTCACCTCAACTCCCCCTCTGTGGGCCAGGGTCCAACCAACTCCACCCAAGGATTCCCACAGATTCCCAAGACATTTTTTTCCACAACCCTTCAGCCGAGCAACACCAAAATCTCCCCTGGGATGGAGCCCTGGAGGGTGTGCGTGTGTGGGGAGGGGATGATTCTGGAGCACTTACAAAGACACTGTGGGAGGGCACGGTCCCAAGTGCCATCCCCCTGACAGGTGAGGACGTGTGTCCCCAGTAAATAATATCCGTGGCTGCACTGATAGGACACAGTTGTTCCAAAGCTGAATCTGTGAGGCCCGCTCGGCTGCACTTGCCGGACGCTGTTTTCCAGGTGCCCGGGGTCAGTACAATTTACAACTGCAAACAAACAACAGAATAAAAGTGTGATACAAAACAAAAAAGGATGGTAACAGAGAACGAAGGGTTCGCCAAAAAGGGGCAGGGGGAAAAAAAAATGGCAAAATTGTATTTGGGTAATTTAAGGTTTGTTTTTCCCTTGGGTTTTTTTGGTTTCTTTGCTTGTTTTAAAATTCTTTAGGGTGGAAATAGGGAATGAAAAATCATTATTTAAAGGAAAAATAAGAGAGTCAAGGCAGTGCTGCAGGGTCTCAGCTGGGCCGTGCAAGGCTCAGCAGCAGAGCCTGGATCTCTGGTCCCAAATTGGGACTTAGATTATCCAGCTGGGAATAAATGATCCCAAACTGGGACATACATTAACCAGTTAAGAGTAACTGATCCCAAACTGGGACATACATTAACCAGTTAAGAGTAACTGATCCCAAACTGGGACATACATTATCCAGTTGGGAATAAATGATCCCAAACTGAGACATAAATTAACCAGTTGGGAATAAATGATCCCAAACGGGGACATCCAGCTGGAAACAACCAATTTCTTGACCAACACAATGACAGAGATATTGGATTCAGGGGGTACAGAGGGAGGGAGTGCAGGGAGGGGAGGGAATTTGAGAAGTGAGCCTCTGTGCTGATCCCAAAGGAAGTTGGGCAGCCCAGAAGGAAAAAGGGCTCTGCTGGTGTTGGCTGAACACTGCTCTGGGGTTCCCAGGTGGCACCTGGTGCTCTCTGGTGTCCTCCCCACTCCCAACACACACAAAGTCAATGTCTTGGAGGGCGCAGGGCTGGGCAGGGGCCACCAACAGCCCTTGGAGAAAAGCCCAAGGCTAAACTCAGCTTTACTCCAGGAGATTTACACCAACCCTCGGAGCTCAAACACCTCCTGGACTCTCCTGAGGAACCACGAGACTGAATTTCTGGGTTTTAGGAACTCCAAGACACTCCCCAGCAAGGCCTGCAGGACTCACCCCGGCAGGAGGGCAGCGAGCTGCTCCACTGCCCGTTGGCCAAGCACTGGGACTGGGATGCTCCTTCCAGGCGGAATCCAGTGTTACACACAAACTTGGCCACGTCGTTGAGGTTGAACTGAGTCCCTTGGGTCAGGCCATTGGCAGGGTTGCCAGGGTGGCCACAAGTGATGGCTGCAAGCAGAAAGTGCAGAGATTACCTTTGGTTTTCCTGGGAGAAATCCATTGGAAAAAAGCCTGGAAAACCCCCTGAATTCAATCCTGAGTTCAAAGGTTTGGAGCCAGCTATGTTGGGAGGGTGAATGAAGGTGAGATCTTTGTTCATTGTACTGGCAGAAGGAATTGTCTGCATCACTCTGTGAGCAGCTGAGTGCCAGTATCCTCCTGACTGACACCAGGAATTCCCAGAGCTCCTCTTCAAAAATCCCAGCTCTTACTCTACTGCCTCCCTGGGAATCACAGACCATCACAAAACCTGCTGTTCCCCCCTCTCCCCCTGCCAGTCACTGCAGTAAGAAGTTACACCTGGAAAGAGAGTTAAAAGAGAGGAAAAACATGACAAAAATCAGGTTTCTAGCACAGGGTTTCGAGAGCTTAGATCTGCCTGCTTTAAGTGGGAGAACCTTTATTTCCAAACCCCTGATTTTTGTGTGGCCCTTGTCCCTGGGGCTGAGGTTGTTTGAGCCAGTGACGAGGGAAAAGGGTACAAGGTCCTGCCTGAGCAAGGGAAGGGGGGGAGGCAAAGGCAGCACAGACCAGCCCAAAATTCCAAAGTGCTTTTGAGAAGTGCCTGTTCCACTCTGCTGGCACACGGGGAGGGAGGACACAGCCCCTGAATCCAGCGAGTTCCGCCGCACAAAAGAAAAGTCAAGATAAGCCATAAAGAGATTTTTGGCTGCTTAAGGAATGTGACACCCTGTGACAGCTGAGGACAAAGCCATATTGATTATTGTCACGCTGGAAGGGGGTAATGGCCCATCAGTCCACGTCGAGCAGCTTTGCTGGGCGGCTGCCAACGCCGCGAGAAGCTTGAGGGGGAGATGAAATTCCCACAAAAGATCCATAACACATTTGCCTGCCAAGGCTGGACTGTACCACAGGGAGGGCAATTTATTCCTCAGGCGAGCTGGTGACAGGCACAGGTCTGGAAAACACCGAGGCAGACAGGCCTGCAGAGCTGCAGGAAGCTCTGAGGGGCTTCTCAATGTGATTATCCATGTTTTGAAACAGGTGACGGATTCTGGCCCAGAAAAAAAAAACAACAAGGTTTCCCACCGTTGCCTGGATCAAAGAGACCCATTCCCACAGAGGAGGCAACTGCAGCAGGTTTAGAGAGAAAACATCAGGACAATGGGAGGTGAACAATGTGCTGACACAGTGTGTGTGTCACTGGGCTGTGGTGGTGCCAACAAAACCCTGAGGCTTCTCATTCCAGAACCCTCCAGAGCTCTGATTAACGACCTTAAATTCATGTTACCCACAGGGCCTGAGGTTGTGGAGTAACTCAGGACCATGGAATGGCCTGGGTTGGACAGGACCTTAAAGGTCATCCATGGGCAGGGACACGTCCCACTGTCCCAGGCTGCTCCAGCCTGGCCTTGGACACTCCCAGGGATCCAGGGGCAGCCACAGCTTCTCTGGGCACCCTGTGCCAGGGCCATGCCACGTCTGGCCATGAGACATTCCAGCGGAATTTCCTGAGCAGAGGGAAGCGCAGAGCAGCAGATCCTGACACACCTCAGCTCTCCCCAGGGGTGACAACACCCTCCCTGGGTGTGTGTGCCCCCCTCCTGCCCCCTCAAAGGCCTGGCAGCACATACTTACGCACACAGACAGGCGTCCTGCCGGACCAGCGGTGATCCTGCTGGCAGATCCGCACGGACATGCCGATGAGGCGGAAGCCGGGGCTGCACTGGTACACCACACTGCCCCGGTAGTTGTAGTTCTCCCCGTTGATCTGCCCGTTCACGATGGGGCTGGGGACACCACAGTGCCCGGCTGGGGAAGGGACACTGGGAGTCACCGGGAGCTCCCGATGGCACGTCCCCACCTCGGGCTCTCTGGGGAGTTACGGAATCCCAGGATGTTTTGGGTTGGAAGGGAACTTAAAAGTTCATCCAGTTCCACCCCCTGCCATGGGCAGGGACACCTCCCACTGTCCCAGGCTGCTCCAGCCTGGCCTTGGACACTCCCAGGGATCCAGGGGCAGCCACAGCTTCTCTGGGCACCCTGTGCCAGGGCCTCCCCACCCTCCCAGGGAAGAATTTCTTCTCAATATCCCATCTATCCCTGCCCTCTGGCAGTTTGAAGCCATCCCCCCTTGCCCTGTCACTCCAGGCCCTTGGGAATGGTCTGTTTCCACATTTCCTGTTGGCTCCCTTCAGGCCCAGGAAGGCCACCAATAGGTCACCCCAAATCTTTCTCTTCTCCAGGCTGAACAATCAGCTTTTCCTCATGGCAACCTGTGCCAGGGCCTCCCCACCCTGTATGGTAAAGAATTCCTTCCCAACATCCCACCCAAACCTGCCCTCCTTCAGCTTAAGGCCGTTAATTCCAGACTCTGCCGTCATAAATAAACCAAAGCAGAGTAACCATAAATCGACAACATCATTTTAAACCTCTCCAGTCTCTGAACACCTCACATCTAGTGAGCAGTCAGGAATCACAGCCTGCTTCCTTTTTATACCTGCTTAAAACCCGACAGACCCAGCAGAATCCCAGGATATGCCGAGTGGAAAAGGATCCACAAGGATCATCCAGCCCAACCCTCAGCCCTGCACAGACCCATCCCCAAGAGGATCATCCCAACCCTCCTGGAGCTCTGGCAGCCTTGGGAATGTCACCATTCCCTGGGGAGCCTGTTCAGTGCCCAACCTCACCCTGCCCTCACTTGGAGCAGGATCTAAACTCCCTTTTCCCTCCCGAAACGCAACAAGGACTCTCTCTCAACATCCCAGCTGCTGCAATCGGGGCGGTTTCCCAACAAATCCCTGGGGTGCTCCACACCTACCCAGGCACCGGACCTCTGCCCCGCTCCAGAGCCCGTTGGCCATGCACTCCCTGACCCGGGAGCCCACCAGGGTGTAGCCAGTGTTGCAGGAGAAGATGGCTGTGGCCCCGTAGCTGGTCAGGGTGCCGATCTTGTTCCCGTTGGGAGGCGTCGGCAGGTCCCCACAGGAGATCACTGGGACAGATCCCAAAGCATCGTCAGCAAAGGCAGTGATGGCTCAGAAACAAACTCCCCCCCTCACTCCCACCCCCACCAGTTATTGTTGGAGGAAGGAGCGAGTGGGAAACGTTATTAAATAGTTACAGGAATAACAACAATCCGGAGCCGTGTCAGACAAGATGACAAACAGGAGGGTGATTAATATTTATGTTGAGGACGTGAGGGAAGGACTGAAGACAGGCCAGGAAGAAACTAAAGGAGTTTTTCACACAGGAATACTTCCATCCTTAACCCATTGTTAGAGGCAACAGGAAGCCTGAGTCCCAGAAAATCCACAAAATCATAGAAACCCAGGATGGTTTGGGGTTGGGAAGGACCTCAAAAAGCCCATCCAGTTCCACATCCATGTCCTTGCCATGGGCAGGGACACCTTCCACCAGCCCAGGTTGCTCCAAGCCCTGTCCTTGAAATGGCACAAGGTTTCCAACTCAAAGTGACGCCCAGCTTTGTCCCACACTGGGACCCCCAGGACAGAGCTGGGATCTCAGGATGAGACCCACACAGGACACCCAAGGTGGGGTTTGCTGGGTGCTGCTGGAGCCTGGCAGGAGCCCCTGCAAACACAGCTCCAAGTCACAACTTCAGCTCTTTATTTGCTCTTGATTTTCTCTGCCTGAAAGATCTGCAAACCCTCTGGAGCTTCTGCACTCAGCAAGAAGCCAAGAGACTCACGCTGGTGCTTCTGACCTCGGTGCACTGCCAAGAGCCTGTCATTTGAATTTAGGTGGCAATAAGGCTGAAGGAATAAAACGAGGTCAGGCTCCTGCTCCCGGATCTGGTGGAAGAGCTGGCAGGGAGAAAAGTACATCTGTCACCCACACCAGCAGGGCATCTCCACAAACAAAGGGAGGCAGGAGGGAAGGAGAGATTTTTCCTGTCTCTCTCTGCACTTAGAGAGGAAAAAAATCTTCACCTTTGACAAAAGGGAAGATCCAAAGCACAGCAGTCGTGGCAGAACAACTGAGAGCTGCTTGTTTGCCCAGAGTGGTTTTGATTTACAGGTGACACTGCCACCCTCGTAAACTTGGTGTTTGCATAAAGTGGGAAGAGGTTTTACAGCAGGATTTTTTATTTTTCCCCTTCTTAAAAGCAAACTTGAGAGCAGCTGGCACCGGTGACAGCAACGCTGCCGGGGCCTGACAGCCAGAGTGGAGCTGAAGTGCCTGAGCTCTCCCAGATTAAACCACGAATGAAGTCAAGAGGTGACCTCTCCCTGCATCCACACCCTCCTCTAACACAGTTCTGGTGCCACCCCCTGCCAGGAGCAGCCAGGGCACCCACCAAAGGGAACACGGACCCCTCCGTGCCCTGCGAGGCCCCGGCTCTTACTTTTACAGGTGGGCATGGGCTCTCCTATGCTCCACGTGCCGTTAGCCTGGCACCTGATGACCCTCTGGCCCGTGTAGTAGTAGCCAGGGTCGCAGATGAGCATGAGTTGGGCGTTGTAGTGGTACTGGATCTCGTAGGTGAGGCGCCAGCGGCCGTGCTCCACCGCGATGCTGCCCACGTCGGGACAGGTGACAGCTGGACACGGGGTGTGCGGGGCCAGGGGGGAAAAGGAGACAGGAAAAGGGATGAGTAGGGGTTCAGCTATCAGAGAGAGTCCAAAGGAGGGACCTGGAGGGGAAGGGTGTGAGGAGCAGCTGAGGGCACTTGGTGTGTCCAGCTGGAAAAGAGGAGCCTGAGGGGAGTTGTCACCTCAGTGCAGTGACAATTCCTGGGGAGGGGCAGAGGAGGGGCAGGCCCTGATCTCTGCTCTGGGGGGACCAGGGACAGGAGGCAGGGAATGGCTGGAGTTGGGTCAGGGCAGGGGCAGGTTGGATCTCAGGACAAGGTTGTTCTTCTTTCCCCAGAGGGTGGTTGGGCAGTGCCCAGGCTCCCCAGGGCAGTGGGCACAGCCCCAAGGCTGCCAGAGCTCCAGGAGGGTTGGGATGATTTTCTGGGGACAGGGGGGGGACTCTTGGGGATGGGCAAGGCTGAGGCTTGGACTGATGATCCTTGTGGATCCCTTCCCACTCCTGGGAACTCTGTGAGTGTGGAGGGTTGTTAAGGAGCATCTCTGCTGTACAGGTGGGAAAGCAAAACACCACCAGAGGAGTCATTTATTCCGTTATTCAGACTTAAAAAACAGGTGTCCTGAACAGCACAGCAAAGCTCCGTGCAGAGGGAGGGGACATCACTGGATGAACTCCCCAGATCCCCGGTGGGACTCACCCACACACTGCGGGGGCTGGTTCCCGTTGCTCCAGTGCCCCGACTGCAGGCACTCGGTGCTGGGCTCTGCTCCCCCCTGCAACTGGAAGCCCTGGTTGCACTGGTACACGGCCTTTGTGCCCACAGTGTACTCCTTGCCAAAGACAACACCATTCCTCGGGGCTCGGGGAACTCCACAGGAGAGAGCTGGGGAAACAAAAACCCCCCAGGCAAGAAATGAGCAATGAGCCCACAGCACAGCTCCCAAAATTCCTACTGACAGGATCCTGGAACGTGCTGAGTTGGAAGTGACCCAGAGGGATCACCCAGTCCAACACTCAGCCCTGCCCAGGACACCCCAAGAGTCACCCCATGATCCTGAAAGGATCATCCAAACCCTCCTTGAACTCTCCCAACAGCCCCTGCTGAACCCCCAGGAGCTGCACCTTCACACAGGATCGTATTTTCAACCCTATCAAGTGTGGCAACAGCAAAGCCAACACTGAATTCCAATTTCTCCTGGAAGGGACTTTGGCTGCACTTTCCATAATCTCTGTAACACAAAATGCATCAACAGAGCACTGAGAAGTTTTCACACAGAGATAAAGGATTCAGTAGCAATAACGCTTTGTATTTCCATCCCACGGCAGCAACAACCCAGACCCCTCTCCAAGAGCACTTCTGGATTACATAAGGCAGCAAATTGTGTAATTATGTTGTGGCAGAAGGAAGGCTAAATTTAGCCTTACGGCTGAGGAGGTAAAGGGGGGAATTCAGGGGAAAAAAATGAATCCACAGGAGCGGTGCCAAACGGCTGCTGGAGATGGCAGAGGAGGCTCTGCAGCGTTCCTGCTGAAACCCTCAGCTCTGGGGCCGGGAGAGCTCCAGGCAGGGCAGGGAGGGGACAGGCAGGTCACAGAGAGGCAGAGAAAAGCCACCTTCATTTATGGTGCAAGACATGAGCAGCCCCATCACCCTCCTGCCCACCCCCCGGGCCTGGCAGTGCTGGGAGCCTGGCACTCCCATCTGTTCTCTGTCAACATTCAGAGGAGCCGGGAAACCAAATCCAGACTTGCCTCCCAAGTCTCTTGGCTCTGGGGAAGCCCATCTTTCTGGGGCTGGAGATGCACAGCCCTCCAGTCTGGACAGGATGGGATGGCCAAGAGCTCATGGGAAGCTCCACTGGGAGATACTGGGCTGCCCAAGCCTCTGGGAGGAGCAGAACCTGCCGTGAATCACAGCCCTGCAGCCCAACCCCAACCCCCATCTGCATCTCCAAACTGCCCTGAAGGACATCTATTCCCTCCTGGAGCAGCCTGTGATGCTCCTGCTCAGCTAAAGTATGAACTGAAGTGTTTCCTGACATTCCAGCACATTCACTTTCCTGGCATTCCCTCTGCCCAAAAACCAGGCCTAGAAAACCAGCAGGCTTGGAAAAGTCACCCTGTGGTGGCACAGAGCCCGCTGAGTGCTGGAAAAGTGACCCAAGTGAGTTTGTGCAGCATCAGCACGACCCAGCTCAAGGGCCAGGACGCTTTTCTCCCCCTCCTGGTGCTCCTGGGATCCCGGAGCAGGATCCCCTGGCACATGGCAGGTGTTGCTGTAGGTGTGAGCCATCCCCCAGGCTGGCATTAGCAGGACCAGGCACATCCCTGGCTGCTCTGATAATCACAGGGATGTCACTGCAGCGAGCTGAGGAGCTGCTGAATCTCTCTCCAAGGCTGGGTGTCTAGACAAGCAGCCACACTGAATACCAATTGCACTCCCAGGGAGAAGAAGGGACCTGGGAAGTCCANGGGACTCACCCACACACTGCGGGGGCTGGTTCCCGTTGCTCCAGTGCCCCGACTGCAGGCACTCAGTGCTGGGCTCTGCTCCCCCCTGCAACTGGAAGCCCTGGTTGCACTGGTACACGGCCTTTGTGCCCACAGTGTACTCCTTGCCAAAGACGACACCATTCCTCGGGGCTCGGGGAACTCCACAGGAGAGAGCTGGGGAAACAAAAACCCCCCAGGCAAGAAATGAGCAATGAGCCCACAGCACAGCTCCCAAAATTCCTACTGACAGGATCCTGGAACGTGCTGAGTTGGAAGTGACCCAGAGGGATCACCCAGTCCAACACTCAGCCCTGCCCAGGACACCCCAAGAGTCACCCCATGATCCTGAAAGGATCATCCAAACCCTCCTTGAACTCTCCCAACAGCCCCTGCTGAACCCCCAGGAGCTGCACCTTCACACAGGATCGTATTTTCAACCCTATCAAGTGTGGCAACAGCAAAGCCAACACTGAATTCCAATTTCTCCTGGAAGGGACTTTGGCTGCACTTTCCATAATCTCTGTAACACAAAATGCATCAACAGAGCACTGAGAAGTTTTCACACAGAGATAAAGGATTCAGTAGCAATAACGCTTTGTATTTCCATCCCACGGCAGCAACAACCCAGACCCCTCTCCAAGAGCACTTCTGGATTACATAAGGCAGCAAATTGTGTAATTATGTTGTGGCAGAAGGAAGGCTAAATTTAGCCTTACGGCTGAGGAGGTAAAGGGGGGAATTCAGGGGAAAAAAATGAATCCACAGGAGCGGTGCCAAACGGCTGCTGGAGATGGCAGAGGAGGCTCTGCAGCGTTCCTGCTGAAACCCTCAGCTCTGGGGCCGGGAGAGCTCCAGGCAGGGCAGGGAGGGGACAGGCAGGTCACAGAGAGGCAGAGAAGAGCCACCTTCGTTTATGGTGCAAGACATGAGCAGCCCCATCACCCTCCTGCCCACCCCCGGGCCTGGCAGTGCTGGGAGCCTGGCACTCCCATCTGTTCTCTGTCAACATTCAGAGGAGCCGGGAAACCAAATCCAGACTTGCCTCCCAAGTCTCTTGGCTCTGGGGAAGCCCATCTTTCTGGGGCTGGAGATGCACAGCCCTCCAGTCTGGACAGGATGGGATGGCCAAGAGCTCATGGGAAGCTCCACTGGGAGATACTGGGCTGCCCAAGCCTCTGGGAGGAGCAGAACCTGCCGTGAATCACAGCCCTGCAGCCCAACCCCAACCCCCATCTGCATCTCCAAACTGCCCTGAAGGACATCTATTCCCTCCTGGAGCAGCCTGTGATGCTCCTGCTCAGCTAAAGTATGAACTGAAGTGTTTCCTGACATTCCAGCACATTCACTTTCCTGGCATTCCCTCTGCCCAAAAACCAGGCCTAGAAAACCAGCAGGCTTGGAAAAGTCACCCTGTGGTGGCACAGAGCTGGAAAAGTGACCCAAGTGAGTTTGTGCAGCATCAGCACGACCCAGCTCAAGGGCCAGGACGCTTTTCTCCCCCTCCTGGTGCTCCTGGGATCCCGGAGCAGGATCCCCTGGCACATGGCAGGTGTTGCTGTAGGTGTGAGCCATCCCCCAGGCTGGCATTAGCAGGACCAGGCACATCCCTGGCTGCTCTGATAATCACAGGGATGTCACTGCAGCGAGCTGAGGAGCTGCTGAATCTCTCTCCAAGGCTGGGTGTCTAGACAAGCAGCCACACTGAATACCAATTGCACTCCCAGGGAGAAGAAGGGACCTGGGAAGTCCAACCTCTTCCCTTCCTGGCAGCTCTGTCATTACCTTCTCTTGCATCCAGCCAGGGAGGTTGGAGGGAAGCTGAGCCCTTCCCATGCCACCACACCCCCAAAGCTTTCTCCTGTCTCCCTTCCCTTCTCTTCTGCTGCCTGAGGCTTCTCCAAAACTCATCCCCCCTCTGTTTGCCCCCAGGGAGGGAAGGGAGCCCATGGCCAGCTGTGCGTGCCCCAGCCCAGAGAGGCTGAGCTTCATTTCAGAGGACCCTGGGATGGTTTGGGTTCAGAGGGACCTTAAAGCTCATCCAGTCCCACCCAACACCTCCCACCAGCTCAGGTTGCTCCAAGCTCCGTCCAGCCTGGCCCTGGACACTTCCAGGGATGGGGCAGCCTCTGCCAAGGCCTCCCCACCCTCACAGGGAAGAATTTCTCCCTAATATCCAACTTGAATCTACCGTCACTTTGAAGCCATTAGAAGTTTTTATTTACAGAGACACTTGGTTTTTGGGTTGGCAATAAACCTGCCATCTGCTCAAAGAGCATCTCTGAGGCTCCCACCGTGGGCACTGCAGCCAGGGGTGATGGATGTTGTTCCCTGGGAAATCAAACCAGTGTCTGGTGACCCACGGAGAGAATGATCCAGGGAAAAGGAGCAGGAGGAGCAGCTCGGGGGGGCTCAGAGGTCCAGCGACTGCAGGGAGATGTGCTGGGAGAAGGGACAGAGACTGTGAAAGAGAATCTGCAGCTGGGATTCCAAAAAAACAAAGCTGCTTAAAAATAGGCAGCGGGGACAGCAAAGGCACATTAGATCATGGAGTGCTGTCCCCTCTGTGCCAACACAAGGATTGTTCCCTGCAGAACATTCTCTGCTGCCTCCACAAATGTCAGCGAGGACGGAGCACGTAGTAAAGATTATTCAGAGGGGACGGGGAAGGGGAAGAGGATTATGAGCTGGCACAAAGGAGCTTTGGGAAGCAGCATTTGTTAAATCAAAGCCTGTGTTCATGGGCACCCCAGCTCCCTCCTCCTGCCACGGCTGGTTGGGGCAGCAATTTATGCAGCGCTGGGGAGCAGAGCTCCCAAACCTCTGCCATGGCCAGAGCTCCCCAACCTCTGCCATGAACAGAGCTCCCCAACCTCTGCCATGAGGTCCTGGCCACCTGAAAGGACGGGAGTTTGAATACAGCCCAAAACAAGGGGTTGCCAGTTGGCGCTGAGAGAGCAATTTGGGGAAAAAGGCTGTTGGGTTTTGTGTGGCTGAAGTAAAAGTGGAGGCAGCGCTGGCCACGGGCTGCTCCAGGCCTGGGGGGGGAGCTGCTCCTCCACGAATTATCCGAGAGCTCCGGCTCACTGCTGCTCCCTCCCCTCCTGCATCCTGCATCCATCCCCCGGCTCGGGGCAGCCACGGGCCGGTGTTGCAATTCCTGAGAGAAATACGAGGGAACAGAAAGGGTGACGTGCCCCTGGGGGCTCTTTCAACCTCCAGACCTGTCACCAGCAAAGTTGTCCTTGCTGGAGGGACACAGGCTCTGCCAGAGGAGCTTCCAGCACCAAAATCCTGACCCAGCTGCTCTCTGGGTGGGCAGTGTGGACATACCCCCCTCCAAATCAGGAGCATGCCATGGAATGACACCAGGGCTGTGTCACACCTCCAGCTGAACCAGAAGAGCACGGGGTGGGTTTAGTGCTCCTCTGCAGGTCTGGGGGGCTCAGCACCACCACGGGAACTTCCCAACATTTCCAGGCCAGGGAGTGACAAACCATGGAAGGTGCTGCCCCGAGTCCCTCCCTGGGGACCTGGGAACTGCTGCTCAGGGACTCATGGCTGGCACTGTTCCCCCATCCAAGTTCCCCCCCTCTATCTCCTCCATGTGTAAAATCCATCCCCCACACACCACGCCACTCCCTGGGAGCAAACAGAGCTTTTGGAGCTGAGCACCAGGCTCAGGGGCCATTCCAGCCCCCCAGGGCAGGCAGGACCGAGCAGCACTTGTACCCGTGCTCTGGGTTACAGGGTGCTCCTTAAAAAAGCTGCAGTAAACCAGAAGAATCCCTCACTCTGGGCTAAGGATTCGGGAGGCACAGTTGCCGTGACAGCCCTCACTGTGCTGTTCATCTGCTCATTCCAGCACTTGGCTTTGCCCCATCCTCTTCTCAGGGAGGTTTAATCCCTACCTGAGCTTGTGCCCAGCTCCCCCTTCCCAATGGAACGGGGTGCCAGGATCTTGGTTTTTGTGCCTTCCACTCACATTTAAATCAACTCCAAAGGGAAATAAGCGCTCACAGCACAAAGCCATCCTTCAGGGGTGCAATTCCCCAGGAGCCCAAGTGATTCAGGAGCACAGAAAGGATTTTTTTCAGTACCTTCCACACTAAAAAAAAAAAAAAAATCCCATTTTTCCTCCCGGTTTGGCCTGGACAACAGCACAGACACTGCAGTGAGGTGGTGCCTGTGCTGTCTCCACTCTCTGGCTGGTTTCCAGGGAAGTCAATGCAATATTAATCCCCAGCGCTGGTCCCCTCGGACCATGGAGGAACGTTCAAAGACACTGAAAGGCTTCATCGGAATAACGATGGGCACTTCAACAATACAAAGGCACCGGGGCTGATTGGCAGGTGGAGGAAAAGGTACAGTCAGAGAGGGGACACAAAGGCACCAAACCCTGCCTGGAGTTTGCTCCGTGCTGGGTGTGACGTGTCACAGGGATGGCGCTTAATTAGGAGGGAATGTGGCAAGAACAACCACACGCCTGAATCTCACACGAAGCCAACAGGAACCACGTGAATCCTTGGAAAAGTCTCATCCCCTGTTGACACACACAGAACTAAGAGATATGCAGAGGTATCTCCAGAGATGTTCCAGAGATATCCAAGGGAATTCCAGCCACCAAAACACTGCAGGACCCTTGCAGCCTTTTCAGACTCTTCCAAGCTTTTCTAGATTTTTCCAAGCCCTTCTTCCATCCTTAACCAAGGCGTGGCTGTGTCACCCCTGGGTGTTTAAACACTTCTGCACCAGGAGCCTTCACACAGGTGGGTTTTTTTTCCCCCCCATTCTGAATGTTCCCACTTACCCCCTTCCCTCTATTCCCAAGGACCCAGACACCAGCAGTGCAACTCAGAGCTCCGCAGGCAATTAGAGGAATTCCAGTAAAGTTTTCATTTCCCCCACCTTTCCCTCCATCCTTCCCCAGCCCAATCCCCCGGAGCTCTCACCTTGGCACAGAGGGACGCCCTCCTTCCAGTGGAAGTAGCCCTGGGGGTGCTGGGTGCAGGTGCTGGTGCTGTGCCCGGCCAGGCGGTACCCGGAGTCGCAGGCGAAGCGCACGGAGCTGCCGGGGCTCAGCCCAGAGTGGCTCAGGATCATCCCGTGGGCCGGGGGCTGGGGGAGGCTGCAGTAAGGAGCTGGGCAAGGGCAGGAGGAAGGAAATCAAGCTCTGGATGGGCAGCAGCGAGGTGATTCCCTTCCCCTTTTCAGGAATGAACCCAAGGCTGCAGCAGATCCGTGATGGATAAACCCGAAGTCGAAGGGCTCTGGTCCAACTTTCACTCAGCTCCAGAAATAAAGACTAATTTCTGATAATTAAATATTACTTAATTCATTTGCTGAGTAAAGTCGTTATTTATTTATGACACGCTGGCAACTTCTCAGCCCAGTTTTAGAACTTCCGTTAATTAAGGTTTGCCAAGTTCTGAAAGGCACTAATTCATTTTAAGGGATTCTCAGCAAATATCTGCTCCTCAGCAGGGGTTTTGTGCTGAGTGAGCAGCCAGGACTCCCTGCTCCTGGTTCTGCTGGGGCAGAGCACCTGAGCAGGAGCACAGTGTGTTTGAACACAGGTGAAATCACATGGGAGTTGTGCCCGAGCAGCTCCTGCCCCAAGTCCTGATGGTTGGGGTTGTTCCTGGACGTGTCAGAACAGCCTCATTGCAAGGACATGGTAATTTAGGAACACAGAGATCTCTGGGATTGGTTTCCTTCATCCAGATCCAAAGTCATGTTGTCTAGAGGATCATGGAATCGTTAAGATAAGAAAATGAAGCCCAACCATCAACCCACCATTAAGCACATCCACACATTTTTGGACACTTCCAAGGGCTGTCAGTCCATCACTTCCCTGGACAGCCCGGTCCAATGCCTGACCTTCCCCAACATCCAACCCAAACCTTGCCTGGAATCAATGATTCTACACATCCTGGTTGAGAAACCAGCCCAAACTTCAGTGTTTCTCCCTGGAATTTCTCCAGACTCTGATTCCACAATCCTGGTTCTGGTTCTTAAAAGAGAAACCTGCCAAGGCCTCGAGGTTTCTCCAGGACAGATCCTGCCTTTCCCAGCCTCTCCAGCCCAGCTTTGTGCCTTCCTGGATGATCTGTGTCCCTGTCCCTGGCCAGCCCTGGCTGAGGGGATGGCCCTGCCCTGGGCTCTGCTCACCAGAGTAGCGGATTTTGAAGCCTTTCCTGTTGTAGGCGTGATCCGAGGACCAGCGGAGAAAGACGTTGTTCCCACTGCTGGTGACAGTCAGGGGGGCTGAGTAATTCCCACTCAGAGACAGGAGCAGGGGGCTCTGGCCAGAGGGACCTGGAAGAGAGGAGGGAACAGGGGAAAATCTGGGCTGACACAGAGTTACTCGTGGTCCTTCCTGTGACTGTGCAGCAGGAACAGCACGGAGCTGTCGCTGGGATCCCAGGGATGGCAGCTCCTCTGAACACCAACTCCAGTGCTGGGACTGGCTCGGGGGAATCCAGCAGCAAACAAAGCCCAGCTGATCACAGGAAGGCCAAGGTTTGCTCCAGGCAGGATGCCTCGGGCTCAGGTCCCAGTGGGCAACTCCAGGAGCATCAGCTCAGCCCCTCTGTGGTGCTCTGGCTCCAGAGCTGCTTCCCTGGGAACACTGATTGACACAGCGCCCCCTGGTCCTGAGAATCCCCTCTCCAACCCTGGGAACTGATCCCTGTGCCATCAGGGATAAGAATTCCCACCTTCCCATCCCTTCCCTCGCAGCAATCTCTGTCACCATCCCTCCCAGGGGCTCACTGACTCCTGCTCCTCTGAAAAACCCTCCACATGCAGCCAAAAACCAAACGGCTGCAATTTCCTCGAGCAGAGATTCAATGAGTCTGAGGAGGAGCGTTAAATGCAGCAGAAGGTTCCAGTGGAGTGGTGGGAAGTGCTCTGGGATCAGGGATTAACAACTCAAATCTCTGCCACTCCTTCCCTTTGCCCTCGATTGCCACACGAGCCGTGGAAGGACAGAATCCCAGGATGGTTTGGGTGGGAAGGGACCTCCAAGGTCACCCAACGCCCCTCCAAGTGCCAGGGGGCATCTCTTACCATCAAAGATCTCAAACTCGTCATACTGCTTCTCGCTGAGGAAGTACTCGATGGTGAGGGAGATGTTGTAGCCAGGCTCCACCTTCACCACCCAGGAACAGGTCTGGAAGTGAGGGTAGGTGCCCAGGAAGCTCTGGCTGAGGATCACACCGGTGGAGTCCGTCATCACCTGGTTCATGGGGCAGTGCACTGCAAGGGGATGTGGAGCAGAGACAACAGGAAGGGAATTTTCCTGCTTGTCAGATGAAAAAAGCAAAAAGAACCCTGTGGCCAAGAAGGTCTGTCGTGATGAGGCAGATCAAGGGGGAGCACAACCTTTGCACACCTTGATCCCTGGAACTCATGGAGAATCCCCAGGGCCTGAGACAGGCTCTGCCTCCACAAATCCCAAAGCCCAGCACTCTTAAAGAAAAGGGCAAAAAGCACCAAGGCAAACAAACCTCTTCAAGAGCCTCGGCAGGATTTCACAGCCCTTCCAAAATGAACAAGTCGAGGGACAAAAGACTCCCCAGGAATCCCTGGAAACTCAATTTCCTGGGTTAGAACCAAGTGTGGAACTGCAGGTTTATCCCAGGTCACCCCGGAGTTGTTAACTGGGACATGAGAACTCCAGTTCCTTCCCCTCATCACTGCACCCCATTCAGCTCCTGCAAACCCAAAATCCAGCTGAAAACACTAAAGGAAGAGGCCAACAAAAATACCCCAGAGGAGGGGGGCAAACACACAGAGGGAGCAGAAAGCGTAAAGAAAGGGATCTTTATTTCTCCATAATTGTCACTAAAGCTCAGTGCAAGAGCTGGACTTGTATGAATAGAAAACAGCCAGAACTACCCAGAAAGAACAGGGTATTCTTTCCAAATCCTTAATCCCATCAGTGATTTTTTGACCTCTGTAAATTGGTGGCCAGATGTAATTTAAGCAGTGCCTTTACCCCCAGGCTAACAACCATCAGTAAATAATTGAATGACCTCCCCTTTCTCTCCTCCAGTTCCCACTATTTCAGAGAGAATAAAACCACAGAAAAAAAAATATCCCATTATAGGGTAAAAATGTTCAAGCTAGGAGGGAAGGAAGGAGATGAAATAATCCAGGCTGGAGTGAACAAAAGGCCCAGCAGGAATCCAGGGGGATAAATAAGGAATGTGGGAGCAGGGAAGCATCTCTGGGATCCCTCCTGAGCAGCACAGCATGCCGGGCCTTTCATTTCTCTCCCGTGGAACACGTTCCAGGGCACTGAGAGGAGCTGTTCCTGCAGGGTTGTGTCACTGGCAGCGCAGAATTCCTGCCCTTCCCAAGGCAAGGACAGCTGGGACACTGCTCTGGTGGCCTGGGGAAGGCAGCAGACACTGTCCCAGCACTGCTCAGTCCCTGCCTGGGGAAGGACAAGCTCCAAGTGGCTCCCCTGAGCACCTGGAGGGGAATCCAGGGGTATCCAACCCTTACAAATCACATGGAGAGCCCACAGAATCCCTGCAGCCAGCAAGGGCTGGTGGAACTGGAGCTGGTTGGGCACTGCCCAGGCTCCCCAGGGTTTGGTCACGGCCCCAAGGCTGCCAGAGCTCCGGGAGGGTTTGGACAACACTCCCAGGGATTTTGGGGTGTCTGTGCAGGGCCAGGAGTTGGACTGGATGGTCCCTGTGGGTCCCTCCCAGCTCAGGACATTCTGGGATTGATGAATTTTCCCCTGTCATTTCCAAGAGTCGCCATAAAATCACCCAGTAAATCCCTCCGAGTTACCTGCTGGTGGCTGTGGGAGCCCAGCCCAGGTGCCCAGCCCTGGGACACCCTGGCACAGAGAGGGGAAACAGCCCTTCCCTCACCCCCAGCTCCCCCCTCCCTCCTCCCAAGGCCCTGCCAGGTGCTTCTGCCCTCCTGGAGGACCCTGGAGATGTGAGAAATAACCCCAAAGATGCAGAATGTGCAAGAA
>WEKX01023846.1:19973-33704 GCA_013390025.1 Pitta sordida
TGACCCTGGGCCCCCTCCGGCTCAGAGTGGCCTGCTAGACTGTGAGGCATCTAGGTTGTTATTATACTCTGGGATGTGCTCTTGGTCGCTGTACGGGTATTAGACGGTGAGTTGGACTAGATGATCCTTGTGGGTCCCTTCCAACTCATAATTTTCTGTGATTCTGTGATTCTGTGAAATCATTATTCTGGGATGTTAATGAAGCATGTGAAATTGTTGGTGGCAAAAAGAGGCAGGAATGATCAATTGATTTTGCTGCTGAAGTGAACAAAATTGCAAAGAGACAGTAGGGCCACTGAAAGAATACATCTGGGACATAACAGAGGGCTAAAATGAATTATTCCCTTGTCCTAGGGTGGTGTGTATATATTCCATATCTTTGTGTTTGGCTTCAGTTTATGAGGAATTTTGTTGTGGATACTGGTGCTTAGCAACACCAAGGTCATTTTTTCTCTCTATGCAGAAGACGAGAAAAAAAATAATCCAAAACCTGAGAAGCGGCAGTTGAAGAAAAAAAAAATATTTTGGGATAGCTCACACAGCGGCGGCAGAGGCAGTGGGCTGGTTGGAGCAATCTGACAGCTGTAGTTGTGTGGGGCTGGAGAGGGGCTGCTCTGGTGGATTTGCTCCAGCTTTCGGGAGCGCCCTGTATTTTTTATTTCTCTTTTTTTTCTTGTTTTCATTCTTTTTTTTTTTTTTTGTCCCCCTTTTTTGTTTTTCCTTAGAAATCTTTCTTGCTGCATTCCAGCCACTATAAGAGGGAGAGAGGCCCTGCAATTCCCTTCCCCTGCCCCCCCAATCCAGGGGTTCTTCCTGATCATCTCTTGCTTTCCCCTGGAGTGCATGCATCAGGACTCTGAGCTCTAGCTGCTCTCTGTGCACCTGAGGAGTTTCTTCTGGGACTGTCTGGTGGAATCTCATCGAGACTGGCAGGACTCTTCGCATTCAGGACTTTCCGCATCACAGGAGTCTTTACAGCACAGGACTTGTGGGATATCTCAGGTTTTGTTGTTTAATACTATAACTTGTCTGTTTCCTAAAGTAAATAGTTTGTACTTTTCACACTTTCCTTGTTTTTTTCTGAACCTGGTGAGGGAGAGGGGTGGTTTATTTTTTTTTTTTATTTTGCTCAGCCTCAATTTGCCTCAAACCTCATCATCCCCCTAATAATTATGAACTGTGGAGGTGGAAATATTCCAGGAATAAAGAGATTTTTGCTCACATTTTTCCCTTTTGTTCCTAGAACATCAAAGAATAAAAGTCTTTATCACTCTATGAGAGCAGATGATAATAAGGCAATTAGAACGATTAAAAGCTGACAAAGAATCATGCTCAGAAAAATCATAAATTAGACTCAAAAATTACTAGCAGTAGAAAAATGAAGGTCTTCTACTAAAAGGATTAAGAGATGTGATCAGTAGTATGAGAGATTTTTATTGTG
Organism: Pitta sordida; assembly: GCA_013390025.1. Lineage (NCBI taxonomy): Eukaryota > Metazoa > Chordata > Aves > Passeriformes > Pittidae > Pitta > Pitta sordida. The sequence continues at coordinate 21,415 of WEKX01023846.1, forward strand.
GAGTAGTGGAAATGTACTAAATTTTCCTGGGAAGATATAGAAAATATTGGTAAAACTACAGGATATTCGGACACAAAACATGCCATTCACTGTGAGGTCTGTCAGCACTGATTTATAAAGAGGACACTGAGACTGATATGTTTTGTTTGAATATTTGTAAATTAGTAGATGACTTTGAAACAGCTACTTGACAAAACTTAGTGGGGTTTGAGGAAATCCTTTGATACTTAGATGGATTTACAAAAATCATAAAACTTACCAGCCAAATCCCCTGAAACAGAATGAAGAATAGTGTGGGCTGAGCAAGCATCCAGTAAAAAAGGACAACATGAATAGAAAATGCTAATTATTCTCTTATGCTCTTTGCAGTTACATTCATGGGACTACCAGTAACCAGGTGAGACAAACAAGAGAATTAACAGCAATATATCAAATTTTTAAAAAGTGCCACTGCCTTAATGGAGAATTAAAAATGACACATTGGTTGCTCTCCAATTTGTCTATGTGCTTGTGCTACATACAGTTGCTGAAATTTCCTGTTTAGCTTGTAACATCTCATGAACCTCTTAGAAACTATTTATCATGGTGAATGGAAGGAACTGTGAAAGAAGTATCTCCTGGAATCTCAAACAGTAAGGGATAACACTATAAGCAAACACTGCTAACGAGTTTTTGCCACACTTAGTTCAGCACTCTCTTTTTATATACTGCTACCTCAAGATAAATCATGTGCTCCCAGTACAGTCTTATTTCAATAAAGTATTTCTGGTTTGTCAAAACCTGTACGGAGTAGTATCACATCGAAAAAGTATTATCTTCTTGCTGAAGAGAAGTGAAGGTAATATTACTGTGATTAATTTTTAACGCTGGGTAATACCTGGAGATACTTCATGAATACATTTTTTATTGCAGTGGAATAAACTGTATTGTGCAAAGGTCTTGAAGAATAGTGTTATGTGTATATATGTACGTATAGTACAGTACATTACAGCTCTACTGCTGCAGCTTGGACTCAGCTGACACTTCCATTATCCTCTCCTGATTTATTGCTAGTGTTCATATTACAGAAGCATCTAGAAGTACCAACTGAGATCATGCTTGCATTGCTCTGCAGATCTTTTACTCTGAGTGGGTATGATATGGAAGGGGGAAGGGAAACAAAAAGATAAAGTGACTTGTCCTGAACTGAGAACCAATTCTCTTAGGATTTGAGAGATGAGAGGGGTCAGGTTTTAAGGCTGAATAGCTACATAAGCAGAGATCTGAACTTGGAGGCATTTGCTTCAGTTCTAAGTGGGCTTGTTAGCTGAGTTCTCTGGTAATACAATCTCACAATTTTCAACTGAGGACAATCCTGCCAGCAAACAGAGTGAGTTTGCACCTACCTATTTTAGCACTGAGGACCATATTCTCACTGAGAGCATTCTGTTTAAAACTTATATTTCCCTATTCTAATTCCAGCCAATTTGTCATTGTATTATATGCCTCATTTGGATGGATTTTCATGTCAGGTTTTGTTGCCAATTTATTCCAGTTGAATTACTTGCCTAAAAAACAGGAGCGTTTGCTAGGTTTTAAAAAATTATTAGTATTTCATCAGGTGTTTTTTTCCAAATAAGTAAATTTTTCTCACCTAGTGTATTTGTAGTAATGACTGTTTACAATGAAATTAGATTACTTGGAGGAGGATGGAATACTGAACAACACTGTGCTCAGTAATAGAATAGGAATCTGCAAATACCTTACTGCAATTTTTCTTGGGCTATTTGAAAAACATGTTAGTGAATGCTCCCTAGTTTAACATTTATATTTCAACAGTATATTTATAAGTATCCATTTTAATCTATATGCCTAGAAAAGACCTTTATCCTTATGAGAATTTTTAATGGATAAAAATGTTCTATGGTCTTTCCAGAGATGCAGTTGGTAATCAGTCATAGAGCTTGCAGTGAATGGAAGTATTGATTTCCTAATATGAAGTAATTCCTGTGATCTAAATACGGTGCATACAATATGTGCAAATTGATTCCAGTGAATAATTTTTAACTCTTCTCTTAAATCTTGGTAAGTAAGAATCCCAGCTTTCTCTACTTGGATTTCTTGCTGGCAATTAAAGAATTGAATTTCTTTTAAATCTTTGGGCCTTGATCCAGTTTAGCACTTGGTGGCCTGCTTGGATTTAGTCTTGTGAGTGTCCATAATAATTTTAACATAAAAGGCACTGTGTTTTTACCTTCAAATGCATGTTGGACATATTTTGATCTTGTGTCTCATTTGATTTTTATTTGTTAGTAATTATTTGACAAAAATATTACCTTCATGTTAGGTGATACTGGATTATTTTGAAAAAAACAGAGCAAAATGGAATTAAATGCATCCATTATAGAGCACATATTTACTTTAATATCAATGAAGATTTCCCAGGGTTAAGTAGTCTGAACAACTCATAAAATTGTTGCAAATTTTTTTTGGCAAATGTCTGTTTTCTTAATATTAAATATATCAACATGAAAATGTAAGAAAAGTATAGACATTTTAAAGGAATGGTAACCGCTAATATTTACCTCTAATTTCTAGTAAAGATTTTTAAAGCTATTTTAAATAAAATGATCAAATCTAAAATGTGAAGATAGTATGACATAAGAAGACAAGCTTGTAGATTAAATAAATCCAGACGTTATTGAAGAAAATGTTTGAAATTAGCTGCCATGCCTTAGTACACTGGTCACAGTGCAAATTGACTTTGCAAATTATAGTTTGCCTGTCTAAAGTCTCCACTACAACTGAATTTGAGTCATAGAGCACCATTCTGCTATCACTGTAAATATATGCTTTTGTGTTCTATTGCCTTTAATACAAATCAATTTTCTTTGTACTGTCTGCATTTTGATATTGTGTTAAGTAGCAAGTTACAAACTATATTTTTTCTCTACCATGATCTAATGAACTATAACCTCACAAACAGCTTTCACACTACACATAAAGACATTTAACATAAGGGCTTCTGCAGCTGCATGGCCATGTCATTATTCACATCACTTTTTGTGTTTTTTAGTGCATGTTTGTGCGGAGATAAATGTGTTCATTTTAATGTTTATGGAAAGAGACTGAAATAAATCACAAATGCATCATGATGCATCTATAACTGAGAGCATATTTACAAATGCTTACTGATGTTAGTGGCTTAGTTTGTGATGCTGTATTAAGAAATGGCTTCAGCAAAGCTAACAAGGAAATAATATAAAAAAGGAAACTTATTGATGGGAGCCTATATACAGTGGAATTTTAGTCCTTCCTAATTGTAATGTCACTACATGATGATTCAGGACACATGAATGCATTCCAGTGAATAAGTAAAGACAAGACAACAGGAAAGAACTGTGCACTAGCAACTGTAATCTCCCACCTCTTGGGACATGACAATCTGAAAACCATTGTGGAGGTTGACATGTTTGCGAGAGTGGTTCTGGTTATCAGTCTGAGAAATGTTAATAGAAGCACACATTCTGAGAGGATGCTATTTAATTAGCATGTGAAAAGGAACAGGAATTAATGTGCGTGTCATGGCTTAGTGTTTGAGATAGGTTTCTATGTGTACTTATGTTTTAAATTTTTTTTCCATTTTACATTCTGGAGTAGATCTGGGTGACTGGCTCTTTTCATTGGGGAATCCCTATTGCAGTTTGGCATTGCCATGGGCTGCACCAGTCCCTGTGCCACTCGGTGCTGGCAGCGGTCTGAGCAGCTGGGGGACCGTGGGTGGGATGGCTGGGACGATGGTGAGTTCCGGGCCCATGGTTTGGCACGCGCGCATGCAATCAAGGAGTGACGCCATGGAGGCCCACGCCACTGGCAGCAGGCAGGTGTTGCCGCTGTTAGGGGCAGATGGGCACTGGCCCCTGCCTGGTTGGTGGTAGCATGTAGAGTGAACTATGGGGGCCGCCATGATATGACATGGACCAGCAGAAGACAGAGAAGATTGGTGTCTTGGAGCTGCTCCCCATTGGGCAGAGATGGAACTATGGTAAGAGGGGCATTGAGAGGCTTTTAAAAACTTGTTGCTTCTGTGGTCACTCTCTCTTCTTCCTCTGTGACTGCACCAGAAATGTACTGTGCCTTTATTGAGCCATTTTGTGGAACTCCTCACCTGCCTGTCCTAGCTGGAGGGTTACCTAAACCTTCTGCTGTCCCTGTGTTCTGTGTTCCTGTGTTCCCCTGCTGTCTGTGCTCCTGTGTTCCTGTATTTTCCTGTGTTCTAGTACCCCTGGGTTCCCTGCACTCCAGCTGATCATGTCCCAACAGCAACAAAAGCTGCTGCTGATCCTGATGAGTGACAAACTCTGAACTCTGCTGTGCTGTTGAATCCTTTTGTTACAGTTTTATTTCTTTTTTTGGTTTTTGGGTATGGGTGGCTGGTGTGGGTGGCTGGTGTGGTTGTTGGCTCCAGGTGTGTTGGGGTTGCTGGGGGCTGTGGGGGGGCATGGTTTAGGTTCTATTTTTTTATTTCCCTGTGGTATCGTATTCATATACATACATTTTCATTTAATTCTGTAATAAATCTTGTTACATCTCGAATGATCTCTTGTCCAGTTTTGATAAGTAACCCCTCTCACTGTTTCAAACTGAGACATCTTTTGGTGTTAGAAGTGAGATAAGAATGAGACACCTTAAGAGGTGTAACAAAATCATAAAACTTCTCTGGGTACACTCATATACATACAGTCATCATGTTCTCCGCCCTCCTCACCATTGGTTGTCAGTTATGCCTGATATCTGTTTTTCCATTTGCTGATCATAAAAACTTTGTTAAGTGGGCTTATCAAACTTGTGTGGATTGTCATTGAGTTTATACGGTGGCTCCTCTTAGTATGGCCACCCATCATTTTCATTAGTAATGTGTACAATTATATCAATTAATATCAAAAGTGTTAGCTGATATCCATGGGGATCCTGGGAAAACTACACCTTCTCAGAGGCTGGCATGGGAGGAGAGTCAACATGCCAAGATTTCGCCTCTTCCTGACTTGGAAACAACATTATCCATTCTGGTATTGACAAATTTTCACTGGATTTCAAGGACATCATGTTAGTTATCATACCCATAAGTCCTCATTGGTCACGTATCACTTCCCATGCTACAGAGTAAGTTGGGGTCCCTCAAGGCAGTTGTTATTTCAGGTCTAATAACAAGGCAGTGCACCTGGGGATATACCTGTGACACTGTTGACCTCCAGTGGGTGGAAGCACTGATGGAGGAGAGTCATCAGGTGTTACAGCATAACCAAGCTTCTGACATACACCGAACTGCCATCTCTTCTGGAGTAAATGGAAATGAGGAGAGAAGTCTTAACTTGTTGGAGCTGCTTATGACTGGCCGCCAAGGGAGATGGCACCCAGGGGTTTAAAAACTCTAGTGGGGAGGCAATCGCTCTCTCTTTCTTTCAGGCTGCTCCAAAAGAGGTGCTGTGCCGGTCTCAGCTGCTCTGTGAAACTCTTCTTCCTTCAAATCTCTCCAGACCTTCAGTGCCAAATCCAGCTTTTCTGTGGAACTTTTAATCTTCCTGGTACAGTGATCCTCTGCTTATTTGCGATCTGTATTTTGTGGGATCCGAGTAGTCACGGATGATTTTTCTGCAAGTTGTGTGACATTGACGCGTGCGCAGAACATACTGCGAACCCGTCATCTTGTGCATATATAATGAGCTTATGAATACATAATTGGTCTAGGATGTGTTGGGCAGAGGAAGTGGCATGGGAGAAACCTGCAGGCTGGGGCAACATGTGCAGGGACGAGTGGAGCTGCAGGCTCTCCCAACGTGGGATGCATCTTTCCTCAGGTGCTGTGCTGGCTCCTCCAGCCCGTCCGCCCCTGTCCTGTGAATCTCTGAGGAACAGCAGCAGGAGCAGATCACAGAGAGCCACCAGCTTTTTTGCCCTGCTCAGCTGCCACTGGCACACACTCTTGTGGACAGCCCCAGCGGGATCAGGGAGGTGAACCCTGGCCACCGCCTGCCAGGGATGGGGCAGGCAGTGAGCCAGGGAGAAGCAGCGATGGTCAGCTTCCCTTGGCCGACAGTGTTGGTCTGGCTACATGCAGCTGCTGGCCTATGGAGGGTCTGATGCTGCATGAACGACCATGCTGAGGGGCAGGGGAGGAGAAGGAAATCAACCAAAAAGCCCCTAAAAAAACATCTTGCCCAGTGGGAAAAGCAGCACTGTGCTTCTCAGAGCCAAAACCCCTTTGTGGCTTTATGATCCCTGGTGGCAGTGCTAATGCATATATAAATTAAGCGAGAGATGGGTAATGAGGGGTTCCCATGGTTACCGTGTCCAGGACAGGCTGTCCGCTGCGGGGACGGATGGGCAGGTGTGGGTGCAGGCACACAGATAGGTCCCAATTCCCCATCTGCTTGCCCAACCATGACCAAGGTCCCTGGGACAGGCTGCCCACTCCATCTCCACCATGGCTGTGGCATCTCTGCTGCCTGTTTACTCACTTGGGTTAAGTGAGGGGGCTAACAAAGCCTACATCATTATAGGCTTCCATCATGAAAGCCTTGATACTGCCACACTGCTAGTCTGCTCCCATTGCAGTGGGTTGCTTCGTCCTGTGCCAAGCCGTTTCACCTTCTGCCCTCCCTTCTGCTGTTACGGGTTAAAGGGTAGGTCAGAGCCACCAACACTGCCAGTGACATAGCAGTCATGAAGTCAGCTGTAGCCCTCATATCTGTGAATACAGCTCAGTGGGATGTTGCTGGGAGGCAAACTGGGAGTGAACCTCTGCAGCTGCCCTGGCTCTGCACTGTAGTGATGGAAATGAGAGATGCGGACTCAGTATGGAAGTGAACACACTGAATCGATTTATTGAAATCCCGTGCAATTTTTATACAGTGAATTAAACATGTTTTTCACACTAGTTGTTTTCTCACACTATTTTCGGCAACTTGTTTTTCACCCTGCATGTGGTTTTGACCAGAAAGCTTCACATGAGAATCTGTCTATAAATTTACATACTTCAACATGGGAAAGCAGGGAGTAATACTCCACTCCCATGGGATCCCTTCAGGGTGCAAGAATATTCTCATGGGACCCCTAGGGAAGTGAAGGACTCATCACTTGTTACCGTGAGATTCCTTAAGAGAACAGACATCAACACCTCTGGTACCGTGAGATTGTTTTAGTTANATCTCTGCTGCCTGTTTACTCACTTGGGTTAAGTGAGGGGGCTAACAAAGCCTACATCATTATAGGCTTCCATCATGAAAGCCTTGATACTGCCACACTGCTAGTCTGCTCCCATTGCAGTGGGTTGCTTCGTCCTGTGCCAAGCCGTTTCACCTTCTGCCCTCCCTTCTGCTGTTACGGGTTAAAGGGTAGGTCAGAGCCACCAACACTGCCAGTGACATAGCAGTCATGAAGTCAGCTGTAGCCCTCATATCTGTGAATACAGCTCAGTGGGATGTTGCTGGGAGGCAAACTGGGAGTGAACCTCTGCAGCTGCCCTGGCTCTGCACTGTAGTGATGGAAATGAGAGATGCGGACTCAGTATGGAAGTGAACACACTGAATCGATTTATTGAAATCCCGTGCAATTTTTATACAGTGAATTAAACATGTTTTTCACACTAGTTGTTTTCTCACACTATTTTCGGCAACTTGTTTTTCACCCTGCATGTGGTTTTGACCAGAAAGCTTCACATGAGAATCTGTCTATAAATTTACATACTTCAACATGGGAAAGCAGGGAGTAATACTCCACTCCCATGGGATCCCTTCAGGGTGCAAGAATATTCTCATGGGACCCCTAGGGAAGTGAAGGACTCATCACTTGTTACCATGAGATTCCTTAAGAGAACAGACATCAACACCTCTGGTACCGTGAGATTGTTTTAGTTAGCTGCAGACCTATCTGACTTCTCAACTCCTCTCAGGCCTTTGCTATTTTTCATGCTGAGATGCTTCTTAGCCAAATGTGGCTTGCTCCTACACTACCCTGCAGCTCAGCTCTGCCTGCTTGCACCACCGCCCCTGCCAGAAAGTTGAAAGCTTTGCTTTGGGCTGTTGCAGTCCCGGGAAAAGAAAACCTAAACAAAACACCTGCCCCAAACAAAGCAGCAGCGCATATGTCGCAGCCTTGCTTGCATCACAGACCTCTCCCAAGTGCTGTTTGGGTGCACTGCAGCCCCTTTGAACAGCAGGGAGTCTCCCACAGCCTGTGCAGCTGTCACTCCTGTCACAGAGCGTCAGGGTACCCACGGCGCTGCCCCGCCCTGCAGCGACCCCATTCCTCCAGAGTCCTGTTCTGGAGCAACATGTTGCCTCTGCCATGTTTGCACACAAGAGATGTACACCAGCAACCAGAAACCCCGATAAAATCCAGCACACACACACAGGGAAAGGACAGTGGCAGGACTCTCTGTGCCCACTTGGATCCGCAGAGGGGGCAGGTGCCAGCTTCAAGGGTCCCAGCTGTGCCGGCTGCTGCAGGGCTTCTCTAAATGGAAATGCAGCTCCTGGATTCCGTGGCTGGGAAGCAGTAAAAGGTGTTTCCTCTGCTTTAATGAGGCACTACAGAGGGAGCTGCACTCTCAGGACTGCCCTCCAGACTCCAGGTGGCATGGTTACAGGCGTGGCTTACTTGAATATTTGAATACTCATAGGTTTGCTATTTTCATGGATTCTGGAATGCATGGGAATCCAGGCAGACCCAACGGCTTGTGAGTTCCGGGGGTCAACTCTATTTCAGCTGACCTTGGTCTTGGCAGAAGACTTCATCTTATCCCGGTCTGGCAACAAGCGGTGGACCCTGGACTCTACCTTGCTGCTTGAATCCTTTGTTACAGTTCTTATCCTTTTTGGGGTGTTGGTGGTTGTTGTTGGGTCTGGGTCCTGGTGAATTGGGATTGTTCGGAGCCGGGGGGAGGGAGGGTGGTTTGTAATGTATATGTATTTTTTTAATAGATCTTTTTACATCTCTAATGATCTCTTGCCCAAGAAGTGATAAATGAATCCCCACTGTCTCAAACTGAGACAGGGGGAAAAGATTATCACGATTCTACCGGAAGCCAACTTTGCCATTACGTGAAGCAAAGTCAAGGGATCTGCTTGTGAAATCCAGTTCCTGGGGGTGAAGTGACAGGATGGGTGTTGCCAAATCCCATCCAAGGTGATCAAGAAGATCACAGCTATGTCCTCACCAACCAGTAAGAAAGAGGCCCAGGCATTCTTAGGTGTCATTTGTTTTTGGAGAATTCCTGTTCCTGACAATCAGATTGTGAGTCTTCTCTACTTTGTGATGAGGAAAGAGAATGTTTTCAAGTGGGGCCCAGAACAGCAGCAGGCTTTTGACCAGATCAAGCATGAAGCTGCTCATGCAGTAGCACTCAGACCAGTCAGGACAGAGCCAGATGTTAAGAATGTGCTGTACTCTGCTGCCGGAGAGGGGGGGCTGTCCTGGAACCTCTGGCAAAAGGCATCTGGTGAGACCTGAGGTTCACCTCTTGGGTTTTGGAGCCGAGGCTACAGAGGATCTGAGGCTAACTACATGCCTACAGAGAAAGAGATCCTCACAGCCTATTAAGTGATCCAGGTGGCCTCGGAGGTGATTGGCAGAGACACAGTACCACCTGGCACCTTGACTACCAGTCCTGAGGTGGATGTTCAAAGGGAAGACTCCACCCACGCACCGTGCCGCTGATGTCACCTGGAGAAAGTGGGTCGCTTTGATCATGCAGCATGCTCAGATTGGAAGTCCCAACCAACCCGGGATTTTGGAGATCATCACTAATTGGCCTGAAGGTGAGAACTTTAACCTAACAGATGATAATGAGGAAGAAAAAGTGACTTGTGTGAAAGGCCCCACCATATAATCAATTACCAGATGATGAGAAGCAGTAAAGTCTCTTCAGTGATGGCTTTTGTCTGCTAGTAGGGACGAAATGGGTGTGGAAAGTCGTTGGGTCACACTCGACACAACTAGTTACTCAGGCCACTCATGGGGAGGGTGGGTTGAACCAGCTTGCTGAGCTTAAGGCTGTGCAGCTAGTATTACATATTGCCGAACGAGAGAGATTGTTAGAACTGTTACTGTACGATGACCTCTGGACGGTGGCCAATGTGCTGTGAGGATGACTAGAGTGGTGGAAGAAAATCAGTTGGCAGCGCAGAGGAAAACTCATCTGGTCAGCTGATCTATGGAAAGACATCACCTCCAGGGTAGAGAATCTGATTGTCAGAGTTCGGCATGTAGATGTACATGTTCCCAAGAGTTGAGCTAAAGAGGAGAACGGGAACAATGTTTGGGCAGACCAGGCAGTCCACATCAAAGCATCACAGGTGGACCTGGCCTGGCAGGAGAAGGGTGAGTTGTTTAGAGCTAGATGGGTCATGAGGCTTCAGGTCACCAGGGCAGACATACCACATAGAGATGGGCATGGAACCAAGGGGTGGATTTAACCATGGGTTATATTTCCCAGGTTATCCATAATTGCGAGACCTTGCACTGCAATTAAGTAGACCAAATGAATGAAGCCCCTGTGGTACAATGGGAGCTGACTAACTATAGGTATGGAGATGCCTGGCAGGTAGATTACATCAGTCTTCCAAAGACCCACCCAGGTAAAGTCCACGTGCTTACCATGGTGGAAGTCATGACTGAGCGGTTGGAGACGTACCCTGTCCCACATGCAATGGCTCGGAATACCATCCTAGGCGTGCAGAGACAAGTCCTGTGGCGACATAGTACACCTGAGGGAATTGAGTCTGGCAATGGGACTCATTTCAAAAACAACCTAGTGGCTGCCTGGGCAAGGGAATATGATATTGAATGGGTGTTCTACATTCCTTACCATGCACTGGCCTCTGGTAAGGTTGAGAGATCTAATGGAGTTTTCTAAACCTTCTTGAAAGCATTGGGGGAGGGGACTTTCAAGAAGTGGGACCAACATCTAGTGGAGGCCACCTTGCTTGTTAAGACCAGAGGTTCTACCAACTGGCCCTGCTGGGTCCAAGCCCATCCACACACCCAAAGGAGATAGGGTCCTGATGGCACATCTGAGGAGACTGCTCAGGAAAGCTGTCTGGGCTAGTTCTGCCTCCGGCATGGATAAAGCCATTCGCAGGGTTGTCTTGTCCAGTGTCCAGGTTACACACGGTGAGTGATGCAGAAGAGTAGAGAGACATGGTGTGTGCCCCAGGGAAATCTGACTCCTGCATAACACTCATACAGAAGAATAGTTTTCTTCTCATTCATGTTAACATATTTATAGGTGTCTTTGGTTCTGGTATAACAGGTTGGAAATGGAAAGAAATTCAGGGGTGGATAAGGTCATGGGTTAGTGTTTGAATGTCAGTCTTTTCAGGAAGATATGCCTTAAAATGAACTGAGGTTGCGACTGAGTATTAATAAAAGAGAACATAAAATTCTTAGTTAGCAGAACTCTAACTAGATATATAAATCTTACAACTATTTAATGGAGTTTGACTGAGAGTGCTGAAAATACAGTTTGTGAGAAAAAGAACTTTGCTGGTGAGCCAGCGTATTCAATTGTAACAGTTGACAGTGTTGTTCACTAGTAGGGATCAGATTATTAATAGTGAAGAAATACTGAGAAAAGTTACACCTACAGCCTTGTAATATGGCATTCTTGTTAGCCTACGTGTTTTTCTGTATGTGATTAGCCTTTGTCATTTAGAGGGTTATGTCTTTATTTTGCTTAGTTAAGTTGTCATGCTGTCATCTAGATATCTTGTCATTCATCAGCAGGAAACTGAGAAGTACCTCACTCAGACTACTCGAAAGTAGCACCAGAGGAATTGGAAGGTTTCACCTCCACATGAGAGTTAGACTTATGTTCTGTTAGCCTGTGTGACAACACATCTGCAGTGTGTTAATGAAAGTTTCTCATTAAGTGAATTCTCAAGTTAGAATCACAGAATGACAGAATACTATGAGTTGGAAGAGACCCACAAGGATCATCTAGTCCAACTCACCATCTAACTCCCGTACAGAGACCGAACACACACCCCAGAGTGGTAAACATAAACCTAGATACCTCGCAGGTGCGCAGTCCACTCCAAGCCAGGAGAGACTCACAGGACCATCCAGCCCTACACCCCCCAGCTAGACCATGTCACTAAGATCCTCACCCTGTCTGTTCATAAGCACCTCCAGGGACGGCGACTCCACCACCTTTCTGGGCAATCCATTCCAATGTGCAATCACTCTCTCTGAGAAAAATCTCTTCCTAAAATTCAATCTAAACGTCCCCTGGAGTAGCTTGAGGCAATGTC
>WEKX01023847.1:3518-68794 GCA_013390025.1 Pitta sordida
TGAAATGTGCGTTATGATTTGCGTTACGTGCACATCACTCTCCCGAGCTCTGCAGCAGCGTTTATCCTGCTGACAGCACGTGTAGGAAAATGAGGCAATATACACACTCCTACACGCATTGTCAGGCAGAAACACAGCCGCACATGCAGCGGCTCCTGGCTGCTGGCCCAGCTCAGGCTCATCCCGAAGTGACAAGAAAAACTGCTGCGGGTGAGAAAGGCACCACCAGGGCGGGGCAGGGCTCTGGCAGCAGGTGCGGTCCCCAGAGTGCGACGGGACCACTGCTCGCCCCAACCACACGCAGCTCCGCCTAGGAAAAATCCCTCTGCAACACCCTACAAGCCCTGACAGCGGCGTCACTGCCTTGGAGTCCCTGGATTCCCCCTCCCCTCCTGTCCCCTCCTGTCCCCTCCCCTCCCGCTCTGCCCGCCCCGTCGCCCTTAACCAAGATGGCGGCGGTGGCGTCTCCCGTCGACCCCCGCGGTGCCGGTGGCCGCTCGCGCTCAGTGGTCGCCGCGTTAAAATGGCGGCGGCGGCGGGAAGTGCGAGTGCGGAGTGTGCGAGGGGCCGTGCCGCCATGGACGCCCCGGGCTGCATGAAGGCCCTGCTGCTCGCAGCCACGCAGTACCGAGCCGCCAAGACACCGCACAACGCCGCGCTCCTGCAGCGGAGCCTGGAGGTGGGAGCGGAGCCCGTCCCGGGGCGCGGCGGGAGCGGGGCCCGGGGGGGAAGGGGCTCTGTTGTCCTTTATTAGTGCGTACGTGTTACGTTTTATGGTGTGTTTAACAAGTCCAAGCGCTGGGTTCTGTACTTTGGCCACAAGAACCTCATGCAGCGCTACAGGCTGGGGACAGACCCGGGGGTGCTGGTGGGCAGCAGGATGAACATGAGGCAGCAGTGTGTGCCCGGGGGGCCGAGGCAGCCAATCCTGGCCTGCATCAGGAATGGTGTGGCCAGCAGGACCAGGGGTGTCATTCCTCCCCTGGTGAGGCTGCACCTTGAGTGCTGTGTCCAGTTCTGGGCCCCTCAGTTTAAGGAAGATGTTGAGATCCCTGAGCGTGTCCAGAGAAGGGCAGCGAGGCTGGTGAAGGGACTGGAGCACCAGCCCTGTGGGGAGCAGCTGAGGGAGCTGGGGTTGTTCCGTCTGGAGAAAAGGAGGCTCAGGGGAGACCTTATCGCTCTCCACAACTGCCTGAAAGGAGGCTGTAGCCAGGCATGGGGTTGGTCTCTTTCTCCCAGGCAGCCCGTGACAGAACGAGAGGACACGGCCTCAAGCTGGGCATGGGGAAGTTTAGGCTGGATGTCAAGAAAAAATTCTTCACTGGAAGAGTGATTTGTGATCGGAAGGGGCTCCTCAGGGAGGTGGTGGACGTGTTTAAAAAGAGACTGGATGTAGCACTGAGTCTCGTGGCTCACACGAGTGTGTTAGGTTGGACTTGGTGTTCTCAAAGGTCTTTTCCAACCTCGTTAATTCTGTGGTTCTGTGTTTACACATTTGTGCATTATGCTTATATGCATTGGGGGAAGCATATATTGTGTGTTATGAGGGGCTTTTTTTTTTTTTCCGATCCCCAAAATTCTGACCCACAAGGGTCATTTATTTTCACTGCTTTAAAAATAGGGTTTGAATGATGAGCTGGCCTATATCTGGAGTTTGCTGCTTCCTTGCAACGTGTCTTAAAATGTGTTTTTTGCTAAGGGTGTATTTCCCTGACCTCCGGGTACAGCCTTGTGTTGGCCATTGACTGCATTACTTAATCTGCAAAGTACCTTTTTCAAATACTGATTTGGGTTTTTTAATTACTAAAGTGCTTATATGAGAGTTAGTGTCCAGCCTTACACTCTTCTCTGCATCCCTTGTAGGGAGGTGTACAAGGAATATGCAAGCCCAACATGAATGTGTCTCTGTTATGCAAAACATAAATCATGTCTGCCTGAACTCACGTGCAGGTGCATTTTCAGCATCTCCTTGCATAGGGTTCCCTGAATTCAGTTCCTTTTTTTCATGTTGGGCATCGAGTGTTTCCAAAACATCACTGGTGCTACTGCTTATCCTTCCTGTGGAGTGGCACCTTTGGGTTCCTGTCCATGACTTTAGAAAGCTGGCTGTGGGGCTTGGCTGAAGGCTGATTGGTAAATGTTTGTGTTGGGCAATCTGTTGGGTTATTCTTTCAAAATGAATAAACGTGGTACTTTCCAAGAGTAAAGGGAAGCGCATCCACCAGAATGAAATCCAGATTTTTTTTCAAAAATTCAAAGCCTCTGTGCTTGGACTTCTGTGTTAATTACTCCATTGCAGTTGAGTAATTAAGGATGTTTTTCTCCTTTCATCTCCAGGTCATCTCTGGACTGAAGCTTACACGTTTATTTGCTTCAAACCAGATTTTACCAAGTGAATGTCTCAGTTGCCTTGTAGAGCTCCTAGAGGACACCAATATAAACCCATCTCTGACCTTGTCTGTGGTTACTTTGCTATCACAACTAGGTAAGGTTTGCATGTGAACTTTCTATCTTTTGTTTGGGCTCAGGAAGACAAGACAGGTGCTGATTCTGTGGGGTGGGTGATGAATTTCTTGAAAAAAGCATTGGGTGTGAAAGATGAAGTATTTTTCATTGTGGTGGGCTGCCTGGCTGAGCATCCTGTTATGATGTTAAATCGCCTTGAGAAGCAGACTTGAAGCCATCACTGTGAAATTACAATGATTGTGCTTGTCAGAACTTGTGTCTTTGCTGGGTAGGGTGAGGAATTATTCTCCTGTCCTTTATTTCTGGAGCTTGAAAAGACTGACTTTCTAAAGAATTGAGAAACCTGCCTCAAAACAAAGACAAGGAGAAGCAGTGTTACATCAACAGCTGTCCTCACCTCGTTTCCCTCTCCCACTGGAGTGTTTGCAGGGCAACACTTTGGGTTCTCTTATAGCTTGGGCCTGTATGCATCGAGTTTCCCAATTGCAAAATAGTTTCTACTGCCTCTTACTTGTCTCTTGATATGCCTTTTTTGTTGAGGTTTTTTTTCCCTCTTCATTTCACAGAAGTGGGACTTGATTGTTCTGGGAGCTCCATGCTCAAAGCACAGCGTACATATACAGGGAAAAATTATCCCTTCACTGCTTGGTTTTTCATTGGGTATGACTAGTTATTTAAGACTTAAGGTCTTCAGGATGATCTCGTATTTATCATCTCGGATTCATGGAGTTTTAGCCCCTCTGAGCCTTACTTTTATGGTTTTGGAATAATTTCTGTAAAATCGCATTGGTTGCTGAGGTTAGCTATGGGAAATCTTAAGAGTTAGTCCTCCTCCAACTGATCTATTGCTATACCTGTCATCCTTGTTTGCTACATCTTTTCCAGTTCCTAAGTAGAACTTACTTGGCTTTTTTATTTTACTATTGCTAGGTAACCCTATCAAGTTAACAGCTTCCGTCTACTTGCCCATCATAGCGTGAAGTAAGAGGCTGATATCATTGAGTTTTAGATTTAAAGCTTTTAAAGTGCAGGTTTCAAGATCTCAAACAGAAGTAAAACTTTATAGGTAGGTGGTATACCATTCCTTTGCAGTCCAAACATCTTAAAGAAAAAGCATTAGTGTTTCAATTAACTGTTCAGAAGTAAGGTAGAAAGGCAAGTGTGTAGGAGCTGTGATTTATTTGTAGTTATTTTTAAAATATACATGAAAAACTGGTCAGAGACTTTGGCTTCTGCTTAGATTTGCAGCTAATACAACAGTTGCTTTTGCTGTTAGAGAGTTTTGCTAATAATTCTCAAAATGCAGCTTCAGACAACGAGACTAGAGAAGCTCTCCAGGACACCTACAATCTGACCAGCGTGCTGGCAGGAGTAGTTCGTCGCAGTTCTACTGACCTGAGCGACCCTGTCTTATTACAGGTAACAGGAACTAATTGTGCAGTACATGTTATACTATATGCATGTAATAACCCCTCTAAAGCTCTGTCTGAGATAACAGGTTGAGGGAAAGTTGATCTCAAGTGTGTATTTTCATTGTAAATGAGGCCGGTATGACGGGATCTTAACACCGTGTAGAGTTCTCTGTATTGTCTCTTTGGGCTTCTTACTTGCTCAAATTAAACAAACAAAAAAAAAGCACAAACCCAAGGAAACAAACCACTTTTTAAAAAAATAATTTTGAGAAGGTGCTGCTTGAGCGTCAGAAGGTTGTTTTCCAGTTGAGATATTTGGTTATTTCTCCTCATGTTCATAACAAAAGCCTGGAAGACATTTTGCTTAAACAGTACTTTGGCAGGTAACTGGAAAGGAGTGAAAGGAAAGCTGTGGCTGCCTGTCTTCATATAAGGTTTGCAGGGCATGTCTGACCTCTTTCCCTCTGGTCGGTGCCATCTCCCAGTGAATGCCAGGGAGCTGTAGGGCTGTAGAACAATGTCTGACATCTCCCGGTTTGACCTCACCAATTTTAACCTGGTTTGTATTATTTTTTAAATATGCACAGATTTTCTCATACATGGCTCTGAGCTTTCAGCAAGTACTTGCTGGTTGCTTCTGGTCACATCTCTCTCTGGAGAGGAAAAGCAGAAAAAGCATTTGCTAGCAGTTCTGTGCAAAATGGGTCAGGCACCCAGTAAAGAACACTTTTCTCAGACTTCTAGACCTTTCAATAGGACAAAGCCCCTTTCTCAGTGACAGAATGGAGGGCTTGCTAGTGAGGCAAAAGGGGGCAACTGGATGGGCTAAAAAGGTAACTCCTCTGTCAAAATAAAACCTTACTAATCTCTGGGCTTTTAGTAAGTACATCAGTGTAGCAGGACATTGCTCAGTGTGCTTGCAGCAGCTTGTGTAATTGTTGTGTTAACAACTAAAAATTAATTCACTTGTGGCATCTCGTTATTTGTTCTTTCAGTTTCAGCTTTTACAACCTGTAACATCCCCCAATGAGATGCTATAGCAAAGACACATGAATAGCTTTTTATTTCCACAGAGTATTCAGTTGCTGCAGAGGCTAACCTACAATGTTCCAGTCTTTTGTGCTGGCACCAACATCGATGAATTAATTTCCTTTCTAATGCATCACATGTAAGTGTGTACTCGCTTTTCTTTTCTTATGGGAAATGGCAAGCTTAGTTTCTAGACTAGTCTGGAGACATATGGCATATTGTACTAAGCTGATCTCCAGAGTGAGCTGTGGCATTTATTTCTCTGAAGTTAGCAGAGACACTTCTTTCAAAACTATGTTGTTACAGATTGTTAAATGCAGTGATTGTTGGATTTTAGGTAATGGAATATTAATTCGTCTCTTAACCCTCATCTCTGGGAGACAGGAGAAAATTCATGCTTGTTGCCAGGAGCAGACTTCGTAGATTAATAAAATCTTTAGTCAGGTGTCCTTCTGAGAAGCTTAATGAGTATTAGAAGTATATGCAATAAGTGACCTTTGATAGCAGTGATCTCTGATACTTCAGGTAGGTTTTTTTTCAGATGTACCCAGTTGAAAGCTGCCCACATTGTGGGGATTACAATCAAATGTTGATTTGCTCAGTGGAGTGGTGTCTAGTTAAAAAGCAAACTCCCCCCAAAATCAAAAAAAAATTATAGTCACCCAGCCCTACTATTCCCCACCTTACAGTTTCTTGTAATTAAATTGAGTGCTTTAATAAAAACTTCTTTTGGATTTTCTTTTAAGTCAATCCACCGAAGATGAGTTAACGATACCATGCTTAGGACTCCTGGCAAATCTCTGTCGTCACAACTTGTCTATTCAAAGTCAGATAAAATCTTTGGTAAGAGTCTTACTTTTATGTCATGATTCTCTGGGTTAAGGGGAAAAGTTACTTGATTCAAGGGAATTACTGTAGTATTTCTTAAGCCCTTTTTTTTTCAGCAATGATAACCCTGACCTGCTTGTTCTGCAGTTGGTTATTTCTCCCATGTTGGAGAAAAAACCAGTACAACCGAAAATTGGATGTTCTCTTTCCTTTGCTATATTGCTGTGTTGTTGCCCTGGCTTGTATTATGCATTTGGTTTTTGCAACTGTTCTCTGCAGCTGAGAGGTGAATTTAAAACTAAATGTTGTCAAAACTTAGACTGTAGTTGGATTTCTGGTAAGCTGCATTAACTTTGGCCGGGATTCTACGGCCGGGAAGTGGCAAAAGGGATTTCCTTCGCTTTCCTGAGACGCTACACAGCACGTGGCGATCCCAGGCCCACCCTCTAGAGCTCATTAGTGGAGGGGGCTTAATTGAGTGTTCATTAGCATGGAAGGAGCTGGGGTGCAGTATAGCCCCCTTGTATTCCAAGAGGAGGTAGTCAGAGACTTGCTGAGTGGCTTGGACCCTCATAAGTCTATGGGACCGGATGGAATCCACCCGAGGGTCATGAAAGAACTAGCAGATGAACTCGCCAAGCCACTCTGCATAATCTACCAACAGTCCTGGCTTACTGGTGTTGTGCCACAAGACTGGAAATTGGCCAATGTGACACCCATCCACAAGAGGGGTAGGAAAGATGATCCTAACAACTATAGGCCAGTCAGCCTGACCTCAGTCCCATGCAAAGTCATGGAACAGATGGTCTTGAGTGCCATTACACAGCAGCTGCAGAACAACCACGACATTGGATCTAGTCAGCATGGATTTCGGAAAGGCAGGTCCTGCCTGACTAACCTGATCTCCTTTTANTTCCGGCTCGGAGTGGCCTGCCAGATTGTGAGGCATCTAGGTTGTTATTATGCTCTGGGATGTGCTCTTGGTCGCTGTACGGGTGTTAGACGGTGAGTTGGACTAGATGATCCTTGTGGGTCCCTTCCAGCTCATAATTTTCTGTGATTCTGTGATTCTGTGATTAGCTTAGTCTCTGTGTGATTTGCTGGGTTCACGCCTGATCCATGGACCTGTGCAGACGCAGAAACTGGGGGCTCACTGCAAATGAGTAAAATACCACTGATCTTGATGTCAGGGCCCTTGAATTCTCAAACACTTGCATATCTGAACTACTTGGTTCCTGTGTCTTCGTAAATCAGTGCAAATATGTTTTTTTTTTTTTAATTCAGAAATAGAAATTCATCTACGTAGCACTGAATCTTGTACTTTTTACCTTAGAAGAGAAACAGAGTTAAAAAAAGAGAAACTATTGTCAGATCTGATCACTGGGCATAGAAGGAATGGGAGCGATTATTTTCCATTACAGATATTAACAAAATGGCCTTCTCATCCTTCTTTAACATAAGGATGGAATTTCTTCCTCAGATGGTACTTTGTTGTGGGGAGGGTTTAAAATTTTTTATTATACAAGTTCACCAGAGAATTTGGTCATTAACATCAACACCAGTATTGTACAGGACAACAGTAAAATAGATTTCCTAGAGAACTGTTATCATTCTAATCTATTTTTTTGTGTTATTCATGATTTGCATGGGTTATTTAGAAATATGTAAATCTGTAAATTGGGTGGTTTTATAATGTGTAAAATAGGTTTCTCCTTTTTGCTTTAGAATAACGTGAAGAGTTTCTATCGTACCTTAATAAGTTTCCTGGCCCACAGCAGTTTGACTATGGTTGTGTTTGCACTTTCGGTGTTATCAAGCCTTACCCTAAATGAAGAAGTTGGAGAAAAAGTAAGTGATGCTTTGAAGTCTTCTATTCTTAAATTGTAGATAAAACTGATTGTCCCACTGGCCAAATAAAATTCTAATTTAAGGTAGTTTTAATAAGCAAGAGACCCTGCAAAGTGTGTACCTATACATAACTTTCTTCCCTTCAGCTCTTTCATGCTCGAAATATCCACCAGACATTTCAGTTAATATTCAATATTGTTGTAAATGGAGATGGTACCCTAACAAGAAAATACTCTGTCGATCTACTCATGGATCTTATGAAGAGCCCCAAAGTTGCAGATTATCTCACCAGGTATGGCGTCATTTCCTAGAAGTACAGGATATTTGTCCTAAGCTCTTGTTCAGGTTCTTTGCTGTATGCTGTTTTAATTGAGGGGCGAGGAAAAAAAAATCCCTAGATGCTTTTTGAATGTTGTTAGTTGATTACAACTGCTGTACCTGAACCTAAAGGGTTGGTGGGTTAGTACTTTCACATGGAAGTGTAACACAAAATCTGTTTTTTTCATTTTTCATATTGAGTAGTGTGTTCTATTATTCTTTTTCTTGACAGTATTGATAGTCAGACAACTTGATGAGTAGCTGTCTTGCCTTTTACGGTGCTATTTCATCTTGAAGTGCAGTAGTATGATAGAAGTTGTAAGAAGTATTCATTTTACTGGGAGAGCACTACTGAGCGTTTCTATGGAGAGGTTGACTGGTGGTTCTTGAAATTCAGCTAGCAGAATTTAGTTGCTGGTTTTCAGTCTAAATCAAGAAGTAAATACCTGAGAGGTCTTGGCTTATTTTAAGGAATTTGTTTGCATTCTTAGAATATATCACTGTATTTGAAATTTTGGGGGCTAAGAAGGAGAATAGGGCGCCCACGTTTTGGTGAAATGTCAAATTTTGTATTTTTTTTTCTCCCCTACATATGCTGTAGATATGAGCACTTCACCTCTTGCCTCGGTCAAGTGTTAGATCTCCTTCATGGAAGGGATCCTGATTCATCATCTAAGGTATTTATACTACAGGCTCAGAGGGCACAACTCCTAGTTCCTTTTCTGTCATCGTAAGTAGGTTGCTTGTGTGCCAGGGTTTATAATGAAATACATTGGCTTTAGGAATCTTAAAGTATTCAGGACTTAGGGTATTCACCCATTTATATTTTCTAGTTATTCAGAAGGCTGTCAGGTTGAATTTGTAATCGTTATTTTTTTGCCAGATGATGTGTTTCTGCTCTCAGGAAACAGATAAAGGCAAAAAGCCAACATAAATGCCTTTTGTGCTTCAGCTAATAAGAAATTTTTGGATCTACCAGAAATGGAGTGTGTAACCCACTTACACTCTCTAAAACTTGAATTAATACTACTCAGACCTCAACTGGTGATCAGGGAACCCTAATGCTAATTTCAAAGATTTAGGAACAAGTGTTCTCATCTTAGTGAACAAATTGCTGCCACATCTGTTTAAGCAGTGAACTGTTAAATTCAGCTTTGTCTCGCACCACCTTATGCAAATGAACTATTGACTGTCTGTTGCTAAGGGCTGAATTCTGCAAGTTTGGGGGCTGAATACGTCTGTGAAACACATCTTCAGGTTTTATTTATGAATGTGTTACACATCCTAGTTTATAATAAATGCTAATATTTCTCTCTGTGTGATTTTTGCTGTTGTTTATTTGGTTTATTTAGAGGGAAATATTGACAAAGAACTTTCCAGGGTGCTTTCCTCTGTTCATCTCTCAGGATGTTTGCAGTTCCATAGCTTTCTTCATTCTGAGTGTAGATGTATTTCTGCTGCTTACCAAGTCACTAGCCAGCAGTCATGCTCTTTAACCAAGAAGGGAAAGCAATACATTGAATAATTGCACAAGCCTTCCCCCATCCAATGAACTGTGTTTCTGCTGCTGACTTGGCCTTAAGGAAAGAAAACTGTTCTTCAGAAAACTTTAATGTGCTAAAGACGTGTGCTAGGGGAGTTGCAATTTCTGAATTGTGTAAGTTCTTAATTTAAAAGCATTTGAACTCTTATTCACTCCACACAGATCTTGGAGCTGCTACTTGCCTTCTGTTCTGTTACGGAGCTGCGTCACATCCTGCGGCAGGCGGTGCTGGAACCAGCTGGATTGCCAGTCTCTGGCAACACCAGATTTATGCCTCGCTCAAAGACTTTTGAACCATCTGTTGCATTGGTCCACTTGTCAAACCAACCACTGGAAGGCTCTGAAGACTGTTCCCTTCTAGCACTGCAACTGTTCAAGGAGATTTTTGAGGTATCAAGACGGATAATTGAATTTAAGGAGCTGCTTAGCAGCTCTGTTTGAAACATCTATTAGAATTTGACTTGAAAAATAGCAGATTTTTTAAAAATACATGAAATTAACTTTTTTGTAAAGAAGTTGTGTTGAAGTAAGTGTACTTTGTAAAATAACTGTTCTTATAAAGACATGCTGTATTTTAGAAATATGTCTGTGTTGTGACACAGTTGAACATATGGCAGCTCTTGAAGTCATGAGGTAGATAGAAAACTATCAGAATTGCTTTCTAGGGCTTAGACAAGTTAGTACATTTCTGCTGTTTCTGTGCTCTCTGTTAATTTTCTCCCCCAGTATGATACTGATCACCTGCCTTAAACCTGAAAAAACAAGAGCTCGGGAAAGCTGGAACACAGCCTGGTGGAGGAAGGGGCAGAGTAAGCTTGGCTTCCTCGTGCTGTACTTTTAAATATTGACATAAAATGTCTTTGTTACAGGATGTTATTAACAGTGGGAACAGTGTCTCAGCTGAGCACTTTGTGGATCTTTTGCTGCCTGTTCTTCTTGATCACCTTCAAATGCCAGAACAGGTTGTGGATGAGCTACTAGTGAAGAAAAAGTGTGAAAGAATGGTCAAGGCTATTAATGTCCTGACAAATATCCTTTTTATGTGTCTATTGACACCTAATTTATTATCTCTCCACCATGATCTGCTCTGAGATGTTAGGAGATGTCCATCTTGGGTGATTTTAATACCTCCTAATGACGATAACTGCCCTAGTTTTACTTAGTAGTGTCCTCTTGGAAGATACGTATTAAGTAGATTTCCAATTGCTGCAAAACTATTTTGTAATACAGTGGTGGGGGTTAAAATGTTGTGGCTATTCAACAGTACAGAAGCACCTGCAGATCAAAAATGAAGGTATGTTTTCTGTTGAAATTGCAAGGGGCGTTTGGGTAGATGGTACTGTTGCCTGGCTTAGTCAAGTGCAGCTCCCAGGAAAATATGGCATAAATCTAGATCAGTGAAACAAGGAAAAATAATGTGGAATGATAGTTTTACACTTGTCGTTGAGTCCTTAGTGTCCGCAGTAAGTTTAGTTAGGAGGACGTGACTGCAGAGTGTAGTCTTGCATCTAAGCTGAGTTGTGTGAAGAAGTAATTTTGCTAGCTCACTTCTAGGGGCTGCCTGGTCACCGGCTTTTGTTCACTCGGTTTCTTTATGCCACCCATTTTATTGTGGTTTCCCTTGGCTGCCTGTTTCCATGCAAGTGTGTGTGTTAATTGAAAAGTGAAGCTTACTTGGCTTGTGAGTTCACCATGAGTTAAGTGGTTTATGTAGCTGAGTTTTAAAAGCATTTTTGGAGGCTCTGATGCTTTGATGCACTAGCTTTTGTGTCCTTTATTATAGAAAATGTTGCCTTTTGGTGCCAATGCCTAAGCATAACTCTATTGAATTTATTCTTAACTCAGTCTACTGCTCTGTAGAGATGACGGGCTGAAGATGCGTGTCTCGAAGGTACTGACTGCCAGCCAATGCACATGTCTAATAGAACACCAATTTACTTATAGAGGGATTGATACTGGTTTTGGGACAAAAGTAGTGGACTCTAAAATGTGGTGAGCACACGTATTTATTCAAAATGTGATTTAGCATGACTTGTGTGAGAGTTGTGATACCAATGGAAAGTATATGGTAGTCAATGCTGGTATTAAATCAAACTTAGTATTTTTGTGGGAATAGAAAGCAATGTTGCTGGTCAGTTCAATAAGTAAAACCTAGCTTAAACATTCAGTGGTTTTGGCATAAGATCCACTTATGTGGAACAATGACCTTAAACCTGTGCAGTAGCTCAAATTTATCAAAGTTGAAGCTTACTGGAACTGCTCATGGCAACTGATTTCTCATTGTGATTTTATGCAATCAGAGTTCAAAACTAGCACATCACTAGTGGAGAGAATTGTTGCACTGAAGATGAAATATGCTTTCCTTCAGCAAAATGTCATTAACCTGAATTTGAGTTACACGGCCAAATCTCAATGAAAAAGAATCAGACCTACAGTTAAACCCCACTCACTGTAAATTTGTAAGTGATTTTTTTGGTCTTCACTATTGCTGTCCTTGGCATGCTGGAGAAGCTTGGGAGCATGTCCAAGGAACTCAGTTGTGATCTCTTTGTATTTGGCATTGCTCCTTTGCTAGACATATTTAATTTCTTTTTGAAGGTGTTTATAATTTTTTTAATTGACTGAAGTTATTTGTCAGTGCTCATTTGTCAAATGTTGCTCTTTTTTTTTTTCCTACCCAATTTACTTTTCTACTTGAATGTTTAAAAGCAAACTTGCTGCTGATATTATCTTGAAAACGCTTGATCTTATGAGCAGATTGAAGCAGGATGTACCTGGTATGGAGGTCAGCTTCTACAAAATTTTACAGGTATAATTTTAAAACGTCTTATGAAGTGTGTCTATGAAGGAAAGGGTCACTGCATTACGGTAGTTTTAGCTCTGATGTTTTGCTTGCTCATCTCAGAAGTGGTGAAACCTCTGGGAAGATATGTGCACAATTCTTAAAGGTTGTTTCACTGTTAATTCTTGTAAAATAAGAGCAGTTTGTTTCTACTTGAATCATTTATTTTGGTAATGCATTTGAAATAATGCTTTAGCTGCTTGGTAAGAGTTATCCTTTTAAGACTGCATTAGGACTGAAGTTTAAAGTTGGCAAAGCAGAAATAAGTTATCAGAACAATGTAATTATTTGTGGGATTGGTTACTATTAAATATGTACATTAATTTGGGACTTGGCATGGTCAAAACAGTTTCTGGTACCTGTTGGTCAGATAATACCTTAATAATTTACTTTGTAGATGGAAAACCAATCCAGATTGTCAAACACTTCTTGCTCTTTTGGAGGTTTTTCTTTCAAGAGTGGGCATTTTGTAATTTAATGGGTAACAACGAGTTTCACAGTCCTCAATACATCTTTATAAAACTGTAGCTTATGACCCTTTATGTTGAAAATGAAGCACCTGAAATCTGGAAGGACTTAAGCAGTCTCTTTACATGTGGTGTTGGTTTTAATGAGAAAACATGTTTTTAAATACTCAGAAGTATAAATATTTTTAAAATCACTTGTCTTCCATTGACTTAAGGCTCAGAAACTTAAAAGAGTAAACTTAAAAAAGGTAGTTTAAGTTTTGAATACATTTGTGTTCGTGGGCCTTGATACTGTGACGTTTCGGTAGTTTGTGTTTGGGGAGGTTTTTTGCTGTTGTTGGCTGCCATGTCTTGTTTTGACCAAACTATCATCTCTTAGGATCAGCGCTTGATTACACCTTTGACATTTGCTTTAACATCAAACGACAGAGAGCAAGTCCAAGTGGGACTTAGAATACTGTTTGAGGCTGCACCTTTACCAGATTTTCCTGCCATAATGTAAGTCTGGTTTTGTGAGAGTCTGGTTAAATTTGACATTTTTCTGGGCCAAGTTATACTCATGTCTTCTGGAGTACTATTTTCAGCTCAGACAGAAACTTCAGAAAAAAATGTCTTGTTTCTTCTTTATGCGGTTTTTTGGTTGGTATTGAGAAAGTTTGTGAAGATAGTGGTGCATATAGGAACTTTAAAAAACAAACTGAAAGCTCCCCATACCTTATGATGGAAAATAGGATTTCCTAACCCAGAAATAGGCCAGGGATAAGAAGACAGTGATAGAAGCCTAAAACTGTGTTCACTCTGAAAACATCAGTGCTGTTTTTGTGACTACCGCATAGTACTGCATGTCAATAATATAACTCTAGTTAGCTGGAGACTTCAGGAGAAAAACAGAGGGCTGCTGTTTAGGTAGAGGAATGTCTGTAAAACCATCAAAACAGGTACAAAATAAATTTTGGAAGCTGAAGCAGCAACTCAAGTGGAGTTTCGGCAGAGGTTTGCAGCTCTGGAGGTCTTGGTGCTTCAAGGAATGCGTGACATCTCTTGCTGAGGCTGGGCCAGCCGGAGGTGTGTGTTAGCCAGGGGTCTGTGGTGCCAAGTGCAGGAGCTGGAAAAGGTTGCCCAGAGGAGTTGTGGCGTCTTCATGCTTTGAAGGAGTCAAAACAACAGGTCATAGTCCTGGGCAACCTGCTTAGCTCCGGAGAGTTGAAGTAGGTGATCTATACAAGGGTCCCTTTCAACTTTGATTATTGTATGATTACATGATTTTGTGGGTATGGGAAACATTTTTATAAAGCCAGTAGCAAATAGTCTGGCTGGAAGAATGAAGGATCTGTGCAATCAAATAGGTCTGGAGTTGTACAATGGAATAGCCAAATCACATGTCTATAAATGCAAGTTAAAAATAGGCTTTGTTCCCTTAGGAAGCAATTGAGACAGTACTTCAGTGAAGTGATGGTGTAGCTTAGTGATTAAGGAATTTATCAAGAGGAAAAAAAATTTAACTGGTGCCTCTGAAATCGGCTCTTTTGATTTGTCATTCTTTCTTATTTGGAACATGTCATTAGTAGCTGCCTTGAGAATACCAACCACAAATTGTACGCAGACATAGGTACTGGAATTACTTTTTTCTAAGCTTTTGAATTCCCTTCCCTATACAAATTTTAGTAGACTGCGCTCCTATCTCCATACTTAAATTTTGGTTAAAACTTAGAAAATTAAATGTGCTGTATGTAATATAGTTTTGTAAAATAAAATTGCAGAGAAGGAAAAACTGAGGCTTATTGGCAGCATTCTGCATTGTCTTGATTCAATCTTATTTTTATGCCCAATAAAACATACTACTAAATGCCTGCTCAATCTTCATTGAGACAAACAGTGGCCTAGTTAAATTGAATAGTAACCTGTTTCACAGGCTTATAAGAGACATGACTTGTTTTTCCCAAAAGCACCATGCCTTTTCTCATGAGATCCTTCTGCATTTGTCCCTACAGTTTAGCCATGATACTCTTTTTTTTCCTACTTTCTGCATCTTTGGACAGTTTGGACACGTCTGATACACATATTAATGTTCTGGGATAATGCAAATGTGACTCTAATCTGTCTTGCACAAAAGAAGTTAATTTTGTTAGAAATTGTTCTCTTCAGTCCTTGCAATGATGTTTGTAGCAGGTTGTGTCATTAATACACAGGCTTGGTGAAAGCATTGCAGCAAACAATGCCTACAGACAACAAGAAACAGAGCACACAGCAAAAAGAATCCACATGCAGGCACCTGTGACCAGCATTACTTCAGTGAGGTGTTCCTCATCCCATACTTCAAGTAATGAATCCATAGCTTCAAATATTCAGGAATTAGTACAGAAACTTCATTCTGGACTAGAGGTTAGTAGAATTTATATAGTCTTGTTAAATATTTGAGGTTATTTTTAGTGGGAGGGATGAAAATTGAAATCCAAGTGGCAGTCTACCATGTGAGATCCCTTTCTCCAGTGTTGTTGCCCACACTCCTCTTAACTGTCAGATGTGGAGACACGAGTCAGAAATAGTCCAGCTACCCAGACTTGCTGGGATGTGTACAGGGAGCCTCCTTCCCTTGCCTCCTGAGAAACAGCCTCTAATAAAATAGAGATGTTGTGCTGCTACAGAGGAGTGTGCTGCTTCTCCTGGGTGACTAAACACAGCTTACCAGCATTTTCTTTTGGTTGGCTCTAGCTGACTCTCCAGCATTTGCAGTTCCATTTTTGTGGCCTTCCTGGAAAGGCACCGTTATTGTTTCAGAAGACAGTTTTTACTTCCCTCTGCAGCAATGTGCATCATGAATGAGACACACACACAACACACCATGTGCTGATTTGTGGGCCATCCTGTCAGACACTCCTCTCTTCAAAGCAAGTTAGCTGCTTTGTAGCTGCTTCAGACTGTGGTGGATTGTTGATTCTATTTTCTTTTGGCTTGAAAAAGCAATATGCAAATTGGGAAAATGAATAGAAAGTTTCTTGATAACAGCTTGACATCTGTACTGGTGCCATTGCCTCCAGCCTGAGGTTTGCAACTCTCATCTCTAGGTGCATTGCTCTGTTTGTATTAATATAAGTCAAAGCAGCCACAGACACCTAAACAGCACTAGTGCAGCAGCTTCCAGTATTTGACAGAGTGTAAAGCTCCTTCCGTTTTTTTAGGAGACAAAGTTGATGAATTGTTGAGTGACTCTTTTCTTAGACCTCTTAAGTAATAGAATTTTCCTTTAAAAATCGATACACACATTCGCTTTAAATATCCAGTACTTCGTTTCGGTGTGTGTTTTGTATGTTCTGTGAACTTGTTGGCCATATATGGTGAATTTTGTCTAGCTAGCCAATGGGTTAACATGGTAAGTGCTGTTCTGGATAGTATCCTCTCAGAAAAATTTCCAGGGCCTTTCCTGTTAATCTGTATGTTGAGAAAGCCCCGGAATGTGAACAGGGAGTTATAGCCATATGCATTTGTGCTGTTAATATTAGGGCAGATTACCTTAGGTGCCCTATGAGGTGACTGCTAATTCTACAGCAAAGATTAGGCCAAGTGGAACAATTTTATAGTGATGATTTTTCTTTTTTATAGTGCTGGACTGATAGTCTGTTGCAGATGAGTCCTATTAAGCCTAACTAGTTGAATTACTCAGAGATTTTCCACAAGAGTCTGGTGGATGTATTGGAGCAGGCAGTCTCAGAGGTGAAAATAAGAATTCAAAACGCTAGTGGGCAGATGGAGTTCACAAAGCTATTGAGCTCTTTCAGTATGTCTTACCTGTTCTAAGTAAATACAAATTTACAGTCGTAGTAACTGGAAAAGGTTTCCACAGATGAAGGAGTCGTTGGCTGACGTGAGGTTCTCTGACATAATGGATGTCTATGAGCAGAAGCTGTCAGCAGTAGCAGTGAGTACAACCTGATGGGGACGGGGACGTTGCACTTGTGTACGTGCAGAAAATGGTAATGGAAAATGTTCTTCCTACATTCAGTCTAAAGAAACCAGGCTGCAAGACCTTTTGGAAACCAAGGCAGTGGCTCTGGCTCAGGCTGACAGGTTGATGGCTCAGTACCGATGTCAGAGAGCCCAAGCTGAGTCCGAGGTAAGTAGCAGGAGCCTCCTTCTGGGACTCTCAGGTGAGACTAATAATTGTGTGGGTAACATTAACTGTGATTGCATGTGCAAACTATACTACTTATCTGTAAGTTATGCTTGCAAATCTTAATTTTCACTATAAATCTGGAGGAAAATAGGATGTTTTTCTTTGGCACTGTTTTCTTTGATATCCTTTCCCTTATAGGAAGTCAACAAAACTGACCCACTGTACTCATTATTTTCTGTTAACCATTAGTGTTAATTTAGTAGTTGTAATCTTGAAAATTAATAAAGCCACTTACTAGAATGCTCTGTAGAATTTGCTGGTATATGAAGAATGTTTCCTGTTTCTGACTTTTAATCACTGGTCAGAGATGAGCTCATTCTGTATTTGAGCTGTGAATCAGAAAGTCAGAATAATTTTTATTCTTTGAAGACTATAGTAAAGATTGGGCTGCAGATTGTTAAATCTGTACCTAGAATGTGTCATATTTTACTTTGTTCTTCCCTCACCTTGTCCATAAAGGGAGCTAAAGGAATTGAGTGAACAAATTAATTTGTAGTTAACATTAGGTGAGGGAAACTGTTAATGTAACTGATGGCATTTTTGTGTTTGGATCTATGGCCTGAAACATGCCTATTACAAAGTGACTTCTGAAACACAAATCCTTGTAATGATGTATGTGGGGGCTTGTTTCTTTTTTTGTTAATTGGAGGTGTTTTCTTTCTACTCAAAGGCAAGAGCCCTTGCTGCATTGTTGAAGGATGCAGAACGAAAAAATGAAGAACTTAATGATTTGCTGAAAGCTCAGCAGGTAGAATCTGAAAAAGCACAGACTGATATTGAGCAGCTCTTTCAACACAACAGGAAATTGCAGACAGTTGCTGAAGAACATGAAATACTGAAAAAATCCTCTGTCGAACTTCTCCAGAGGTAAGGCATGTAAGGTCTCCAAACAAATACAGTAATTCCTCGAATATTGTGGTGGCTTGGATCCAGAAAGATCCTGCGATAGCTGGATTCCATGAAGTACAGTTATACCCCAGCATTTGCGAGGGTCATGCCAGGAGTCTCACAGAACGTGAAACTCGCAAAGAAGTGCAGGTCATTAATACGCAGGCAGGCCACACCCATTGCTCCACCCCCCAGCACTCCGGAGTGCTGCGGACACTTTTCCGCTCCTTCCCATGGTCTCTCTCAGCACCACGGGGCAGAGGCACACACTGAGCATGCACGACTGTCTGGTGGTCACGTGACCTGGGGAAAAAATGAGAATGGGGCAGGAGGCAAAAAGCTTTGCCGGGAAAAAAACCCACCATGTACTGAAGCCATGAAAGGTGAACCGCGAAGTAGCGAGGGATTACTGTACTTTGTATTTAAAGGGTGGTAACACCCTTTATTGGGTTAAGCACATTAGAAAAGCCATGTTACATGCTAAGTCATGTTTTTAAGTGAGGAGTTCATTATTTTTCTTTCTACCGAATGCTTGTCAATAGGGTGAGCTTAAGCCATTGAAGAATTTGCTGTATTAAATTTAATGTAGCTAGCATTTATTACCATAAATTTAACATTCAGCTCCCAATGGAATGAGAAGTTGTGGATGTTGAAGGTCCAATTCAGGAGACAGCATGAATTTTGTGTAAAATAGAACATTGTTCTCTGAGAGAGCATTGACAATGCTTGGTTTCTGTTATTGTTATACCCTGCTCTCTGTTATCATTATACCCTGTCTGTCTTTGATCTTATCTGTTGTATTGATGACATGCTACTAATACTCTGGAGAAGTAGCCAAAAACACTTTGTCTGCATAAGGTATGGCTTTGGATCTTCGATCAGTTCTGTAGCAAATTTGACTGAAATTAGGTAAAAATGCAGTAGGGAGTAGGGAGGCACCTTGTGTGCCCTCAGTGATTTATAAGCATTATTTCTTTAAATCTTCAAATTATTTTTTAAAAGGCCATGTAACACAAAAGTTCATGAAGATAGAAACTATTTATGAAAATAGGATGTGCTTTGGAAGGCTTTGACTTTTCAACTTGAGTGAGCTGGTCTCGTCACTAGGTGTCAGCAAGGCAAAGACGCTGATAAAACTGAGAGCACGTTTCTTGCTTAATAAGGGGAGCAGGCATTAGACAATTTTGGAGGCATATTGCTGCCAATAAAAGAGTCCATTGAGGGAGAAAAATGTATAAAACTTTTCTCCATTATGAGATTTCTTGATTAAGTGTCTAATATGATCGTTGTGGAAGTCCCTCTGTTTATGCCTGAGTTATATGCAGACATACACATTGTTAACTTGTATCTGACTAATTCATGTGAAATAAATCAGTGTTAGTCTGAGCCTTTAAATTCTCCAGAGTAGGAATAAAAGCTTTCTGATCCTTACACTGTGCTTATAAAGCAGAAACTTGCTTTCTAAGCAATCTCCATACTTCAAGGATACTGTCCCTTAAAAACAATCGGGTAACCGGTATCGGGAAAAGAATTTGCCTTTTGATTAAAAAGATAGGAAAATGTTTGCACAGAGCATGAAATCTGCTTCATAAAACCTGTATCAAATCCACATTACGTTGTTTTCAGTGTGTTCAGTTTTTAGTACCACAAGACAACTGGAAGTCACGAACTGACTCGTGGAGTCCCTTAAAGATGACTGACATCCACAAACTCATAGATTAGCTCTTTGCAAATTTCTAAAGGTGTTTCTATGTTTTTTCAGTTCCTAAGTTTTCTTCTGGAGGAAGGTTGCTTCCTGGTCATTAATAATTAAGGATATCTCTGAGGGATCCACTGAAGCTTGGCTTGTTTGTTTGTTTTCTTCTTCCAAGTCAAGCGTTGGAACAGGCTGCTCAGGGAAGCAGTTGAGTCACCATCCCTGGAGGTATCTAAAAGGCAGTGTAGGTGTGGCATTTAGGGACATGATGGTCTTGGCAATACCTTTTAGGTTAATGGTTTGACTCAATGAACTTAAGGGTCTTTTCCAACCTACATGATTATATGATTCTAAGTATGTACATTTTAAAAAACAAACAAAAAATCTAACACACAAACAGCCAACTACCACCAAAAAATCATCAACTGAATACCCCCATTTCCCAAAAGACCTTGTTTGTAGCTTGAGTGTGGTGATTGCAGAGATAATGTAAATTTTTTTTTTAGACAACCTGTTAAAGTAAAAGCTCTTCACAAGCAATTATAATTCATTTGTAGGTATGAAACAACTGAAAAACAATATAAAGAGCTACAGATTGCATGTGATTCACTAAATAAACAAATGGAAGCAATGAAGAAAATAAATGAATCACTCAAGCAGGAGAATGACAGGTAAGTACAGTCCAATCTTTTTAAAGTAAATTAAACAGCAAAAATAAATACCACTTTAGTCTCCATTTTTCAACTATGCTTTAAGTAACATCTGAGAAGTGAAGTTAGAGGAAGCCAAAGATGCTTCAGAGTTGTTTTATATGCTTATGTTAGATCAGAATCTAGTAGTGAGTGGCTTTGGTAGTTTATTCTCTTTGTTCCCTTACTGGTTGAAGGTGATGAGGAAACACCCACAGACTTCATTGATAGTAGGAAGAGAAAGAAGATGACCTAAGTCTGGAGTGCGTCCAGGGGAGTGGGGAGGTGTCAGTTTGGTGATGGTTGAATATTTAAATGCTTTTATCACACGAAGATTTTTATGTGTTCCCTCTTAGCCTACAAGTTTCCTTTTAATGTTGTCAGATCAGAAGAAAAAACAACCCACGCTACTAAACTAACACATTTGAAAATTATATTTGAAATACTGATGGTTGGTATTCTGTCTGCAATATAAAACATCATTCTTCAACCAGCTGGCAGCCAGTCACTAGTGGAGTCTCACAGGGGTCAGTTTTAGGCCCGGCGCTGTTCAACACCTTTATTGATGATATGGATGAGGGAATTGAGTCCATCATCAGCAAGTTTGCAGATGATACCAAGCTGGGGGCAAATGTCGAGCTGCCAGAGGGTAGGAGGGCCCTTCAGAGGGACCTTGACAGACTAGAGAAATGGGCAGACTCCAATAATATGAGATTTAACAAGACTAAGTNGCATTAGTTGTATCTTCTTGAGGACTAATTATAATTTTTCCTTTTTGATGACTTAAAATACAGGTCTGATACACCTTTCACCAATGTAACTAAGGGAATATAGGGCTCATCCTTGACAGACTTTATTTAATATGTAACTTTTCAGAAGATTTCTTTAAAATATGCTCATAGGCAGGCTGTGTATTTAGTTTAGAAATAAAATGTTATTCTTGGTTTTAGTTGTAGAGTTCACTTCATCCTTCCAGGCTCTTGCCTTGTCAGTAACCAGAGCCATCCAAATTGCTGCCTTGAGTTCTGATTCAAGGAGAAAATTTTCCTAGTGATACATTAGTTTTCTGCTGAATAAATTCGGCCACTTACATTCAATGGTGCAATATGCAGCTCAATGTGGTTGAAGAGCTGATCTGATGAAAGCTGAGCCTTGTTAAAGACAGGTTGGAGAAGCAGCTATTATGTAGATATTCTTGAATTGCAATGAATAAAACAGAGACCATGGAAAAATGTACTTCCCTCTCTCATGCCTTGAGGCTGCAGCCTAGAAACTGGTAGATAGAAAGTGGATAACAAGTAAACAAGAGTGACAGCAAATGCCATAGGTGTCCTTGTGTTGATAGTACCTGAAACAGGTTTTACTAATGGTGTTTTCTATTCAGGATACTTGGATCTAAAACCCCAGCATCATTCATTACTAATGGCAGTGAATTTTGACTCTTGTTGAGTGACAATTTCAGTTGTGTCAGTGTTTTGAATGCTTTGTTGCAGTAAGTAAAGGCAACAGTTTCTAGTTTTTGAGCTCCAGGTATGAACCTTTTTAATAGTTTGTACCATGATCAGAGAAGGGTAATGCCTGTTTCATGGAGGGAAGGAGGTAAGATTTATCTGTGCTCACACCCTGCACGTTCATAGGTTTGATCTGAAGCTCTTGACAGTAATTGGAAATGATATAAAAATCACTCCAGCTTCTTAGGACAGGGAAATGATGGCATAGCTCACTTTGATCATTAAAATTTATTTCTCTGCACTTCTAGGACTACTGCTCAGTTGGTAGAAAGTGAAGATCACAAAAAAGAATTACAGCAACAGCTACAGGAAAGAGATGGCAAAATAGCAAGTAAGTCACTTACCTAAAGGTCACTGAAGCTTGAGAATTAACCTCACCAACTAGGTGCTGTTGTTACAGGCTTTGGATAAGCAGCTGTATCTCACTAAGCAACTTGTAAATCTTAGCTGGCCACAGATACATAATTTAATAGTTGAATTAAATAAATGCAGCTTTTAATTTTTTAGAAAGGATATATGATTTCCCAGACTTCACTGAACCTCTGCACAGTATCATATGCCCCTTCAGGATGTTCTCACATCATGTCCATTAGAGCTACAGTTATACCTCAAAATTCACGGATTACGAGTCTCCTGGGGGTCCCATGAATCGCCCAATCAGCAGATAGTATTCACGGGGGGGAAACGCAAATACGTGGACCTGGAGAAATGCAAATACCAAAACGAATACACAAGGTATGGCTGCATTTTCTGTAGGAACCACAAATTAGAAGAGCTTAATTTAACTCTTCTGCAAGTGACTGGAAGCAACCACGAAAATACAGCAGTAGGTGGCACTACTCAGTAATTCAATTAACAGCTGGGTTGAGTCAAAAAAACAAAAATAAACCCCACCACCTTGTTTCCCTGGCCAATGCAGTATGTGTTTTCTAAGTTTAGCAACCAATTTTTTAATGTGTTTATCTTCTTAAGCCTTGCAACAGAAAATAAAAGTACTGGAAGAAAAACTGAAAACTAAACAGAAAGAAAAAACAGATATGGAACAAACTATAGATATTCTAAGAAAGGAATTAAGTAAAACAGAGCAAGCAAGGAAAGAACTGAGTATCAAGGTAAGGAATTATTTACACCTGCATTCTAGAGACTGGAGTTTTAGGTAAATATTTCACTGATAGTTGGTAAGTTGGTTTTCTTGTGGTAAAGTAGGAAAAGACAGTAGAGTAGTCTATATAGTAGTGGACAAGAACAAATTCTCTCAACTTTAATTGTATACCTACTGAGTGTTAAGTCAGGATCAAGTTCTAATGAGGCTGTATGAGGCATGATGTGTGAGTACAGATTGTTTGAAAAGGAAATGGCATAATTTTAAATAAAAGGGTCTAGCACATTCCTCTTCAGCAGTTTTAACTACATCCTGAATTGAGGTATGTATACATGCATCAAAATGCACCTGATTTTTTTTTGTCTTTAAAATCCTAATAAACTATCTTTATATCTCCAAGAAACTCGTTTTTGAAGTAGATATAAGTTTAGCTATATTGAGTTAACAGGGTAATGTTTAAAAAAACCTACAAACAAACAAAAACCAAACAAAAAGAACCCCAAATAATTAAATCCCACATACTTCAGTGCAACCTATATGCCCTTGTCTGCAGATTAAGGTCACTGTAAACTCACAAAGCAGAGGCTCATTTTACATGCAAACTGATCAGCAAATGCAAAATGTTGAGTCTGGCAAGTACATTTATATTTCCATTTCCTGGAAGCAAAAGCCTAATCTCTCCAGGCAATATTATCCTGTATATAGCAAATATTTCCCTTGTTCTCAGTAAATATTTACTGTGTAGGGATTGAAATGAAATGTAGATGGCTTAACTGTGAACACTTCTGCTGCGTAAATAGGACAATGAAAACATGGGGGTTGGTGCTTTCCCATGGTATCTAACATCTTGCAGAGTGGCAGCAGTTGTGACCATTCTTGTGCACCAAATACAGCTGAGAGAGATTTCTGAAATAAGCTTGTAATTTTAAAGCTGGTTTTTAGTTACTTGCTTAAATTCACCACCAGGCCACTCAGCTTTCACTGTACTGTGCATGTTTTTCAGTTGATAATGGAGTAAGCTATAATATTTTGTTTGTTTCTGCAGGCATCTTCTCTGGAAGTTCAAAAATCCCAGTTGGAAGGACACTTGGAAGAAAAAGAAGCTCTTGTAAAACTACAGAAGGAAGAATTGAACAAACACGCCAATATGATTGCAATGATTCACAGCCTAAGTGGTGGAAAGTTGAGTGCAGAAGCTGTGAACCTCAGTTTGTAGGGCTCTGCTTGTAAGATTTCAGTATTTTATACATATGTATGAGTATATATAAAAGACCTGACTTATTTTAAAATATCTAAAATTAAAGTAGCCTAACTTTTTGATTGAGAAAAAATGTAGTTATTGTGGAAACTTTGGTCTGAAAAAAGGAGGTGCTGTATAGCAAATAGGTCTTGATAGAACTATTATCATGTGTCTTGTGAGCTAAATGCAACATCTGCTGGTCACTAAATATATCTATAGGGAAACATAAAGCACAGAGGAGTCACTGGCAACTTTTTTTTTGTCTGTGCATTCTTCTTTTGGCTGCCTGGCATCAGCATGCTTCATAAGCTAAGCACTTTTACTCTTTAATCTTGATGATTATTTGTGCAGTGTTTCTTTTTGATATCTAAGGCACAAACATGAAATGAATTCTATCCATTAGAACATGTTGCACTGAAAGCTTTATTTATCAACCTCTTGGTCCAAATACTTCATGTAAAAATGTGGAGGCTTTTCTAATTATAAGGAGATATGAATTTGAGCAAGTAGAACACCTCATTTAATGACCTTTTAGCAAGCAGCACCAATTAGGGAAAGCATGAGAAAATGCATTACATTAATGTATAAGTACATATTTCCTAAATACTAGCTAATAGTTTCCCAATCCTACACCACTTTCCTTTTCAAAAATATCTGCACTTTTCTGGTGATCCTCTCTGGTATGTGGTAGCTATTATCAGCATTGTCATTTTCTGCTGAACATAACAGGGTTTCATATATTGTTCATAGTGTAACTATTCAAGTAATTTTGTTTTCTTTTTAAAAATGTACTTCAATATGAAAAGCTAATACTAGGATTTGATGTATGTCTTTGAATGGCAAAACACTTTCCTGTCCTTACTTTACATGTGACATGAATAACATATCTTTTAGCAGTTGACAGAACTATTTCATTAGTATTTGTATTTTGGGAAAACTACCGGAGAAGAAAAAAATATCTCTGTAACATCCCTGCTTTTATTTATATCTAATTTGTAATGGCTAGCTTTTAAAATACCTGAGATTCTTTGTTTTTTGGTTGCGTAATAGATGTGTCTTCCTGAAACTGTTCCACTCGTTTCTAACTACAGCCTTGTACATTCTGCTGCAATTAAGTGACATCAGACGAATT
Organism: Pitta sordida; assembly: GCA_013390025.1. Classification (NCBI taxonomy): domain Eukaryota; kingdom Metazoa; phylum Chordata; class Aves; order Passeriformes; family Pittidae; genus Pitta; species Pitta sordida. Next base: position 28,701 of record WEKX01023847.1, read on the forward strand.
ATATCTTTTTTAACCTGTTATTGAAATAAAGTTTTTATAACTCAACCGCAGGGAAGTTTTATAGACATTGTTCTGGTCTCTGGGAAGGCCAAAAGAATAAAAACCAAAATAGTTACTGTGTTTTCTGTGGCTTGTGTATTCTGTTAAGTGAGGTAAATTATAGGGATGACTGCCAGCTTTGTACACAACTCATAGAGTTTGGTTGCCTTCTTGCATAATGAAGTTATTGCTTAGAAAGGTCTACAAAACAAACAAACAAAAAAAGAATCATCAGAATTACTGAATTAGGGGGGGGGGGGAGTCTTGCAAACTCAATTAACAAAGGTGACTTCATTAACCATACATTTTCAATTCAAGCTAATGGGTTAAGAGATGTTAAGATTTTAAGAAATTTAGTTTAAGAAATTTTTTTGTGTGTCAAAGTAAATTTGCAGGCTTGGACTCATTTCTCTTTCTCTTGGTCATGAGGAAATGGTAAGTAAATGTTGGGGGGTTTTCTTCCTTTTCTACCAGGAAGTGCTCAAGTAAATGAGTTCTTGTAGGAAATGTCAAGCATGTTAGGAACGAACCTGAGAAATATTGGTTTTACTTTTTTGCCATGTGGTGGAATAAGAGGGCAAGAATACCAAGCTGCTCACCACAGTGAGGCAGCAATAAGTTACATGTCTGTGGAAAAGGGTAAATGAATCTTTGGCTTTTTCGTGACAGAATCCAGAGTATATAAATATTGATTTTATTTTTTCCCCCTGGAAAAATGATGTTTCAATATGCTGTTCTAAGCCAAGTGTTGCTGAACTCTGGGTTGCATAGCACATAAATGCATAGACTCATCAAGGTACTTTGACAGCATTTCTGTGTTTTTTCCTGGCAGTGTTTTTCCAGATGGTAATGAATAGTGGCTAATGGAACCAGCAAATAAATTGATGCCTGTTTAAAATTTTGTTCAAAACATACAACTCTTTTCACTGTAGAAAAAAAGCTGAGATTTTTGCACTTAATTCATGGAGAGAAATACCTGTGTTAACGGAGAGAAATACCTGTGTTAAGGGCTTTGTTTTTAGACGCTTTGATATTATTAGTGTTCAAAACAGTTCTGTCATAAGGTTCCCTGTGCAGTTTTAATATTCCTGTTGTGTGCTATATCCACTGTGCTACTGGGCCTTTTTTCCTTTCCCCACAGGCTCCCTGTTGTAGTGCAGGGAGTCGCTGGGAATAGCTCTTCAACAGAGTCGATTTTTAATTATCTGTGTTGTCAGGTTGTCGATTGCCTGTTGTACAAGCAGAGACTTTTGAGCTGTCTTAGTTCAGAGCATCCTCATGTCTCAATATCGAGCACTGTAATACTTACCTGAAAGCAGCTGCTTTTTATTCTGTGTAAGCTGGAGAATGTTTTCTATTCAGCACATGGTTGTATATGGCTCTGTACATTGTTCCAGTCACGCTGTAAAATCAGTATTTATTTTTTCTGTAGTGTGTGTTTTCTGTGCTCCCTAGTTCACTTTCAGTGTATGTATATGAGAGTAAACAGTTTGGAGTTCCAACCGGTTCAAATTGGTTCCGACCAGTTCATCATCCTGTTGAATGTTGTCTTCATCTTAGGGCTCCCTCTAGTCTTGATTTTGCATTCTTTGATCTTTTTCTATTTTCCCTGATAGTGCTTTATTTTAGGCTTTCACTTTCCCCTGATTCCTTGTCTCTCCACCTCTTCCACCACTAGTCCAATTGGCAGTGCCAGTTGGCTTTTCCAGTACCACTGGCTTTTCCCTGGTGAAGTCTCTGTCTTTTATTGAAATTAAGAAGCTTTTCTTTTTGATGTTTGAATTTATTAGTGGAGCCTTTCCCACCTCCTTGATAAAACAAGCTGTGAATGGTACTCTGACTTTTGTATTAAATCAAATTGATCTCCCTTGCCTACAGAGAAGGTGGAATGTGAAGCTTTTCCTGAACCAGTTCCCTTGTCTTCCACCTACACTTACCCACTTATTTCTATTATAAACAAGGTAGAGCTTTTGCTTATTATTAATGTGGTCAAAGCATCTATGCTGTGGTATTTGTGTTAGTGCATGCAACTTAATGTAGGCAAAATACCTTTTCCTCCCAACCTGGTGAAACTTTGGCTGGAATTTTCTTAGCTTCAGGTGAAGTTATTTAGCCTGTGCAAATGGTAGGACTTCGGAGCTTTACCGACTGAAAGCACGTCCTTGCTGTAGGAAGTGATCCTAGACATTAGTACAATAGGTCTAATGAACAGCTGGTATGAGCATGGATAGGTTTTTCAGGAAGTACTTAGAGTAAGCAGCAGGATTTATTTATTGACTGTAAAAAAACCCATAATATTCTGAGTGAAGAAATCTAAAAAACACTTATGCTATAGATTCAGCAGTGCCAAAAGTGTTAACTCCTGGTCAAGGCTTATGTCTTGTTCATGCTTGCAATTTTCTTGATTCAGAGGTGTGTGTCTAGCTCTCCAGGAATTCTCTAGCGGTGCACTTTTCTGGAATAAGTGCAGGCCAAAATTTGGAGCAACTCCATGGAAATTGTGACACCCAGCATTATAGGTTGGGTTTAATTGTTGTGAAGATGTAAGAAGAGGCTCTCTGCTGCTTTTTCTTAGAGTTTATTGTTAGCACCCAAAGATTGAGTATTTTTAGGCAAGTACTTATTTCACAAAAAATGCTTTCAACCTTGCAGAGTTGGTTTATATATGTTTAAATAAACTCCTCCATGCGTTCCCATCTGGGTACTTTGGGAATCATCAGATTTGTTCACTGAAGCATGCTTCCTTTCTATGTCTCACCAATTTCCCTTCTGCAGGTGACGTTTGGGACAGTCTGCTGGTTTTATATGCCCAGTCCAATCTAAATTGGCTCCGTCTCTAGGAGTACATAAAAATGAAGAGTAACTAGTTGGGCTGAATTAGACCCCACTGAAAACTGTACAGCTGTTGATGTAAATGATCTGGTAGTCCTAGACCATGCCTGAGCATGGTGCTTCCCCAGCTCCTGAATGGCCATCTGGATTGTTCTGGCCACTGTTGGAAAAATTAAACAACTTGTTTCAAAGAAGGTGTACATTTCAGAACCGAAATAAGGTAGTATGACTCTTATTTTTATGTCCAACTTTGGTTTGAATCCCCTGTGCCTGAGGTTCTCATAGGTGCAGTGTGTTAAACTCTTCCTAGGGAAACGCTCGCGTCCCTTCTGACAACTTGCCCTTTGTCCTGGGAGTACATGATGGTGTCAACAGCTGGTGGTCAGCTGGAAGATCTTGTCTTGCTGTGAATGACTTCTGTAAAGAGGAATTAGAAGAATCAGCTGGGTCAAGAACCAGCTGGGTCTGTGTCTGGTGTTTCATGCTCAGCAGTAGAGCTGAAACTCTCCCTGTCTCCCCTTATTGCCCACATGGCTTTTGAACTGTCCTATAAATGCAAGTTTGAGTCCAGAAGGTGGGGTTTGGTTTGAATATTTTTATGGCTGCTAGCTTTTGTCTGAAAAGAGGAACTTGGGAATTATGGGATCCCTTATATGATACGTTGCTACTAGTATATAGTCTATCTTCCTGACCCATTATTTTTGAGCTTGGGTTGGGTTTCGTGCAAACATTGCAGCCACTTTGCTGGTATCAATACATTTTCTTTGGTCGGTTACTGAGAACGTCTTTGGAAATGGAAATGCGCAGACTCCTGGTGTATTGCTGTCAAAACCTTTGCCCCACTAGCCCATCTTTCCAGAAGAATGTGTAAGAGCATTGCTGCATGCTGCATTCTTCTGCCAGTATCTTCCCTTCTAAACAGAAGGAGAAACCACCAAAAAGGGGAATCTGTAACAAAACTATTGGAACAGCAGCTCTCTCCTTTAGCCTTTATGTATTTTCAATGTTGACTGGGGAAACAAAGAAAAAAGATGGTGTTGGGAGTGCTAGCTGTGAGGAAGGATACCTGGATTCCTCTCCCACTGAACCTGAGTCTTTCAGCACAGGCTCAGGCCTAGTTTGGAAAATGGACTGCATGGACAAAACTGGCTACAGCCTGGGCAAGGATCCTTAATAGCAACAGGATGTGTTTGACCTGATCAAATGTGCATAATGATGAAACTGAATCCAGAGCTGTTGGGCTAATAGCTGAGCTTTGCACAACCTTGAGGAAAGCAAGTAATGAAAGGATTTATTTGGTGTATGGAGGCAGGAAGGAATAAGGTGCAGAGGACCTTGAAGCATATCTGGGAATGATTTGAAGTATCTTTTCAGCCTGTACACAATCCCAGTTCTGAACACAGCGTGCTATGTATGTGTGTGTGTTGATACAAGTCCTTGGGCTTTCTCCTTAAAGAGGGAACCAGCCAAACAAGACATGTTACTTGGGAGTGGGAACTGTACGTGTTTCTTAGATTGACTTTGAACAACTGCTTGTTTGCAGGGCTTAAAAACATCTTTTCCTTCTAAAGCTCTCCATCAAAATCACTTCAGTGTTTCTGAAATGTGATGACGATGTCTTGGACATTCCTCATTGCAACTGTGGGAAACGGTTTTGTTTGGTTTTCAGAGAGATTTCCAGCATTGCTTATGCTCTGGGATAACAAAAGGAGAGAGTGCAGGGCAAGGGGGTGATTGTGTCACCAGATCCTAAGATAGAAGTGGAAAAACCCCAGATTTCCTTGGCTAAGCTATTGTAGTATCATAGTTGACTGCAGTTTTCTTTGAATGTGGTTGGCTCATATTACAGAGTATCTGTTCTAAGTCCGGCCTGTGAGTTGTCTCTTAATTAGGCACTGATTAAATTCCATAGGATCCTGTCTTTGAAAAGGTTATCTCTGCTTGGAGAACAAGTACCTCATAGTGCTGGGATCTCCCACATAGCAGGGATGGCTGGTCCTTGGCTTACCCATATGTAGCCAAGCCTTTACATGAGAGAACCAATATTGTACTAGTTAAAGTTTTCTTCAGAATAACTGAGCTAACAGTCTGTTTGGGGGTTTTACACCGTATTAAGTTATTAAAAATTAATCTTGTAAGTAAGCAGCTGTTGTTTTGACTCAGTTTTACTTTAGAATAATTTATCTGGGTATATTATTTGCTTATACTGATACTCAAGTGTTGAATTTCAGTTGTGTTTTACAGCACAGCCAGGATGTCCTAAAACCTTTGAATGAAATAGAAAGCTATTGTAATTTAAAAAGCAACAGAGGCTACTGATAAGCCCTGAGGGGAAAAAAAATCCAGTGCTGCTCGGTTACAATATATTTTGGTTAATCTTGTTTGGAGAATGGGGGCCATTTCTTCTTGCTTATGTGTCATATTGAATGCCTTAATTGTTTCTCTTTTTATCTTCTGAGGCCAAAGGTTAGAAAAATATATTTGGTTTATTTTTGTCATGTATGTAGCAATGGGAAGTGAATCTAGTTTTAAAAGAAGCCTTTGATTTTCTTGCTTAGATTCAGGAGGAGGTAAATCAATGAAAGTTCTTTGTTGCAGCTTTTGAAGGCAGTGGGAAATCTCAGAGAGACTTTGTATTCGTTTCAGTATCAGTTTAGGGGTTTCCTTCAGCACCGAAAAGCTCCTCAGAACACAGTTTGAGGTAAATGCCTTTCACCAGCAAGGGCAGAAGTTGTGTTTGTTGGGAAGGCGTGTGTGAGTATGCTGTGAACCAGCATCATCTCTGTTTAGTGTCTGTGGCTAAAGTGCTGCATTTTTTTAGGCAAAGTGTGTTTCGATTGCACAGTATTTGGGCTGGCTGATGCATGCCACCCTCCCAGGTGACTGTTCTCCCCCAGACAGGTTGACAGGCTACTCGGCTCTTAAGTGCCAGGATAAAGGTTGCTCCTGCCTCTCTCTCCCTGCATGAGCAGAACAGGTCTGTACCATATTACTGCTCAGACTGCTTCTGCTCAGACAGTGCTCTAACACTGGTGCGTCTGTGAAGAACGTTTGCCCATACGTAGCTATTAAACAGCAAGATGATAGGCTACACGTTAGATATTCTTTCTCATTCATTCATTTCTGCATGGTGCATATCATTACAGTATCTACATGCAATTACCTCCGTGTGACCAACAGGGAGTCAAGATGCATTGGTGTAAACTGCTAATTTGGAGCTCCTTATGTCAAAGGTTGAAAACCTCCATTTGTTAGTACACTGCACTTCACATGTGTGTGCACAGGTATGCTTTCCACAGCTCCAGAGGCTGGTTCCTGGTGGCTTTGGCTGCAGCCCTTACCCGCAGCACTTTCATGTGCTTCCCATCAGGATTTATGTGCAAATCAGGGGTTTCAGCCTCTAGTTACGTAGACAATAAAACCAGTTATGTTGGTTGCCTGTCTAAAAGTTGATGTAAACGGCTTGGCTGCCATCACGCAGGTACGTTGTAGTGAAGCCTCCTGGCATACTAATGCAGCAAGCAATTACTTTAATCTTAAAATCATCTTTCTTTTCCCGCTTATGACTCATACAGAAGGCAGCTCTGCAACAGAGTGGAAAGGGACATGCAGACAGCAGCGTCTCCTTTGCCACCTGACTCTGCCTTCCTCCCCACGCAGACCTATCTCTCATACAGAATGAGGCAGAGCCCCCAGGGGAAAAATAGCATCTAATCACAGCACTGGAAGCAGAGCACTTACGCACGCAGGTGCTGAAGCGAGGTCACACAGCCTCCAATTTTTGTTCTATTTCTGAAACCTGAAGTACTCAAATGACATTTTTTCTTCCTTCTCTCCCTCCTGATCCCAAGCCTTGTTTATTATAAATAAAACTACTCAAGGAAAGATGATACTGTCATGTTTATTCATAGGTTGGTGAGAAGAAGGGATAGAAGCTAGACCTAAGCTGTAGTAGTTTACCAAGTCTGCTCATAAGGCGGATTGTAAATGACCATTGAGAGAGGGTGAAAAGCCTTTTGGCTGAGCCCAAGCAGGTGCAAGTCCCGAGGTACAATTCTGCAGGTGTTAACTTAGCTGTTTGCTGGAGGCTGATACTTGTTAAGTATCCTTTATCTTTGCTTAATATCCTGTTGAGATAAAGCTGATGTCTTATGTCAGTAAGTCTCAGGGGGAAAGTGTTTAAATGTACAAGGATTTTACATTTACAAGAATGTGAGATGTGTGCAATCTAAAGAGCTACTGCACTACAGCCATGCAAGGTTGTAAGAGTTGGGTTTTGCCCCACAAGCTAGGAAGCATGGAAGTTGTACTAGAGAAATCAGTGTCCCCTAGAACATCACCTTCCCAAAATTCTTCCGTATCTCAGAACATAAGGTAGAACGTCATTAGGGGAGAGGAAGATGAATGGTCCTAATCTTTGAGAAGTATTTTTCATTCATTGAAGTGTGATAAAAATTTTAGATCAGGTACCTGAAGTCTGGCATTAATTGCTGTTGTTCAGTGATAACGTTTTCCTGGATTTCTCCCAGAATCGTTAAACACCATCAGTACCAGGAAAATAAGAACATGTGCTTGGATGAGAACTCTGCTGGACTGAAATACTAAACAATGACAAATCATACCGTTGATACAAAACAACAGTTCTTTGTTGGACAGTTACACCTCGCAGGTCAGTGATTCAGTGGGCAACTGATGCCAGCTGGGCTCTGGTAACTTCTGCACTTGTGCATAGCCCAAGGTAAAGTTCAGCTCAGCAATTTAGGTCAAACCTGTTTTACTGCTGTCTAAAACAGTTGCTTTCCATGGTCCATGCATGTGGGCAGCTTCCCTCTCATTCAGTAAGGTACTGTGTAGCAATTAATATACCGCAATAGCTTTGAGCTTTTTCTTAATCTCTACATACTGTTCCTCTATGCAGAGATGTCTGTAATCTCTAGGGTTTTCTGGGGAAGGAAGTGGGATTTTTCATTTCTTTCAGGAACAGGTATGTAGTCTAAGATCTGAATTGTGTATTTTATGTACGTATTTACCACTATTTACTATAAAGAGCTCAACAACTAAAGTAGTACTGACTGTACACCCTTTTGAGGTAATCATTGCTTCTTGGCTCAGTTCTTCACAGTACACGGGTGTTCTTCGTTCTTTGCAATGTTTTTGTCTCCATAAAGGGCAAGAAAGGATGTGTTTATTTTTACCCATTTAGAAAGGGATAAAGCTTAGATCAGATCTGGGACTTGGGTTCAGCACTTGAGTAGCAACACTTACAAAGGCTGATCTAGACAAGTGAAATTGGATTTTGTTATCTTGCGTTAAAGGCTCTGGCATGCTCATATCTTTAAAGCATTAAAAGCTAAATGTCCTCAGATTAAATATGCTTCAGGCAGGAAAAATGCTAATGTTAATGCTAGCTACAAGCCTGTTTTGCTGTGAAACTCCACAAACTCGTTGAAAGTAGTTTCCTATCATCTTAAAACTGTTAATACCTTGACGGGAAATTTGTTTGGAGATAGTACTTCACATTGGTGGTGCATTTTTAATAACCCTGCTTAGCAAAGAGAATATTGGCTGGTTTATATAGACCCAAGCAGGTCGATAAGTGGGTAACAGATGCATGTGACATGCTGGAAAACCTCTTACAGAACAATAGCCAAGGTCACTCCATGTCATGTCTGCAGTGTGTGGCAGAACTGCAGATCCAGATCTCCCTCACCTTCTCCTCCAACCAGGAGAAATGTAAACTCCTCTTCAGAGAGCCATGCATAAATGGATTGACTTCAGAAGAGAAGGAGGACTCAGTGGCAGGAGCTGGTTACTATGGCTATATGCATTACTCACTCTAAATGGAGAAATCAAGCCAACAATCGCTGTATATATTAACTATATTTGTGTATGAAGGAAGCTCATTGCCAGCAGCTGTGTGAAGGTGTCGTGATGAAAATCTAACTTTGTTCATGCCAGTCAAGGACTTGGTGACTTTCAGGCATTTAAAGAAGTGCAAACTGAAAGCAGCAAAAATTGTGCACAGGGGGATCCTTTGTCCTCCTGAAGCCCTTGTTTTGCTCTACACAGGAGTTTCCTCATCTCTGTGCCCTCAGTGAACATCTCAGGTAGGAAGGTACCTGGGAAGACTGCCCAGTCCATCGTTTCATGGGGAAGGGATGCTGGATGGCATTGTCTAGCACCTTGTCCAATCACATCCTAAGCCTCCAGCAATGGGGCCTCTACTCTGTCCCTGGGGAAGTTGTTCCACCGGGATGGAAATGGCATATCATGACATTGGCTTGGAACTGAGGGAGGTGTTGACTGGCTTGGGCTCTGGGCCACTGAATATGACAAAAACAACTCCTAACTGTGCTGGCTTCAGAGTCCTGCTTTTAGCCAGCAGGATTGAATAGGTAGTAGGATTGTCATCAGAGTGACTTTCTCTTTGTCAAATGACATTGGAATTGATCAGTGAGGGCAAAACAACTGTGAGTGAGGAGAGATTTGTAGCATAACCACAGCCTTATTTTTGTTGGTTACAAATTTAAAGTAAAATGTTTTGTCTTTTTGAAGCTATCCACTGAAGCAAGTGTTTCCATGGGGTACCCAGCAAACAGAATTCCCTTACTGTGTTGCAGGCTGACTGTCAGAGCTGGCCGCTGGTTCCCCTGTCATACAGTACTGCCCGAATGGGTAAGTGTTTGATGGGTAAGAGAGTTAAACCAAGGCTGGCTAAAGACTGGCTAAAACTCCTCTTGTTGCTATCTCTAGCGCCCAGATTTTCATGCAAGCAGCAGCAGCGGACTTGGGTGTGCTCAAGAGGTGGTTTGTAGCTTAGAGGCCGAACCAATGGAGCACTTGTATTAGCTGCTGTCATTTCTAATGCCACTGTTAGGGCTCAAGAGGGTTTTGCACTTAAAATAGGGGCTGAATCTGTAATCTGAATGGAAAATAGCAAATATTTGCTGTAGATGTAAAAGCTTGCCTTTTCAAAATGAAGTAGATCGTTGCAGTCTGCACATCTTTTAATTAGCTTGAGTTCAAATTAATTAAAAACTGTCATTTAAAGAATTAAGCGCTTGCAGGTTTTACAGAGTTTAGAATTATCTTAATGAAATAAAAAAGACACTTGGAACTTGCCATATAATTAAAAATAATTGAAATATTCTGCCTGCTTGTATATGAAGAAATCAGCTAATGATTAAGCCAAGTTATTAGCAATGGGTGTATTTAATGTTACATATAGAGAACAGCTTAAAAAATTTTAAATACGTCCACCATGAAATCGGAGATAATGCAACCAGTCTTCTGCAGTGGCTATAATGCCACTCTTCTGGGGAAGACAGGGGACACACAGACTTTCACCAGTGGATTAGCTGTGTCACTTAGCTTTAGCCTTTAAAGGTTAAATGGCTTAATGGCTGAGTGGCTTGTGTGATTTCTGCTTGAAATGTCCCCCACACTACTGAACCCTGCCTGCTGCTGGGAATGAGGGAGAACTGCTGCTGGCAGAAAGCAGGATCTCTACAGCGTTTCCTTGTATGTGTTCTCCATTTAGATAAGATTAAAAAAAAAAAAAAAAAGCCCTAACCCAGTTCTAGTCTATATTAAAAGACAAACCTGAGTGGAATGAGCTGCTTTGTGTGAGGCTTCCATCATGCAAACTAGGTGCGAGCCTCTTTAGTGGGCTGGTGACGGCTGGTTGTCTCCAGTAGCTCTGCCCTTAAAATAGCTCTCTGCTCCTCGGTGCTCTGCTCTTCCAGAAGGCCAGAAGTCCTGTGCAGGAGCTGCAGCTGGTGCTCCTCTTTCAGTCTCCAGCCCCTAGACATTTCGAAATACGAAGTTCCTGGAGGGGAGAAAAAAAAAAAAAGGCCTGATAAAACGAATGACTGCTAGTGATTACTCATTCAATGAATCTAGAAAGGTGGAAATTGGCTTTTAAAAGGCTCATAGGAATACAAAACAGATGCCTCATCTGTCCTCATGATACCACAACATTAAGACTTTTTTTACACCCTAAGTATATGTTTCTTTTTTCAATTCAGTTTGCTTTCTTTTTATCTAATCTCTTAATTTCCTGGCTCAATGATGCTTGTCTGGGGGCTAATGGCAGAATCATAGTCATACTCCAAACTGTAATTTTGTCCTTAATAAGTATGTTTCCTCAAGCTGAGTACAGAAATACTGGACTGGATTTACTTAGACTGGCTGATCAGAAATACTGCTAGTGTAGGAGGATGGTGTATTCTCTGTGTGTTTGCATTTTTAATACTAATGATTTGTTCCTATCATCAGTTCATGAAGAATTTTCAGCTTTTATTTAAGCATCCTATTCCTTTATGTCTAGGAAGATACCCTCTTAGGAAGTGCAGGATTCTTGTTTTTGCACTTGAGATAAATTCTAAAGAAATTTTGATAGACACAGCAAGTGCCGAACTCTAGGAATGATGAATTACATTTCAGTGTTTAGTAATGTTCTGTCAGGTTATACTGACCATCAGGGTGAAGTGTCCATCCTGTTGTTCCAATAAGGCGTTTATTTGGGGGAGGAAGAGGTGTGTCTTTGAAGACATAAATGGCTAAACGAGGAGTAAGATTGAAACAGTATCTGCAAATTTTTGTTTCTTGTCTAAATATGGGTGTCTTTTAGTCTGTAAATGTGGAGCCACAAGCAGTGAGGTCTGCTATGCGCTCCTTCTGCTGTGCGCTTCCCTGGGTCCAAGAGAGGTGTGAAGGGAAATGACAGGCCAGACTGACTCCTGGCCCCTGTTGTCCTTAGGTGAGAGAAGGGGTGGAAAGGAGAAAAACGAAACAGTACTATGACTATGTTAAGGTATGGCTAACATCGTCTTTTGGCTTGCTCTTTGAATGCACCTCTTTGTGAGCAGCCTTCATGGCTGGCTGAGGCTCTCATGTGCTCCCCTCGCTCGGCCTGTGGCTGCTGGACAGCGGGAGTCAGGCAAGAGCCTCTCCAGTGAGAGGTCACAGTGCAAAAATACCTTCCCATTGCTAATACACCTCTTCACTTCTGGTGCTGATAATGCTGGTAGGAGACACTTAATGGAGATAGCTGGATTAAGGCAGGCGTTGCTGAGTCCCAGACCTTGGCTGTTGTGAAGGCACTTGAGGCTGTCCTTTTTTCCATGTCACAGCTTTATCAGTGATTCTGGGGCAGAGGTCTGGAGCTCAGCTCAGCAGAGCCCGTGTGACATGCCACACGTTGTTGCTGCTAACTTACAGGCTATGTTATGGGGAATAGGAACAGTGTGGAAGGCTCTGTTTCATTTTGGAGCCTCCTTCCGTAGGCTGTACAACAGCACAAATTCATATGCTCATTAAAACACACCTTGAAGGTATAGTCTCAGAGAATATCCTTTCTGGTTAAGGAAGTATTTGGGTGGTTTTTCTTTGAACTTTCTGTGCACACAGCGAACAAATCAGTGAGCCCTCTCTACTCTGCATGAGTATGGGACAGAGCTGTTGGATTTGGTCTTAAATGTCTTTTGGTTTATTATTTCTGGGGAACGAACCTATACATCTGTTCTCTGATGCTTTCTCTCATTGAAATAAATTCTAACTGGCCTCATATTCCAGTTTGCATGCTTTTCACCTGACAAGGCACTGACTCCCTGTGTGGCAATAGAAAACTGTTAGTAGTTCAGGTGCATTCAGGATAACTTCCTCATCGCTGCAAGGAGCAAAGATTCAAGTTTGTGTATCCAATGAAGAATGAGGCAAATTTCCTTGCAATGTAACTTAAAGCAAAATGGGCATTGCCATTGTGTTTAAACGTACCTGCCTATTCTGCTTTGAACAACAGCGACAATTATTGCATTGATCCTTATACTTACAGTATCTAATATCTGACCCTCTCATTCTTGATTCAGAACAAACTGGTTGGGCAAGAAATGACTTGCCATTAGATTTGTATTACACAAGTAGATTGTGTTACACAAGTAGAGTTCCTACTTTTGAAACCAAGTAAGCATGAATGAGACAACCCACCACAAGAAGATGGTGACAGCACCGTCAAACTCTTACAGCCCTGTTGCCCAGTGCTTTTTTCTGGTCCAACAGTAAAGCAGAAGGACTGTTCATGATCTTGGAGGTGATTAGCTTTGAACTCCACACAGAGAAAGCAGTGGCCGCTAAATGCCCTATTGTTTATATCAGTGTAGCCTCTACCTTCTCTTCAACCAGCTTCACTCTCCTAGAAAGGTGTCAGTAATTTCTGTATTTTTTGTGGTTTTATTTTTTTTTTTCTCATGAGCATGGATACGTCTTGGATCTTGAAGTATGAAGGTGTGTTAGTAATGGATGAATGTAGGTATTCAGACCATGCTGGCAATGCAGTGGAAATCAGCTGCACTTCAGCTCAGCAATTCCCTGTCTGTGGTTCTTGTGCACATTTGGGCGAGGGCAAGACGGGAGATTTTTCTGCTCTGAAAAATCCCTGTTCACCAACTGCAGTATGAAAAGTACCAGAGTTTCCACCAGGACCCATATATCTTGACAGGCAAGAGGCAGAATAATCCAACTTAAAAACTAAAGCTTCCTTTTCTTGGGTTTTTCCCCCCCTATAGCATATTTTCATACCCTGAAACAGCTCATATTTTTGTCAAAGTTGTGTTAAATTTTGCAGTTAGTCTTCTGCTGTAAATTTGGATTCTCAGGAAAACATCAGGGATGATTTCTAAAGGATTATATAAATTTTTCTATAGCTATATAAATAAAAATGTTATTTTGTTGCCCTGCAGAAGTTGTTGTTAAGATCTGGTTTGCTGCTCTAGCAAAGGCAAGGCAAAGGCATCCGAGCTGCAGAACAGCATGTTAAGGTGAGATGCATAACCAACTGCATTCCTGGAGTGGTAAACTGATCTTCAACCAAAATTATTTCAAAATGCTCTTTTGATGAAAAGGTTTGAATATATGGACCTGGTGGTGAGAAGTTACTGTGCTAATAGATTGAATTCCAAGGTTTTCTGTTGAGTGAGTTTTGATGAAAATTTAACAAGTTACTCAAACAGATTGGTGGTCCTGTCAAGTGAGCTGTTTGATGTTCTCATGATGCTGAGCTACTGGTATTTAAAGTGAAGCTTCAGAGGCTCTCACTGAGGCAGGTCATATGTCCCATTCTGTTTTAGTGGGCTTTACAGCAGTCTAGATTTGCATCATCATACCAGATATGTTATTTCTTTTCTTCTTTCCCTTTTCATTTCTAGACCATTGTGTGAAACTGAAACGCCTAAAACAGCATATGGAGCAGGTAGTTGGGCTTTTTGCAATGAGACTCAAGGATATAGTCTGATTTTTTTTTTTTTTTGTTCCATCTCCTTCCTTGTTTCTTTCCAGTAGAGACAAAATGTGTATATAATTAAAAGAAAAATATTTAAAATCAGTTTTGTTACAACAGAAGTAGCAGCTGCTGAGGAGCCAGTGTGACTCTGAAGGGAGTTATGCTTGTAGCCTCAGTGGAAACCTCACCTGCTGCTCACTGCTGTGGTAAAGTCATTTGTCCTCCTTAAAGGCAATGCCTCACCAATCTTGGTGATGGTCTCCCTATGGGTTTTGGTCTAGGCACGTGGTGCAAACTTTCCCCAATGGGTTCCATGTGTTTTTCTGTGTGGTCCAGCACATCTTTTTCTCACTGTGGCTTCCCTGGCCCTCTCTCCTGTAACCCCTGGCATCTCAGCACTCCCATCTCTGCCCTCCTCAAACAGCCCTGAAGCAGTGGGAGTTTGCTGCAGCTCACCTCTTCCCCATCTCGCCCTATTGTGCCTTTTCAGTGATGTAGGACTTTGAGATGTAACAAGAACTAATAGTTTTTGCAGCAGAATGTACCATAGAAAATTACTGTGCCTTTCTTTAAAGAAACCAGCCAAGCAAGGTGAGGACACAATGAAGAAGGGAGCTGAAGCAGCCAAGCAGGCGACACTAGCTTGATGTATAACCAGGAGCATTGTTTTAAAGAAATTCATAAGGCAGTCACTGAGAACTTTGAGGGCTCCAGATTACCACCAGAGACCCCTGATGAAGCCTCTCAGAGACCTTACAATGATATGTATATATGCTAACAAGTTGTTGGGAAATGTCATGAATATGTAACAGAAACGTGGGGAATGAAAATGAATAATCATATAGTGCAGACATATAAGATGTGCTGGAGACACCTCTGCATGCACTTTGGCAAAATGATTCCCAGGGCAGCTGGTGTGCTGTGATCATGCAGTGTGTCGTGATGAAAGAATGTCTGGCTTCTAAAACTCACAAACTGAGTCTCAGACATTTCTTTAAGAGCTTTTAGGCAACATCAGAGACTAACCAGGGGTTAGACATGGTGTGCTCTCCAGTAAAATAGAAAAGCCCTGTGGAAAAGAGGCTGAGCCTGAAGCACTTCGTGGGTGTTCCTGGTGGCAGGATTTCAGCTCCAGCATGAGCCTCTGCTTCTTGCTGGTGCTGAGCTGGGGTAGCAGGAGCCTGGCACAGTGAAAGTAGTGGAGCCTACCACGTCTTGGCTGTGGTACAGCAGCAATTCACAGGGTCAATTCAGCAGATCTTCAAGGGAAAAAGTCTGTTTTATCTAGCATTAAGTCATACTAGATGTAAGCGTGGAGCATCACAGCTGGGAGGGGACAGGTTAGAAAATAAACTTGTTTTCATATTTATAACTCTATATATGTGTGTAGATATGTTTAGATATACACACAGAGGGATAAATATATACGTGTGTGTCTCTCTCGATATGCACTTACATGCACACACCAGCCAGTCACTCCAGAATGTTGCTGCTGGAGAGAAGGATGTTGTGTCCATTTTTGGAGGTGTTTAAATTCAACTGACAAAAAGCATCAGGTCACTAGACCGTGTGAGAAGAACAGGCTTGTGCTTTTTCAGGCAGAAGGCAGTACCTCTGGAAAGTGATTTGCTTTAAAAACTGGCCTTGATTTTTCAAGGAGCTTTGCTGAGTGAATTTTTGGTGTAGGTGACCAGCTCAGTGTATCTGTGCTTGGAAAGAAGCAATGTCTTTGCTTACAGGATGTAAATGCTTAAAAACTCACGCAATCTTATTCCTGCGGTGTTATCCTGCTACTTAGCGTCATGCCAATCACACTGATTTTCTTCTGTCAGCACTTACAATGTTAATAAAGTATCCCCCCGTGACAATTGCTTCACCAATTAAATTGTCACTGCATTTTTTTAGGATAATTTGCAGTTGGCATAAGGTAAACACAAAATAGCAAACAATCCTTGGCTTAAAGTCAAGTTATGACTCATAGAATTACAGCAGCAAGAAGTTGAAAAATCACAAAATCTCTTGTATATAAAAGGACATGAATATTTTACTACTTTCCCCCTCAGCTGCTCTGAGAAATAGGCTTTCACAGCAGCAAAGCCTGGCGATCAGCAAGGGCTATATACACCTCTGCCCATACCCGAAGGGCAGGATCTGAATACTTGGAATTGAAATATAAGAAAGGCAAGGAAAGGCAAGTTGTCTTGCCGGAGCTTGGCACCGGGGGCTAGAATATGTTGTGTCTGAAGGCCCAGGAGTGTTTTAGGACAGTGCTGCCTATTGAAATGGAAATGTGGTTTTCAGGCTGCTTGAGCAGAGCGAGTGCATCACAGTCAGAGGCTGAAGGAGGCTAATGAAGTACCCTGTCTTTGAAGTCAGATTGTGTAATACAAGCCCTAGAGAAACACTTAGATTTTTGTTTCCCCCACTGGCATTGAACTAAGGCTAAAATACTTCTGCTATTAGCTTCAGAAGGGCTCAACACAAAACCCCGCTGAGCTACAGTAATCCTAATGATGTGCTATACAAATGTTTCCATAGTAAATACTGAAAATATTAACCTGAACTACCTACATGCATTATTAGTGTTTTTAACTCCTTGCCTTCCTCCCGTGGTTTGTGGATAATGCAGGGCAGTTTAAGGAGAAAAACAAAACAAAAACACAAAACCCCCCCTCACTAATGGTCATTAGGATATGTGATAGTTTTGAAAATTATGCACTGCAGTTCTGAAAACATGCCATTACTCTCTGACCTAACGGGCAGGGTGGGATTCTTGAGTTTATTGGAGACTGAAAACTGTTCACAGAGAGATGGATGGGGTGTCAGCTTTTGGAGAAAGAAGAGTGAGAAGGCACACGATAAAAACCTTCTTTCCCTTGCCTGGTGCATCTCCAGAACCAGAAAACCGAGACTATTTATTTAAGTAGACTCCCTTTTCACTTTCCTATTTTCCTTATGGCCGTGAGTCAGTCTGAGATTGATTTATCAGCGCTGTTAATCTGCTCTCAAAGCGCTGTCAGTCTCGCTCGCAGAAGCCAAGCTCTCCCATTAAAACCCTGACCTATTTAAACGTTCTTAAGATACCGTAATGATTGAATGTCAGCAGGGGAGAGGCAGCAATGACAGCTCTGAAATGTTTATTATCCTAGCCCGGGTTAGGAGGGGAGCGTGCCAGAGCAGCCCGGAGCTCGGCACTTGGCGTGGGATGAGAGGCTGAGGGACACACGCTGCTGTGCTCCCAAACCAGAAAGGTCGGCCACGCTCCTCTTGTGGCTTCGTGGGTTAATGCTCTGCAGTCATCAGTGACTTCATGCTGTTCAAAACAGGAAGACGTTTCGAGGGACTGGATTTTGATAGCAATAGATCATGGATTACAGTGGCTTAAAAGCACTTAAAACACTTTTGGTGGCTTAGAAAGTTCCCTAAGCATATTTGAAAGCAGATGCTTTCCACAGAAAAATTTAAATTTCCTTTCTACTGTCAGAGCACACAGTAGCTGTCGGCAAGGAATTAATTGGGAGAAACTGTTTAAAATTATGACTCTGAAAGGAACGTGAAATGTCCCAATGCCTCTTTAGGTGGCAGCTGTTTGTGTCCAGGGTGGAGCACATGCACTGCAGCAGGGGGAGTACAAAGGCTTGCAGGAACCTGAAAATCTCAGTTTCTAATAGTGGGAATCTAGCTGTCATAAACACACTTTCAATGTACTGTTTAGCGCTGTTTTTTCTTATCCTTTAGAGATGTAGTGGAGTGTAACTATTTTTAAAGTCAAGCTTTTCTCCCCCTCCAACTTCTCTTTGGGCCATCAACAGCTTGAAGAATTAAACCATAATTTGTCACTAGAGAAAATACATTCACGTGTACAGAATAGGTTTGTTTTTTTCTGCTGAGTACATTGTTAACACTTTTCTTCTGCCGACACTATTCCCACATGGATGAACCATTTCAAAGACCATCCAACTAAATCATTTGGCTCTTTCCTATTTGTCTTTCAAGCAGAAACTGAAACAGCAACCGTGACCGGTGACCGAAAAAAGCCCTCAAGGTAAACAATAAGTTCTCAGTCTCCTTAGATGCATCTTTCTGCTTGTTTATGGAGCAACCTAGAGGATCCTGACTCAGAAGATGCTTTCTCCAAGCTTCTGTATCTTGAGCTGGTGTCCTTCTGTCTCACTGATCTTGCTTTTAAGGAGTGCCAGGTTATTATAGTGCACATTTTATTAAGAGTAGTCCAAAGGCCAGCTTTTGTCAAAACCCAGCTGACTGGTTGACCTTTTGTCTAAGAAAATAGAGAGGGCTCATAACTGGGCTTTTCCAAATCTCGGGTGTCAACTTTTCCATATAAGACCACAATATTGACACTATCTGTGTCTAGAGGTGATAAATGTTATTGCATTCCTTTCTAATATGTAATGTTATTAAAAATAGGTTAGTCACAAGAGTT
Source organism: Pitta sordida (assembly GCA_013390025.1). Lineage (NCBI taxonomy): Eukaryota > Metazoa > Chordata > Aves > Passeriformes > Pittidae > Pitta > Pitta sordida. The sequence continues at coordinate 47,294 of WEKX01023847.1, forward strand.
CCTTATCAAAGTCCATTGTTTCCCTAGAAACAGTGACCAGTATTAACCTTTCTAAAAGTAGCCCCTGCTTGAGACAAATGTCTTTGGTTGTCACTGTGACAAATTTAATCTAAGGAAAATGAGCTGCCAATTCCATTTCATATTAAAGAGAGCAAATAGATTCCAAAAAGGCAGGAATAACAAGCAGTATCCACTTGCATCAGGCTATTAAGGAAAATAAATTGATCACCTTTAAACCAGTGCTGGCTGTGTCCCTTTCTAAGTGACACAAGCATTGAAATTGCATTAGAATCAGCCATGGAAACAGTTGTTTGCAGCCCCCCAGAAAAGAAAAGGGAGGCGTGGGAACGAGATTGTAGTGTTGATGCAGGACTGATGAAAGCTGAATATTTGCAGAGCAGAAAAAATGTAAGTGATAACAGCATATTTGTAAGAAGGTGGCTTCTTCTAAGCAACGTAGGTGGTAATGGGAATACTGTGTTTAGAAGCAAAGCTACTGGCAATGTGAGAGAGGAGCAAGAGGGAGAGAGTGTCAGCGTGTTATATGCTTGTGGCTTGAAATATGTAATCATATTCTCAGTCCTCACGGCAGATTAATGGTGTCCATAAATCCTGGTAATGCTTGCAATTTACTATGTTTCAAACTATGTGATCAGGAGCATCTGCTTGAGTGTACACAGTCACTCACTGTTCACCCAGGCAGCCAAAACCCCTATCTCCATTTGCTTTTGTGTGAGATATAAAGCAAAAAGACGATGAGTTAGATCTGACATCAATATAGATCCCTGCTGTGGGGCACCCAGCACCTCTAAAGCAGGAGACTGGAAACAGATTCTTGTTTAAGTGTGACAGGTTCTGGAATGTGACACAAGCCTGCTCATGGTCAGCTCAAGCAAAGGTTCCTTTCACAGGTGAATCCAGACCAGGGCAGATAGCTTCAGTCCCAGCTTTAGCAGAGAGCTCTCTTCTGGAGATGCACGTGTCTCTAGCAAAGCAGTAGCGATTCTCTGTGTCTTGGTTGCATTCCCCAAACACTAAAAATACCAAGTTACTTAAAGCACTCAGATCCTCAGACCTGCCACATCAGTCTCCTGTCTTCAAGCCTATTGCTTCCATAAATTCCTATTTCTTACAAACCTACTTTGTCTTTGCAACCTGTCCCTGTCCAGTCATCAGGAAAACAGCTTTAAAAATAGCAGGCTCAGTATGCAGGCATTTTCCTGCTTGCCTGGTCAAGCCATTTGCTCCTGTGGGTATCTAGACATTCAGTGAAGTTGTGGATAAGCTCCCTCCTTGCTTTCTTCAAATTGAGTTTATAAAGCCTTAATTTATTGTCTTCCCTTGTGGCCAAAAAGCATTATCCATAATATTTATTTCCCTTTGTGCTTTTATATTCAGTTTATGCTAGAATCAAAGGAAACATATATATCTACCTATGCTGGTAAAAACAAATCAATCCGGCTGTGTCAGTTGTTTTGCTATTTATGGGTTGCAGTGAAATGAGACCTTAGTTACTTATAGTGCTTGTTTTACTGGAAAAATGAGTTTACAAGCAGAAGGCCAGATATTGCCTAAACTTAATCTCATAAATTTGTTTTCTGAAGCAAAGCACTTGTAAAATTGATGCCTACTTTGTTCATTGTCTGTGATTCACTTTCCAGACAGAATCAATACTTTCGTAATTTTGCTCACTCTCTTGCCTTGTTCATAAACTGAGGAATACCTGTATGTGCCAAACCTTGGCTTTTAAACTCCTGGGACCCAAGAAGGGGATTTAAAGCTCTAGGCTGGTATGTGAGAACCCATATCCTAGCCTTGTACCTTAAAGGCAGTTTGACTCATGTAACCAAATTCCCTTTATAATCACTTATGCCTTGTGCGAGAAGCTTTGATTTTCATATTCCAGGGAGTTATATCTGAATAGTCTTAATTTACACACACATAGGACAGTGGTAATTAAGTTCTGAGGCGCTTGGAAAAGCAGCACTTGCCCCAGTGAAAACACAGAAGCAGGAAAAGCTTCTTCCATGAAGTCATGGAGCAAGAATGGTGTGGCGAGGGGTGGCCAGCAGCAAGGAGAGTGCCTTTCCCCACTGACATTCCTGCCCCCCTCCCTCAGGGCACAGCCACACGTGTTCCCTCCTCGGCCCTTGTCTCCTTAGCTGGGATCTGGCAGACAAATATAGGCATGGAGGAAAAGTGCTGATGCCTTTAAACAGTTATCACCAGTGACCTTGAGGAAGTGGCATATAAAGTCTGGACCAGGGGGTGTTGTGACACTTTCTGTGTGCTCTCCTGGGTGAGTACCAACCTCTCTCACTTTTAAGTGTGGGTGCTGTGCTCTAACACTGTGCTGTGGTTTTGGTGTGACAAAGGCTTTCATGTGGCCGAGTAGTAGTATCAGTAAACATCTAGGCTGTGTTAGTCATCCTAGACTGCAGCTTGAATGCTGGAATGGCAAGTACATGTTTATTTTCTAACATCAGTATGTTCATTTAACCAGTTGGAGTAACTGTTTAGGGAAGTGTCAGGTCCCTTATATTTATGCATCTGGGTGAAATGATTAGCCAGTACCTGCAAGTCATCTTTCCTGCCTTCTCTATCATCTGCAAAAGATGATGGCCTATGGGATTTGCAATTTTAAGCAGCTTGTGGTCCAAGGCATTCTTTAAGCCAATAGGAGTCACAACCCTTGGAGAATTAATGGGCTCCCTTTCAAAGCCAGGTGATTCCTGATGTCGCTGCTATTGTGTTATTACTGTCTGCCATTAGGTCTCTCTTCTAATGTCCCAGCAGAGAAATACGAGGTCCTTCCTTCCAAGTCTGAATGTACCATCAAATTGTTGATGGTCCTGAGCATGCAATTTAATTTCATGCAGCAGCATTGGCCTTCTTCAGGGACTAGGTGTTTTCAAGAATCCTCCACAGCTGATATACAAGGGCTGGCTCTTTCTGTTGTTAGCCAGAACAGTTTGCAATAGAATGTCTTCAGCTTCAGCCTTGTCTTTCCTGACTATTCTGCACTTTAAAAATATTTCTATGTCCATAACAAAACAAAATTTCCAATTTCTTTTACCTGGCAATGGATTTGTCTCACTGAGATCCCCACACTCATAAGGTAATGAGTAGGTAGGTAGGGCTGGGCTCCAAGGTCTGCTGTAATTCCAAGCACACAGGCCGCTGAAGTAAAAGGATTCTCAGCCATAGCGCTGCTTTACACCATAACATACTTGCTAAAGTGGTTCATGCTGGACATGAGGGGAGGGAGGCGGGGGGGAAGTGATAAGAAGGTGATAGCTGAGCAATTTTATCCCAAAGAGGTCTGCAAATGGAGCTGGGTTGCACAGAAGTGGTTCAGAGCATTTTTGTGTATATTAGGACCTGTGAGAACCTGCCCTGAGTCTTCGAGATTAATACTGGAGTGGCCCCTCTGGCATTTGCACATTTAATGTGAAATGACACTTATGTGGTCCAAGGCTGTTCTGTTTAAATGTAGGAATTGATGTAATTTCATTGTTCCACTAGAGCTGAGACAAACAGAGACAGAGACTGTGCAGGCTAGTACTGAGTTGTGCATCCAGCTGGGAATTTTGGTCAGCTCAGATGATGTTAAAATAATTGGCAATACTTGTGCTTTTGTAAGCTCTTAATCTTCAAAAATATTAAGGTTTAAAAGATGATTTAAAAATCTACAAAAAATTAAGGTTAGTTCTGAAGAAGAAAACTTTTGCTCTACATCAACAAGACAGAAGGTATCAAACTTGTACTGCAGCAGTGGAAGAGGGATGGATGCAACACTTTGGCAACTCTGCTGTCTTAGGGCTTTACTTTGCCCAGCAGGAATGTATTGAAACAAAGCTGCTTCAGATGACTAGGAGTTTTTTACTCCTACCAGGATTTTGTTAGAAATGAATTGAATTAGATTTTAAAAGACTACACTGTCTGTCTTGATAAGTGTCTCAAAAATTTGTCCAACTGCTCTGGATATTACACAGTAAACGAAATAAGGGAAGAGATTATATCTGAGGGTCTCCTACAGCTTTGAATAGTAATCAAATAGTGTCTTGACTTTAAGGAAAAAAAAAGCCTGGAATTCCAAGATTGTGTGTGTATACCTTGTAGCAGTGGAACTTTTTTTAGACATTCTCTGGACAGCACCATGTTTAGCTTATATACATGTGTTCGTGTGTGTAAGTAGCTATTGACGTCTGTCTCCATTTGCAGACCTCTTCGGGACAATTACTCAGCTATCACCTTCTTATCACTCCCCCTCACCACCCTCCCCTCACCTCCAGTATGAAACAAACGAACCCAACGTATCTATTTCGTCACTTTAAAGAGTACAAAACAGTCAAATAAATGACATGGCAGTACCAACCCAGCAAATCAGTCTCACTGATACCCATGTCCCCTGCCCTCCCTTTCATGATAAAAGGCTTCTAAACACCACGGGCTTTACATTTGAGAAAACAGGTGTGTGGCTATTTAGGTGGACCAATATGCTCAAATAAGTCTAAAAGTAAATGACGCCCTTTGCACCAAGACTCCAGATACATTTTCCCCCTGGCATGCCCCGCTGCAGGGGGAGATGCATCAGCACAGGAATCCCCTGAACCATGTTAGACCTGTATTTATTAACATGNACCGGTGAATTCGGAGGTACCAGCAATCTGGGAAGATGCACCAGCACAGGAATCCCCTGAGCCATGTTAGACCTGTATTTATTAACATGCCAATTCCTGAAATGAGAGGAATGTGCTTCAGAGAGAAGAGCCATTTCCAGTTCCAGTGCTGACTTTCTGCAGTGAGAGCGTGGGCAGTGTCCCTGGAGCCGCACCAGGGGCATGGTGCTCACCCGTGCAGCACTTCTCAGTTTGCAGCAGTGAAGTCTTGCTCCATGTTTCCCAGAAAATGCCTGCCTGAAATGGTGCTTGAAGAGGCTGAGTGGCACAGCCCCAGGGAGACCTACTGGAGAGCTTACCTCTGCTCCAGGAGGTTTTGCAAGGGGCCAGAATAGGCCCCTGGTAAGTGGTTTTTAAAATCACAGCTTCAAGGGGTCACAGCTTCAAGTGGTCCCCCTGCTCCTAAGCACCATTTGTGCCACAAAGAAGAGGTAAAATTCTCCTGTGGAGATAACTGTGACCCATGTCAAGGTTTTTCAACCCGGCAAGATCCTGATAGCTTTTAATAAGCTGAGCCAAGGAAGGATTTAGCTAAGGGTACAGTACAGCCCCAAATCTGTGTTAGGTATTTGCAATTCAAATAAATCATCACTTTGTTCATCCACCTGCCTTGTTGTGTTGATTGTTCTATGTTGCTTCAGATCATTCACAAATTTTACATTTGTTTGGGGTTTTTTTCCTCTCTTCCTTTGGTAGACCAGGTGCCTTTCTTTTTCCTCTGTGAGCTGTGCCACCTTGAATCCTTGCCAAGATGATGGTCGATATGACAGAGTTTGGGGAGGCTGCTCCCTACCTCCGAAAGAGTGAGAAGGAGCTGATGATGGCTCAGACGGTTGCCTTCGATGGTGAGTTGCAATACCCTTTGTGCTGCCAGTGGCTGGTTAGGAGGGATAAGGGTTACATCCAAATGTAGTTAATGAAATGCACAACAAAGCAGGATGCAAAGCTTCCGTTGTCACTGCTGTGCTGCTGCTACTGGAGGTAGCTGGTTCAACCAAGTTCTTTCCCTTATTCTGCAAAGCCATTAAAAAAACTCCAATAGTACAAAACAAAAATAATCTATTGTAAGTAAGTAGTTACCTAGATTTGGAAGCAAGGTATATTGGTACTCTTCTGCTCTAAGGGGGGATCATCTCTTTGTCAGTTTTAGAGAAAAAAACAGCCATTGACATTTCAATAAAGAAAGATTTTGTGGCCTGACTACGTCTCATTTTGTTTGCAGGCTGTATGACAATGTGATGTTAGCTTTTAGTTTATCACAATTTATTTTTCATGAAATGGGTTTATATGAGCCCTGAGGTTTAGTAGTAAGTGTAAATGTACCAATAACCACAGCCTTTCACTACTCTGAGTAGTTCCTGTAACTAAAGAACTGAAATGTAGTGCAGCTACTCCAAACTCTAAAAAGGCACGTACATAAGTCAATATGAGTCATTAATATTGCTGGTTTTCAACACAAACCTCAGAAGAATATGAAGGAATAAGGTTAAATCTGATAGCTGGCAGGCAAATAATGTGGGTTGAATTCCTCGTGCAGTTTGAAATTCTATGCGTGACTTTTTACCAAACGCCTTAATTTGGGCTTGGATCTCAGTTGTTCCATCTGCACGCTGGTGATAATGACTATGGATTTCCCATGGAGGCTGAGGCTTAGCCAGCATTTGTGAAATATTTTGACACCTTGTGTTGGAAAGATCTATAGGATCTGAGTGGTAGTTTCAAAGGGAGACAACATTTGGAAGCCCTACTCCTTCTGCTTCATCAGGCAGCTTCCCAGCGCTGCCAATCTGCTGCGATCCCAGAGGTTTTATGCCACTGGTGCAGAAAAAGTAGCTTGGCAATCTCACTTAGCTAGGCATGGTGTTACTGTTTGATGTAAGGCTGTGAACCCTCTATCTCCTTAATTTCACAGGGAAGAAGAAATGTTGGGTTCCTGATGAAAAGAAAGCTTATGTTGAAGCTGAAATTACAGAGTCCAGTGATGGCAAAGTGACTGTGCAGACCGCAGATGGAAAGGTACAAAACTGGTTTTGTCCAATCTGTGACCTACAAGGCCAGTGCCAAAAGCTCCAGAATTTACCTGTCTTAGTTAAAGGTCAGTTGTCTCTTTCATGAAATGGGCTGCAAAGGGGAAGCCCCAGAACCTGGTGTCACATCAGGGTAGGATAACAAATGGAAAACCACCAAGGGAAAACGAACAATGTGGTGGGCTGGGGAGCATCAGCCACCACACAGCTGTGGTCTGTGACCGGAGGTTTGCAACCAGCCAGTTCTGGTTTGGTCTCCAAAGGTACAAACCCAGGTTGTAGCCCAATTTCATGGCTCCTTTCTCAGCCACACCATTGGGCTTCTTACTTTCATCACCTCAGCCTTCCCCCATTCTTCTGATATCTTTGTACACAAGTCATATTATGTATGGACTGAGAAGAGGGACTTCCCTCTGCAGGGGGAAAAATATATTTTCTTCTACAGGATGTGCGAAGCAACTGAAAACATTTTCCAGTATTGATGTATTTACTTGTCTTTGCAGACCATCACTATAAAAGAAGATGACGTGCAGACAATGAACCCTCCCAAATTTGACATGATCGAGGACATGTCTATGCTGACCCACCTGAACGAGGCATCTGTGCTGTACAATCTGAGAAAGCGCTACAGCAACTGGATGATCTATGTAAGGGCTATACAGGGTATATTAAGCAACCTGCATTTCAAGCGCAGGCACAAAACTGAGGATCCTCCTCATCTCTCCTCCTTGGAGCTGGCAGGTGTCTGAATACAGACAAACAAAACCAAATGAATAAGATAGTTCCTTGGTTTTGCTTGCTTGTCTAGGAGAGGGGTGATGTGGGACATATTTTCTTCAATCATTGGGGAGACTCAGTTTATTTTTCATCTTCTAATATTAATCCTTGTCAACACCAGCCATAGGAACTTCCATTAAGAAACAATGCCTCAAGCTTAGGGTTCTTTGCACACACAACCTCTTTAAAGTATGAGCCTTCATATTATAGTTCAGTAGTTGTATTCCCTGTATTTTCACTGTTAAGTTTCACTCTGGCTTTTTCTCTGGTTCTGTGTCTTCTGTGTGACGTCATTAACATAATTTTTGTCAGCAACAGAACAAACTTCAGTAGCATATCATTTTAAAGGGCCAGAATTTTGCTCTGTTTGCTGCTTTCAATTGTTTGAAATCAGTCAGAAGAACCTATCAATTTTTTCAGCCAATCTCAACTCTGGTTTTTAGTGTTCATCAAAAGAGCAAATGCATTTTTTTTCTCATTTAATTTCTGACTGTCAAACATTTCCTATATTTCTCTAATAATGCCTCTATGGACATGTATGTCCTGAAGCACAGCTTTGTTTGCAGATTTGTATAGGTGGAAAGTTAAATTTGTCACCTTGCCTTAATTAATTTTCTGGTTGGGATTTATTCTTTTTCTTGTAGAAAACAGGACCGAGAACTCATGCCAGGGCCATTCTGGAGCAGGTCTTCATACTATTTTTAGGGGAAGAGGATTTTGCTGGAAACTTTTAGAATTTAATTGAGCTCATTGATCTATGTGCCCATAGTGATTTTGCCCATATAACAACGGGCTTCCTTTGAAGATTTTTCCTCAAGCTGGACTAGGTACCTGAGAGGTTACCAGCTGACACCAACTCCCTGTAATTACAACTGAAAGCTCATTGTTCCTCAGAATGTCCAGGCCCCAGTGAACTCATGTACATTGTCTAAAGAACAGCTATAAAGATTGATTTTTCAACCATGTTTCTTCAAAAGCTGAAAAAAGCTCCACATCTTTGAGGTATAACACTGTGAAGTTGTTTTCTCTTTGAATACTCATCAGAAATTGTCCCAAGGCTCTCACATAAAATTAATAATGGGAGGTTGTTTCTCCTCCTAAGAATGGAGATCGAATGGAAAAGCTGTCTGAAACTTGCCGGTTTTCAAGAAGAAACAACTCTCATGGGGAAGCAAGGCAGAAAATCAGACACAGGTCTATTTGCTGCTCCTTTGTTTTACTGAAGAGGATGTTTATATTTCTGGCTGACATCTCGAAAACACTTCTTCCCCTTTGAAAAACTGTCCAGCATCTGTAGTTTTGGTTATGATTGCCAATAGGAAGACACTTAGCAGATCAATACCTACAGAAATCCAAATTAAAGGCTGAAATTCAAGTCAGAATTCAAACTCAAATCAGAAGCTGGCAACACCAGGTTCCGCCTGGTTAGCTATGACTTTTTTTCTTATTCTCTAAAAGTGGTTTTTTCCCGTGCTCTTTTTGTGTTCCTCTCTAGACCTATTCCGGTTTATTCTGTGTGACTATAAATCCCTACAAGTGGTTGCCTGTCTACAAGTCAGAGGTTGTTGCTGCTTACAAAGGCAAGAGGCGCTCAGAGGCTCCCCCCCACATCTTCTCCATCGCTGATAATGCGTACCACGACATGCTGCGAAGTAAGTGGCACTGTTGGCTTTCACACCGGGCTTTGGTTTAATTAGCTGATGTAGTTGTGCTGGTTGGAAGTTTGCGAGAGTTTTTGCTGTTTGTGAGAAGTTTGTGCTGCTTGGACATTTGTGAGAGTTTTTGCTGTGTGTAACAAACCTGAAAATACTCTACAAGCAACAGGGCTTGGCAGCCTGTGCTGATTTTTTTTTTTTTAAATATGTATGCTTTTTTGGTTTTTTTAAATTTCCCTGCCTGTTCCTGTGGTACTTCTGGTCACAGTATGCTTTGCATATGGATTATCTGTAAGGTGAACTAATTTAGCTGTCTGATCTGGGTGAATCCATCAATTGGTGACAGAATTGGGTCCATGCCCCAAAGGTTTGTGTTTTCCCAACCTCAAAAATAAACTTACTCTCAGTTTAGGCTCTGTATTCTAATACTGATAAGATGTATGCATTCAAAGGTAAGTGAAGACCGGCTCTTTGTGGTGCTGCGGGCACTGCTTGCACAAACCTGCCATGGCTCAGTGTCACATCAACTGCTGTGATTCTGCCACACCAATCCAGTGGCACCAAACTCCAGATTTCCCCGTGAAATTTTCTTGCCCTGACCCTCAAGGTACTGGAAATAATTTTATCAGCAGAGGGCAGCAGCAGTGTGTTCACTCCAGGTCCTGCAAAGGCAGCAGGGTAAATCCCAAAGAGACTCGGCTGGAACACATTCTGCTGACACTTGGTTTTAATAAAATGGAAAGTGCCTCAGCTGTGAAGGGATAGAAAATGTTGGACAGAGCTGATGTGTGTGACTGCAAAGAGATGCTCTTTCATCAGATAAGTCTGCCCAATATGTACCCTGACATGATGACTGGAATTTTAAAAAGAAAAGAGGAATTCAGGTTCAACAAGTTGGCTAGCTGCCAAGATTTAGTATTTGCTGAACTTGATTAATAATATATTAAGGTTTTCAAGTGTTCTAATAAATGTGAGTTTCTGATCAGGCCATTACACCTGGACAACAGCCTGCTTCATTCCAGCAGCATGGCCAACTGAAGAAGAGTACATATGCACTGCAAGGAATGGCCTGCAAAAAACCAGCAAAATTACTCCTGTTGGTCTAGTATTGCAGGAGCAGAAGGGTCAGATGTGAGCAAAGACACACCCAGGAGTGAGAAGAAACATTCTGATAACAGGAAATTACTTTCTTTATTATAGTTTCCCAGGCACAGGGGGATGTGTATGACTGACAGGTTTTTAATACATATTAGAACAAAACACAAGAGGAGGATTAAGGGCAGGGCTGGAATTTGCACTGCTGGAGGTCATTCTAGGTGATACTAGTTTTTATCTTTCCATCTCTGCTTCTCGTGATTCTCTCCTTGAAGGACTGATTCTGAAGTAATTAATACTCATTTGCAATTATAATAAACAATTTGTACACTCTATTAAGTTTGTCTCCTTCTTTTTTCCTCCACAGATCGGGAGAATCAGTCTATGCTGATCACGTAAGTGCTTCTTTTATGACTGATTTGAGACTATTGCTGTGAGAAACTTTGAAGAAAAAAAACCCTGAAATGAAATACAAGTTGACCCTTTAAATCTCAGCTAAATAATCCAGAACTTGATTCAGTTTGGTCATCTGATGGCGAACTTGAACTCCATGAGAAAGGGGTAGCTAAGAGTTTGATGAAGGTTGGCTCATTTCTGATCCCTATCTTGTGTTCATTCCAAGTAGGCAAGAAAACAACTCAGTAGGCAGCTAAAGAAGCTCATTCCAGGGTTAGCCTTACTGCAGCTGCCCTCTTCAGACACAGAGGGTTCCTTCTTTTCAGTGTGGTTGCTCTTGTTGCAAATTATGTATATTTAAGAATGTTGTGTAGGTGCCGCTACAGTAAAGAGTGCGAGACAATCAAAGCAGAGAAGAAGAGGTGTGCCATTTATTGGCAAGTATGAAAGACAGAGACTTGAAGGTATCTCTATACAGTTCATATGTTCCTGGGCAATGCTGACAAATTATTGCAGCTTTGCTCTACTTTTTCTGACTCATTACCTGTATGTAGGTCTACCTCAGATACTCAGTCTGGAAGTTTGCAATAATAAACTTCACACCCTCAAAGGAAGTTCAGTGTAGTGTAGGGTTGTACTGGACTTCTGAGTCCAGTCACATGAAGAATGAGTTACTGGTATTATAGGAATTCACCTTTTCATTCAGTGAATTTGGTGATTTCCATGGAAATAGCCAGACAACAGGCTGCAAATATCTGTCAGTGGTTCTGAGAAGAGCCTTGAGGGGAGGAGCTGGCTGGACAGGGGTTGAAAGGATGTGTTACAGCTTTTTGAGCAATGCCTACCTTTATCTTCCTCCTTCCTTTAGTGGAGAATCTGGTGCTGGCAAGACTGTCAACACAAAACGTGTCATCCAGTACTTTGCCACAGTGGCAGCCCTGGGTGAAACTGGCAAAAAGAATGTAAGTCTGCTGATGGCTGTCTCATTTCAGACTCACAAGTTTCCCTTGTTGTGTACAACTAACCTCCCAAGCTGCAGTACTGACAGCATGCTGTTCTGAAGGTAGAAAGGCAATGCACGCCTGAACCCACCAGGCTCCAAATGAAGCAGAAAAAACACTCCTTGTTTTGGACAGCTGCTTGCTGTTGCTGCTTTTTTTTTTTTTCCAGGAGTTTTAGTTTTTCTGTGTGCTAAATATGCTTCTGATTGTGTTAAAGCTGGTCAAAAGTTGGGGAGACTGTAAAGATTAAGAAATTTGGGGTTTTTTTCCAAGAAAAATAGTCTTCAAAAAGACTAGGAATATAACTTCTCATCAAGATGTGTTTTGTTGAGAGCTTTTTTTGTTCACAAGAAAAGAAATGTTTCGACAAAAGATTTTTTTCAATCAGCTTTTCTGTATTTCTGTTTGGATAAGTGCTGCTCTTCTTATAAGTGCTCTCTAAGATTAAAGTGAATACTGTATTCACGCTGCTTTTTATCTTGTGTTGCTATGAGCTTATTCACTGTGAGCTTCATTGCACTTGAAGGCTCAGTGCCCTTTCATGGTGAGTTAACTGATTTCTATGAACTATGTATATTTGTAAGGCCGAAGTTTCGGCCAGACTTGGAGTCTAGACATAATTCACATCATCAAAATCTAATATACATTCATTTGAGGCCTGCAAGGCTTTCTTAACAAATGATTGAGTAGTCCAGAGCCAGCTTTCTGCATACAATCAGGTTGGTGCTCATCATGTTGTCTAAAACTTGATGTGCTCATAAAACCATGGCGCTCCTACCCAGCCTTTTGTTTTCACCACTGCTCCAAAAATCTCCCTCATTTTGCAATGGAGATGAATGAATCGATGAACCCAAACACTATCTAACTGGACATAGAAAAGAGACTGGTGCCAGATGGCAAGAATAAAAGGGTGTCAATGTAAACAGACAGGTTTGAGGCAATAGGATCATGCTGCATTTCAACTTTTGGTTTATTTGGGGGGAAAAGGGATGATGATAACGAAAATGTAATGCAGCCTGGGCTGATAAACTACATGGAATGTCTTTCAGCTGTGCTATCTGTTATTTACACCATTGTGATGTATGCTGAATGCAAAGTAACATCCACATGTGCTTTTTTAAGGCTTCAAAAACTACTGCTGGTGTGTTGGTGCCCACTAGTCCACTAGCCTTGCTAATCTTTATCTTCTGTCATGTTCTCCATGTTAATATTCACATTTTCTATTTTTTCCCTCTTCATTACGTTTGTATTTTTTCAGCAACCAGCTACCAAAACTGGGGTAAGTCTCAGCTGTTCTATTTTACCTTTTCTGTGCAAAAATGGTACTGGGCTCTGTCAGATGTGTCACAAGCCTCAGGATTTCACTTTGTGTGTTTCACCCATTGAAGGCTCCCCAGGGCCTAGGCAGATAAAGTCATTCACTTCAGCAAACTGGAGTCTGTGCAAGTGACAGTTAAGGGTTTTCTCATCTCCGAAAATTCCCAATACAACAAGCTCTGAGTGCTTCCAAATCTAATGCATTCTAATGCTTGTCACTGTCTTCAATTGAAGACAAAACTCTCCTACACACATTCCCTCCCATGTCCCCACATGCCTCACAGTACATGGGAGGATACAGTGACTTCTTTCACATGCAGATGGCACAAGATACAAAATCTACAAAGCAAAACGTTAGGGAGCAGCAGAATGTTTGAGGCCTTTTAAGCTCTCATAATTGCTTGACAGTCTCTGTTATGCCATTCACACTCTGCCACCCCTGGGGTGAAGCTAAATAAATCACTTTTCTGTAGAGGCTCCACTCTGTAAGTGAATGCATGGCTAGTTTTAGTTGACAGCTGGGTCTGTAGGTTTCTCAACAGTATTTCAATCTTGATTTCTAGGGAACCTTGGAGGATCAAATTATTCAAGCAAACCCAGCCCTAGAAGCTTTTGGAAATGCCAAAACCCTGAGAAACGACAACTCTTCGCGTTTTGTAAGTCTGTAACGTAATGTAGTGATGTCTTATTTAACACTGCCCAATTAATAACGTCTGTCATAATCCTTTCATAAATTGCTTTACATTTTGCTCACTAGAATGGTTGGATTGCCATATAATGGAAGAATAACTAAGTAGGACCTGATACAAAAAAAAACCAACCCAAACCAACAAACCTACGAAAGGATTAAAAATAAAAAGGAATAAAGAAAGATCCACCCTGAATAATTGTTTAAAATGAACATGAGAGAAGCAAAGCCCAGTTTTAGGAGGCCCTCTGAACAGGAACAGCCTATCTTCCCTAGGACTGCCTCTGCTACATAGCCTTATTTTCTTAAGTCATTCCTATAATAGCTCTACTTTGTCACCAAGCATCAGAAATACACCACAGTCCCTGCTCCCTCCCACATCCTCACCCTCACAGACCCACACATCCAGCAGTACTCCTACGTCTGATCCATCACATCTACCTTTTGGGCTCAGTAAGCTGCCCCTGCTGGTTCCTCCATGCTGGCATGACCTTAGGGATCTCTTCCTTTCCTTAGGTTTGCGGTAGAGCAGTTATCCTGGGAGTTGTGCCTCTGCCACATTCGGTTGACATTTGTTCAGAAGTCCAAAAGAAACAGCACGAGGATGACAGCCTGAGTTTGGAGCCCACACTTCCCTAACAAATCTATTTAAAAATTAAATTGGTAGAGAGGGTCAGGAGTAGTAAACATCTGTGGAAAGACATACTATTGTATAATGAGCATGTCAGCTAGAACAGAAATTAATTATTTTAAAAAGCGGATGCGTTTGAATATGAGTAGCTAAATGAAAACGACTAAATTTTTATGAATTTGAGTGGTTGGCTATCCAAATTTAATGGGCAAAGCCACGTAAAATCACAGCACTCCTCTGACATAAGTAACAGTGTGTAAGTTAGGACTGCAAATGAGGAGATAAAAAAAGGACCCTGTGTCTCAAACTCAGGCTTATTGCTCTGTGTCCTGCATTACAATAAACCTGTATCATGAAACTGGAAGCCATGTGCTTTCCTATATCTTAGCCTGGCAGATAAGTACACAGCTATGCTTTCTCCACAAGCAGATTACATAGCTGTATGTACAGATTTAGACCTGGAGAAGAGGACTATCACTGTTTGATATTTCTCATTGAAAATCTGCCTGTACAAAGCCCAGGAGTTGGCGTAAACTGATTCTCTGGGCTAAATGATTGCTGTCAAGCAGAATACTTTGTTTCCTTCTGTGTATACTATATCCACTAATTAGAATATTTTTCTCTGTGAATTAGGGTAAATTTATCCGAATCCATTTTGGAACTACAGGCAAGCTGTCATCTGCTGATATTGAGATTTGTAAGCAGCAAACTCTCTCCTTTTAAAAAAATACAATTGCTCATCTCAAAGCTCTGAGAGCCTTTCTCACTGAACTTTCCTTTTCCAACCAGATTTATTGGAGAAATCCCGGGTGATTTTCCAGCAACCTGGTGAAAGAGACTATCACATCTTCTACCAAATCCTGTCAGGAAAGAAACCCGAGTTGCTTGGTGAGCATTATGTGGATCCATGGCCTTTAAGGACCAATCTTCAACTGAGTAGGCAATGGCTGAGGAGGGATTAGGGAACAAATCCATGTGCAGAAAGACCTTTGCACTTCAACTTGATGAACCTGAACTTCCACTGTCAAATACAACCTTCTAGAGATGCTGTTCCAGTGACAGCAACAGAGACTATTTCTCTGATATTGCGGATTAGTCTAAAAGGGCTAAGACTCAGGACTTTTAAAACGTAGTATTATGAAGGCAAAAAGTGTCACACTGAATTTGTGTAATCAAAGGTCTCAAAACATCTGGAAATGGCTAGGCCTCCAAAAGCATTTGTGGTGATAAAACTTTAATTATCCAGATTCTCACATATGAGAAGATCTGTTTATAGGCTCATGAAGAAAAGCTAGTTTCCTCTGTCTGCCCCAAGTGACAAAACTGGCATCCCAGCATGTTGCGTAGCAGGAGAGAGTATTCAAAGCTGCTGATATTATGTGGTGATTACCTCTTCCAAGCTTCTTCTGACTCAGTGTGGTCCCACAGACCAGCTGGAGAAGGGCAGAGAGCAGACAAGGTGTCTCTGCTTCCCTTCTCCTAATTCTTTGAATAAAACCTTCCCCAGTTATCTCAGTGATGTGGTTTGCTGACTTCAATTTGTGCTCTGAAGGAACACATTTTATAAAATACATTAGGGGGTCACTTTATTGCTCCTCTAAGGTCTCACTAAGCCATAGCAATCATAATCTCTTTTGAAGTCTTATTATCTTGACAGTGCGTGGTCAAGTCCTTAACACTCTTAGCTTTACGTGGCCTAATTAATGATAATTACGGAAAAGATTTCATGAGAGCTTTGCACTGAGATTCCTGTGAGAATCTCTGTGCTGGGGAAATATGCTCCTTCTCATCATCTACCTCTATACTCTGCAACAGCACACACCTTTCTGGCCAGCAGCAACATGTCTGCAGGCTCTTGAAGAGGCTGAAACCAATAGGAACTCCTGTTTTGTATACAAGAAATGTATGTGCTTCTACATAAACACATACATATCTAAATTTGGATGACTATAAATATGTATAGATAAGTAGTAATGTAGATAAATGAATGTATGTATAACATAGTGACTACATAGCAAAACGAGACAGGGTTACAGATAATAAGATGTTGTATAAACATATATTGATGGACATATATATGTGTTTACATACATATATATTTAGATATGTAGGAATGTGTGTATGCATATGGAAGATGGAAATCTAGTCCAAACCTTGATCTGCTGAACGTGGGTGAAACTCTTTGTAGATTTAAGAAAGCAGGACTCTGTCTGTAGTTTTGGAACCAGTTTGCTTTCTAGAAAATAAATCTGCTTTTTTGTGTTTTGATGTGAAGAAAAAGGAAAGAGGAGAGAGAGAGCAAGTCACATTCAGATTTTTGCTTATCAAAAGACAAATGTCTTCTACAAAGAGTGTTGGAAGACACTATTTTGTGAGTCTGTTATAAAAGAGGGGGAATTATGCCCATTCTTCCTGTCTCGCATCATACTTCACTCTACTTAGATGGTATTTTTAGCCCTACAGCCATGCAAGGCAGAAAGTAGGGCTTAATAGGAGATTATGAACTCAATATACTGCAACACATGCTTAATAAATGTGTATACAATATTACCAATTCTTTTTATTCACTCTAAATCTTCATCTTCAGACTAGAACAGTAGAATTAGAGAATTGGTTGCTGCCCTAAAATTATATTTGAAAATGGCAAAACAACTCAGTTGTGCAGAGGGAAATGCATGTCACAGTTGATTTTTCAATTTCCATCTTTGAGGTTAACCTGAATGGATGGCAGTTTTGACCTTGGCAGTTCTTTTTCAGATATGCTACTGATATCTACCAACCCATACGACTACCACTTTTGCTCCCAAGGAGTAGTTACAGTGGACAACTTGGATGATGGAGAAGAATTGTTGGCAACAGATGTAAGCCTGTATGGATTTGACTTTGGGCTGCATAGATCAGGTGCATGTGGGGAGAAAAATTGCTAGGAGGAGCCTAACTTCTGTCACTGAAACTATGAAAGTGAAAACAGAAATGGGTATTCAGACTAAGAAGCATGAAGCCTGGTAAACTGTTATGCTTTTGAATCTGGCTTGACTCCATGTAATGGGCGCGTGGAGCACAATGTTCTTATAATTTTGACTAACAAAAGGCTAGATAAACACAGCTCTCCCCCTGCTCCCCACTCACTGCTGGGTCTTCAGGGTGTTCCAGTTGTTGACAACACCCCTTGGCAAGGTAGTGATATCTGCCATGCAAAGGAAGATTGTGGGGGTTGCAAAATACCATTGCTTTTGAGTAGGGAAGTAGTTTTCTGTGTTTGCTTTTCACAGCAAGCCATGGACATCTTGGGATTTGTGCCTGATGAGAAGTCTGGTTCCTACAAGCTCACAGGTGCCATCATGCACTTTGGGAATATGAAATTCAAGCAAAGACCCAGAGAAGAGCAGGCAGAGGCTGATGGCACTGAAAGTAAGAATAACACCTAAAATTACTTCTCACCTCCAACAGTCTGGCATGTCCTGGGCTCTGACTTGAGGAAGCAGCAGCCTGTTTACTTTATTCTTGTACAGTGCAGCTCCTGCTCAACCAAGAGTGCTGTGCTTTATTTGTAGCAGACTTATTCAGTGGTGGGAAACCTTACTCAGCAGAAGGAAACAGACAGGGTCAGACTAACAGGATAAATTTTTCTTTATGAGACCATTTGCACAAAATGATTGTAAAATGTTGTTGCCTTAGCTTTCTCTTTCATATCTTCAAGTCTTGCTTCTTTACTTTCTCTTGTACCTGAAGCTATCTATAACCAGTATGGAGATATGTTCTTTTCCCTAAATCTGAAGAGTTTTTTAAGCGTGATTCTGGCAGCATTTTGGAGTACAAAGTAGTTAAGTGACCGTCTTTACCACAAGGGAGAGCACAGGTAGACCCAACACAAATCTTTAAAAGTCTAAGGTCTTCATCCAATTTCCCTAATTTTTTGTTTTTCTTTTTTTGGATAGGCATGTTTTAATGTTGAATTTTAAAGCCAATTGAAACCTTGTCTCTCTTGACCAGGTGCTGACAAAGCTGCCTACCTGATGGGAATCAACTCCTCTGATTTGGTTAAGGGTTTGTTGCACCCTAGAGTGAAAGTTGGCAACGAGTATGTGACCAAAGGTCAAAGTGTTGAGCAGGTAAAGAGAAGCTTTCATATCGGGATACCTGTCCTTTAAGCCTTGAGAATTTGCCTGTAACATCTCATAGAGACACATAGCTGCTAGAAAGATTAACATGAACTTCCAGTACTTGTTCTCGTTTTATGTCCCCAAGCTTGCGTGAGTAGGCAGTGAAAGTGAGGGAAACTGGTAAAGAGACTGACAAAAAAAAATAGTGGCCAGCACCGNNNNTGGCAATGAGCAACTTGAGCACAGACCTCTCCCTTATTCTGCCAGTATTCTGGACATCTGACACGTGAACTTTCCAATACCTAATGTCCACAAATATGTAAGGGAATAAAGCATTTTTAACTTGCTGTCCAGCGGATTCTCAAGAGCAGTGATTTGAAGAAAATTCAGCAGAGATAACAGAAGGAACCGTGTATTATGTTAAATGTGCCTTGGTCATGATAAGAACCATTGTGAAATTTCATTTAAACTGTAAGCAGACATTGAAATAGGTTGCTGTGCTGAAATCCTTGTCTTCCACAGTGCATTTTGTTTCACACAGTGGTATTTTGAAACATGTATTTTAGGTTTTGTATGCTGTTGGGGCCTTATCTAAGGCAGTGTATGATCGAATGTTCAAATGGCTGGTGGTCCGTATCAACAAGACCTTGGACACTAAGCTGCCAAGACAGTTCTTCATTGGAGTCCTGGATATTGCCGGGTTTGAAATCTTTGATGTGAGTATTAATGTGTGGAGACTTGATGGAAGGACATAAGAGATCTAATACAATAACTCTTAGGTGGATGTTCCTTTTTCTAAATGAACAGAAGGGAAAGTGCTGAGAAATCCATAAAGCAAATAGTGTATATGATTTCATATGTTTTTTTCCATGAACAGATGTAAAAAACCACTCAGCATTTAGCATAGCTGGCCATGCCAATAGTTCCTGGGGACAGCATCTCACATGCTTTGGGCTGTGTTTCAGGAGGATATATTGTTCCTATTCTGGGCTTTTTTGAGAGACAAAACGTATTTGGCAGGAAATTATATCCCTTCCTCTTTGTTTCTCAATTTGAGAGATATATGTTCATCTCGATGTAAGAAAGTAANTTGAGAGGATTGTTTTCCTGATGTGTTAGTAGCTGCCACTCTAGGAAACCAGGTGCACATGGGGATTGATATTTAATTGCTGATGAGAATAGTTACCTAGAAGAGTTGAGTCATGGATTATTTATTCACTCATCACTCATTCATTATTCATGCAATTTTAAGCTCTGTGTGACCTCAATCAGCTGAAGACAATATCCACTTAAAAGTATCTCCTATTTGAGGCAAAAAAAGTCCCTGGGTTAATATCACTGCAGCTATAGCAATATTGTAGAAGATGCTGCAGCATTTGGGTTACAATGGAAATCGNTAAACTGTAAGCAGACATTGAAATAGGTTGCTGTGCTGAAATCCTTGTCTTCCACAGTGCATTTTGTTTCACACAGTGGTATTTTGAAACATGTATTTTAGGTTTTGTATGCTGTTGGGGCCTTATCTAAGGCAGTGTATGATCGAATGTTCAAATGGCTGGTGGTCCGTATCAACAAGACCTTGGACACTAAGCTGCCAAGACAGTTCTTCATTGGAGTCCTGGATATTGCCGGGTTTGAAATCTTTGATGTGAGTATTAATGTGTGGAGACTTGATGGAAGGACATAAGAGATCTAATACAATAACTCTTAGGTGGATGTTCCTTTTTCTAAATGAACAGAAGGGAAAGTGCTGAGAAATCCATAAAGCAAATAGTGTATATGATTTCATATGTTTTTTTCCATGAACAGATGTAAAAAACCACTCAGCATTTAGCATAGCTGGCCATGCCAATAGTTCCTGGGGACAGCATCTCACATGCTTTGGGCTGTGTTTCAGGAGGATATATTGTTCCTATTCTGGGCTTTTTTGAGAGACAAAACGTATTTGGCAGGAAATTATATCCCTTCCTCTTTGTTTCTCAATTTGAGAGATATATGTTCATCTCGATGTAAGAAAGTAATTTTTTTACAGTAGAAGCAATCATTCACTGTATCAACCTCCCAAGGGCTTGGTAGAGCTCCTGTCACAGAGGTTTTCAACAGACCATAGCACAGGACTTTCTTACAACCTGAGTTGTTCTGTTGTTCTATCATTGCTGTAAAGGAATGCATATGAAAAAAGTGTGTCACAGCTTCTGTTTCTTAGAATACATTCCTAAAGATAACTGCTTAATGCTGTTCCTGCTACATGTTGCTCTCCATGCATGCAGAGCAAAAATCACGTTGGATCTTCTTCACGAGACTGGTGTGGCACACTGCTGGAGGAAGGGCATGTGCATCCTTAGAGACCTGAACAAATATGGGCTGCTGGCTGCTTAATGTGGAGTTCCCTCCTCCTTTGCCTTTGGTCTTATGTTCAGTAGTTTTTCAACTGAATACTGTTTAGAAGGTTTTAGATGTAAATAATTTCCTTCTTGCTGTTCCACCGAGCTCTTACCACCATTAATTGCAATGCAAATGCTTCTTTTTTATCTCTTCCTGCAGTTTAACAGCTTTGAGCAACTGTGCATCAATTACACTAATGAGAAACTGCAACAGTTTTTCAATCATCACATGTTCGTCCTGGAGCAAGAAGAGTATAAGAAGGAAGGCATTGAGTGGGTATTCATTGATTTTGGCATGGACCTGCAGGCCTGCATTGATTTAATTGAGAAGGTATGTGCAGTGCTAAGGAGGACTTACTGAATTGTTTTTATCCATGATGCTCCCTTGGATGTGTCCTCATGGCCCAGCGGACAGAGTAGGATAAACAGCAGGACAGGTTTCTTGCCTTTCTACTTGCCATCATAAAGTCTCCTAAGGCAGAAGTGATGTACTGAATAGTCAAAGGTGTGGTTACTATTTTAACAGAATAGCCAAATGTTTCCTCCTCAGGATGAGAATAAATTTTACAGGCTTAAAATTTCACCAGATAAAACTTGCAGGCTGCACAGCTACTGAAAGCAGCCAGATTAAACATTTCTCAACAAAGATGTTCTTCAATCCACAGCCATTGGGAATCCTGTCTATCCTTGAAGAGGAATGTATGTTCCCAAAAGCTACAGATATGACATTCAAATCCAAACTCTA
>WEKX01023847.1:74501-113477 GCA_013390025.1 Pitta sordida
TGTAGGTGAAATGGATGCATTCCTTGTCTTGCATCAGCTCCGCTGTAATGGTGTCCTGGAAGGCATCCGCATCTGCCGTAAGGGTTTCCCAAACAGGGTGCTTTATGCTGACTTCAAGCAAAGGTAATGCAAAGCTGTGCTGTCTCCTGTCCTAATCCATCCGTCAAAATAAGCAAATCATGCCGTCTGGTTTTTATTTGAGGTATTTTATTTCATTCAAGTTTATTTTCCATTCAGTTTGCCTGACTATGCTCTTCCTTGTTTCTGTGTAGATGCAAAGTAAGAAATTACCCTGGGTGATTTGCATTTTTTATTTAAATTTTGGGAGAAGACGGAGAAAAAGCCAAAGGAGAATCTGGACTAATTTTACTTGTTGCTCATCTGTTATTAACAGGTACCGCATTCTGAATCCAGGTGCGATCCCAGAGGATAAGTTTGTGGATAGCAGAAAAGCTGCTGAAAAGCTACTGGCATCTTTAGATGTTGACCATAACCAATATCGTTTTGGACACACCAAGGTAACCAGAAAAGAACTGCTTATGTAAAGAGAANCTGCTAGTCAAGTCACTTGATCTTGTTTGGAGGCATTCCTCATGATCATGAGTGGGGAAGTGGCTCTGCAAAAATGCAGTTGGATTTACAGAAATGCTCCACAGGATGGTACTGCATCCTACTTGCTGCTCATTTTTGTTTATGACATTTCTGAGGTTGCACGAAAAACATGTCATTTTAAGACTTTGCTACAACTGACGTGGAATCCTATAATAAACTTCAACCATAATTTAGTCTATTTGAACACATTTCTTTGCAATAGTTTTGGTAAACTTATAATTGTGTTGGAGGTTTTTTAGAAAGATGACCCTAATGAGCTTAACAACCAACTAAGCAAAGAAATAAGTGATTTGAATTCCAATAAACCACTAAAGCTAATTGTGTTTTTACTGTGTCTGTTCTAGGAAAATTTAAATAAGCTGATGACTAATCTAAGATCTACAGCTCCTCACTTTGTACGATGCATTATCCCCAATGAATCAAAAACTCCAGGTATGAAAACACAACAGCCTTAAAATTTTAGTATATTTAACTCTTATTACTTACTTCTAAGTCACCAGACTGTACTTAAATACTATGTTGTTCACCTTATCCAATGGTGTTGCTTTTTCAGAAGATGATGTCTCACATTCTCCAATTTCCTCAGGGAAATGGAGAGACTCCATTTAATTTAGCCTTGGTTTTCCTCTGTAGGTGAAATGGATGCATTCCTTGTCTTGCATCAGCTCCGCTGTAATGGTGTCCTGGAAGGCATCCGCATCTGCCGTAAGGGTTTCCCAAACAGGGTGCTTTATGCTGACTTCAAGCAAAGGTAATGCAAAGCTGTGCTGTCTCCTGTCCTAATCCATCCGTCAAAATAAGCAAATCATGCCGTCTGGTTTTTATTTGAGGTATTTTATTTCATTCAAGTTTATTTTCCATTCAGTTTGCCTGACTATGCTCTTCCTTGTTTCTGTGTAGATGCAAAGTAAGAAATTACCCTGGGTGATTTGCATTTTTTATTTAAATTTTGGGAGAAGACGGAGAAAAAGCCAAAGGAGAATCTGGACTAATTTTACTTGTTGCTCATCTGTTATTAACAGGTACCGCATTCTGAATCCAGGTGCGATCCCAGAGGATAAGTTTGTGGATAGCAGAAAAGCTGCTGAAAAGCTACTGGCATCTTTAGATGTTGACCATAACCAATATCGTTTTGGACACACCAAGGTAACCAGAAAAGAACTGCTTATGTAAAGAGAAGAGTGATACATCTAATATTTAGTTTTCAGAATAGGACACTATGAAATTTCTGGTGGTGGTGACTAATGGAGACTTAGTAATACAAAAAACCAGCAAAACAGCAGCAAAGTGATAGTAGGTTTTAAGCTGTGCTAGAGGAACCTTATTTCTCTGGCTCAAGCTCCCACAAAGCTTTTATTACAGTAACACTACAAGCCAACACAGCAGCAGCTGATGCTACATGCCCCCCAGTGAAACAATAGCTTATTTAATAAAACACAGCTGGAAACAGAGATGGACCACAAGATCAGCTGCAGCTTTTGAAATGAGGCCATGTGCAATTCTGACATGATCCCATTAGCAGGGATTTCTGGGAATCGGGAGTTGTGGTTCAGCTGACCTACTTTGAACCCTGCCACTGCTGAAAGGTACTGTGGCAATAAAATAGTTTGGCCTATTCAAGACTGGGGAGAGAAACTCCTGTTCCAAAACAACTCTGGAATTGTACAATACAGTGTCTGATGCAAGTAGTATTTGGCCCTTTTTACATAAAATACCATTCTGAACTATTTCAGTAAGGTCTGTGTAACTTTGAAATAAAATCCTTTGTTGTGACGAAATGACATTTGTGCATGTACCAGGTGTTCTTCAAGGCTGGTCTCTTGGGCCATCTAGAAGAAATGAGGGATGAGAGACTTGCAAAAATCTTAACGATGATTCAGGCAAGAGCACGTGGCAGACTGATGAGAACTGAGTTTCAGAAGATGGTGGAGCGCAGGTATGAAGGCATCCCCTTAAATTTTAGCGGATAATAGTAATTACCATTTAATTATAAGTTGACTAGAGCGACTAATTACAGTCCCTAAGGCTATAGGTAACCCTAAATTAAAGGCTTAAAGTAGATATATGATAAAAATAATAGCAATTGTGTATTAGCTGCCTGCAGCTCTGATAAAAATTAGATTTGAAATTTTTTCATGTCTCTGAAAATCAAGATATCTGGAGGAAGTTTCTTGTATCTCTTGGAACCTATTACAAGTTCCTAATATTTCACAGAACAAAGCTATGAAACGGGCTGAGAGTGAAGAAAAAAATCTCACTTTTTCAGTTCAGGCTAAGCTTTACGGAATTTTGTTTGTTTTCTCTTAAACCAGGGATGCTCTTCTTGTAATTCAGTGGAACATCCGTGCTTTTATGGCTGTCAAGAACTGGCCCTGGATGAAGCTTTTCTTTAAGATCAAACCTCTTCTGAAGTCTGCAGAAACTGAAAAGGAGATGGCCAATATGAAAGAAGAATTCTTGAAACTGAAGGAGGCCCTGGAAAAATCTGAAGCCCGGAGAAAGGAACTCGAAGAAAAGCAAGTTTCCTTAGTTCAGGAAAAAAATGATTTGCTTCTCCAGCTCCAAGCTGTGAGTAGACATATAGACTCACACATTTACTAGAGGTTCTTTTGAACTCAAAGGTTTACAGACCAGAATGTTTGTACAATTTAGTTAAAATAAGATGTTGACCTTCTCAGAGTCTTGCCAAAAATTAGGGTGCATAGAAATTTTTATGCTTCAGCATGCAACCAGGTGGACTAGCAAAGGAAATCTTAACAGGTTCTGCAGAAGGCACTGGTCATAGCAGTAAGACATGGAAGTAGTTTTGAATGTGACTAGCCATGCTCACTATGGATTCATCCTACTCTATTAATTACTTGTCTCCTGAAATCAAGAGCAGGAAACTCTCTCAATGTTACTCTGTAACATTGGATCAGGCACTCTGATCACTTACAGGATAGGGGACAAGTGAGGAAGAAAAAAGGCCAGGCAGTCATTGCTGTCCTCTTCCTTGTGCCATACCAGGAGCAAGACACTCTGGCAGATGCAGAGGAACGATGCGACTTGTTGATTAAATCCAAGATTCAGCTGGAGGCCAAAGTCAAAGAACTGACAGAACGGGTTGAGGATGAGGAAGAGATGAATTCAGAACTAACTTCTAAGAAGAGAAAATTGGAAGATGAGTGCTCTGAGCTCAAGAAGGATATTGATGATCTTGAAATAACGCTTGCCAAAGTAGAGAAAGAGAAGCATGCCACTGAAAACAAGGTACGTTCAGAACTTCACCAGGTATTCAAAAGGGGTTGGGTATGGATTAGTTTTATGACAAGTGCTACTGGTCTTCTGATGGTTTTACACTCTCACACATTGAAGGATCAGAGCTGGACTCGATGATCCTTGTGGGTCCCTTCCAACTCAGAATATTCCATGATTCTGTGATCAGTACATACAGTTATTTGACCTTATGAGGTACAAGCTGTTAACTCTGAGCCCAAGTTTCCCTTTTTTCTGAAGTGAGTTTTGCTGCAATTCAGCTAAATAATTATGTCTATTTTGGGCATTTTTAAGTAACCAGTTTTCTGCTGTAACCATGAGTTCTACCTCTTGTGCTTAAAGCTTGTAAATGTAAAGCTCATCTCCTCCTAGAGAGTATCAGAAGCTGGAGTCCATCACAACGAAACTGAAAAAAACTTAGTATGTTTGAAATACACAATATACTACACTCACAACAAAAACTGGCACACATTGACAGCAATTTTACTCAAAAAGTCCCAAAGTGCTGGAAGATCAGAGATCCTGCTTTTTTTCCCTGCTTGCAAGTTCAGAACAGATGGTCATTTGCACCATGTTATGATAATCCCTTCCTTCAAAGTCTTACACATATTCCTTTCTCACACAGGTCAAAAATCTGACAGAAGAAATGGCGACACTTGATGAGAATATCAGCAAACTTACTAAAGAGAAAAAGTCCTTGCAGGAAGCTCACCAGCAAGTTCTAGATGACCTACAAGCAGAGGAGGACAAAGTGAACACACTGAGCAAAGCTAAAGTGAAATTGGAACAGCAAGTGGATGATGTAAGCTGGGCCTGCCTTCATGTTTCACCAGGCTTGTTTGTCCACCACTTAACAGTTTTCATGAGACTGAGAGGCTGCAAAGCTTTGAAATATATTCTTGTCATTTTAGAAATGCAGTCCTCACACAGTCTGTAAACAGTGTAATTACAGAAACACTATAAAAATTTATCTGTGTTGTTCAGCCTTTGAAAGGATTGCAGTAACAAGGGAAATTCTACCCAGACTGAATTTGCAGAGTACCTGGCATGAAGAACTTTGCTACTGAGAGAATTGCAATGTTTGCACAACTGTGAAGCATGGACAAACCCTTTTGTTCTGTTTCTTTAGCCCATATGCCCACTGGCTGCTAGAAAACAAAAAATGCGAAACGATGCTTGTGCTTTAGTACTTCTGCTTCACAGCTTGCTAGAGCTCAGCACAGCACTAGACACAGCATACATCTGACTGTTGTAAACCCTCTGTGTTCAATATACAGTATTTGTTAAGTAACTTTGTTCCTACAGCTTGAGGGTTCACTTGAACAAGAGAAGAAAGTGAGGATGGATCTAGAAAGGGCAAAACGCAAACTGGAAGGGGATTTGAAGCTGACGCAAGAGAGTGTCATGGACTTGGAGAATGATAAGCTACAGATGGAAGAAAAGCTGAAAAAGTAAGAAGCTGATTCTGTTGTACAAAATAAAGCAGCACAGTTACCACTTTTATTTCAGGGCCTTCAGATGTGTCATCCTGCTCTAATGGTGGGTAAAAGAAAATTCCATTATTAGAGTGTGTAGCCAAGGAGGGAGGGAAAATCACTCTTACTTGTGCACAGTATACTTGAAACGTTAGAATTCATTAAACTTTCCAGTATAAAAAAAAATCGACATGAAAACTTATTAATATTTTTCATTGCTTAGAGGAGAAAGCTGAAGGAACTCTTGTTCATCCTAACTATCCATGACAGTATCTTTGGAAGACTTGTTAAATTTATTTTTCCATTGAGTCTGAAAATAGCGTTACGTACTTTTGCGTGACAGAAGGAACCAGAAATACAATTGCACAAATGCATGCAGAGGCTTGACTTGAAATTGCTGCTCAGTGGAAAATGTGTTTTCATGCAAATTGCAACACATGAAGATTGTTTTCATTTTTAGATATTTTAGAAGCTTTATTAAACAACTCTTTAAAAATTGCAAAAGCTTTACTTGAAGCTACAAGGCAAATTGTCACAGTAGGATTTTCCTTTCTGTGACAGGAAAGAATTTGAAATGAGCCAACTGAATTCCAAGATAGAAGATGAACAAGCTATAGTGATGCAGCTGCAGAAGAAAATCAAGGAGCTTCAGGTCAGCTTTTCTCTCATCTATCTTAGGATCAGTTTCTCTTTGTGCCTCACTTATAGAACTTGCAGAAGCTTTTCGTGGCTAGCTGCAGCTTCTCTGTGAGACACAAAGGGGTACATCTCTGTAGCTTCCCAGAAAGATCCCTTTTCCCCTAGGGATACTCAGACTGTAGTGGTTCCTGCCCAGTAGCAGGACATGTGCCCACAGAATAGCAGTGGTTTTGAGCAAGGCAGAAAGGCTCCGGTGTTTTGTTTTAAGCATATAATATTGTTCCAAACCATGGAGCTGAGGGTAGTTACTGGGGAGGGGCTCAGCAGTGATAAGCATGGATTTGAAATTTAGAGAAAGGGCTTAAATGTTCATGATATTTTCAACAGAAATGAAAAGGCCAAGGAAAGTCAGCACAGTTCAAACAAAATATTTGGGCCCAAAAATATTAGCTCTGCTTTTTCTGTTAATAAAGAATATTTGTATAACTTGGATGTAAAGTGCAGATAGGTTAAAATAACCTTTTATTTTAAAAGACTGCTCCCAATGAATATTGGCTATTCATGCAGTTCTACACACTGCTGTATTTGAAATCCTGTCTTAACACTCATAGAGAGAAGTTACTTCCATCACAGAGCTCTTAAAATGAAAATTCATTGCTGCTATTCCTACTAGCAGGCAAGTCCTCACATGTACTTCAGCTGAATGCCAAATACAAGAGTATAAGGTCAATGCACTGGACCTAAATGTATTGAACTGGAACTTGTTCATGGTAGCAATGTACTGTGAGAAAGATGTGACTCATCATCGTTACTGCAGCTGATTTATTGGCACAAATGGCCAAGTCCTTTAGCTGCTGAGTTGCTGATGTAGCTGTTGGTGGGCTGGCAGAGGGTTTAACAATTTGTAAGGTGCTCTATGGTCTTCTGACGGGAATTATTATGAAGGTAACCAAGTGGTGTTCACATCCCTCTGGTAGGCTCGTATAGAAGAGCTAGAAGAGGAGTTGGAAGCAGAAAGAGCTGCTCGAGCCAAGGTGGAAAAGCAGAGATCAGATCTGGCCCGAGAGCTGGAGGAATTAAGTGAGCGGCTTGAGGAGGCTGGAGGAGCCACAGCTGCACAGCTGGAGATGAACAAGAAACGTGAGGCAGAGTTCCTGAAGCTGCGGCGGGACCTCGAGGAGGCCACACTGCACTATGAAGCCACAGCCGCCACCCTGAGGAAGAAGCATGCGGACAGTGTGGCCGAGATGGGGGAGCAGCTGGACAACCTGCAGCGGGTCAAGCAAAAACTGGAAAAGGAGAAAAGTGAGCTGAAAATGGAAGTGGATGATCTGTCATCCAACATGGAGCAGATGGTCAAAGGAAAAGTAAGTGTCCGGAGGCTTCCCAAAGCCCCCAGAAGTCATGTGTAGCTGAGGCTGGTCTGAAAGTTCCCCAGGACACCTGGTACAGCAGGAGTTGTTTAGAAGCTGATGTCTTGCAATAGAAGGGTGCTTATGTGCACAGTGTCTCCCTTCCCCAGATGGCGGTAAAACCCTTCTTATCTGGAGATGGGACAGCAATTAAGATGGCCAGTCTAAAACTCATAGTGCTCCCCCATTCTCAAGCATATTGTTTGTGCTTATATCTCAGAGCACAAAAATATGTCATTTAAATGAGGTTCCCCCAGGCTGGTGACAACTGGGTTGATGCCATCCAAGGCAGGGTATTTCACACCCTAAGCAGATTCCTTTCAGATCCTGCCCTTAGTTCACAGTTTTGACCCGTGTTAACAAGGAGTGCAAAGCAAAGTCTTGCATGACCATGCCGTATGCTCATGCACTGTGTATTTTCACTTCCTACAAATGAATTGTGGATTTTGTTTCCTGAGTAGATAATCTGGGTAGCTTTCAGAACACTCTGAATAGATTTCTTTCAGTGCAAGTGAAGAAAAGAAATGTCAGTATTCTGAGTTAGAAAGCTGTCATCAAACCCAATTTATGATAAATGGCAATTAAAGCAGAATCAGTAGAGCAATTTTCATTGGAGGTGATTTTCCCATCTAGCAATTATGAGGAGGCTATGACTGAAATTCATAGGCATGTGACTGCTTTTAAAGTACTAGCAGGGTCTTTTTACACTGGCAGAAGGCAATCCAGGGAAAACAAATTGGGAAGGTGGTCTGATGGGGAGTTGCTTGACCTGGGACCATGGGCATGGGATTACTCTTCCCTGCTTTACTGCTGTGGTATTTGTGTCTTTGCTATCTACCATTCCTCTGAAAGACAAACACACGCACACACACAGGGATACATTTGGAAGCTGTAGCCTTCCAAATGTCTGCCTGGAGGCTACAGATTCCTTTTGTCTTTTCTCCTGATTCCCATTAGGCCAATGCAGAGAAACTTTGTCGCACTTATGAAGACCATCTGAATGAGACGAAAACAAAACTGGACGAAATGACTCGCCTCATGAATGACCTCACTACTCAGAAGACAAAACTCCAGAGTGAGAATGGTATGTGCAAGTTCAGCCCAGACTGTTTCCCAGGAACTTATCAGGGGTGCCTCCGCACTGCATCATTGAGATGTGTTATGCAATGGCATCTGCTCTGAAGTTGTTTAATTTATTTTTTTCATAATCTTGGTGGTAAGACCTTGCCTTGAACTGGCTTTTGAAACAAACCTATACCCATATTTACCAGCACACCCTGATACTATCTCATGAGCCAAAATGTATGTCCTGGCTAGGTACCCAGTTTCAGGAAAAAAGACACGTACATCCATCCTGCAGTGACAGAGGGATAAACGAGTTGGCATATTGCTGCTCTCTTTGTGAATACCATCTTCCCTAGCCTGACCTTGGGCATTGCACCTTAGAAGATGCTCACATCTGACCAAAAATACCACAGAATCCCTAAGTTCTTGCTCTGTTTTTAGCCAGAGCAATATTTTTTTTTATTTTTCATCATCATCAGATACCACTCTTCCATGTATTTTCAAAGACACAGTGTTCATTTCCTGTTTTCTTGTTAGTTCTACGTACTCTCATAAGGCTGCACAGTTACCCTGCAGCGACACTCTTACTGTAGTAAATGAAATTTTCCTTAAGCATCCCTCTGCTCTGCATACTGGTCATTGTGAGGTTCTCAGGGTCCTTTGTAACCCTCTGAAAAGAAGCCTGTCAAAAAGCAATGTAAAGTAGTGGAAAAGAGTATAAACTAGACCAGCTACAACTGCACAGGAAAGTAAGTAGCAGTCTAGACTGTCTAATCCATGAGCTGAGGTAAAATTAATGTATTTGCAATGCAAAAAAAAAAAAAAATTAAAAACCCCAAACCACAAAACTCACACCTCATACCCCCCTAAACAAAACCCTAAAAAATCTTAAGAAAAACTATCCTGGTGGAGTTACAACTTTGGAGGAAGCTTCACAAAAGTTTGGTTGCAATCACTGCAGAATTGGATAGGTGGGACTTTGATTTTTTGACACTGACTTTTTCATTTCATCACCTCGTGCTTTTTTTCTGTTTGTTTGTTGAATATTGTGGCAGGTGAGTTTATTAGACAACTTGAAGAGAAGGAGTCACTGATAAGTCAGCTGTCGCGAGGGAAAACATCATTTACACAACAGATTGAAGAACTTAAGAGACAGCTAGAAGAGGAAACCAAGGTAAGGCTTTGACTGTCCCATTCATTGGAATGGAATGTTCATTGGAATGGAATGGGAAAAAATGTTCATGTTCAGTTGAGGCCTGGATAAAAGCTCAGATGAGACATAAGAGGGACAGCGATTCCTGCCAATTGCACTGATATATGTTCCTGCCCCTGATTGAGGCAAGTCACAAGAGAAGAGTTTGAGAAAATCATCATCATCCATAAATGCTAAATAAAACTTATCCAGTAGGCTAATCAAAATCTCAGATATTGCATCTTAAAAGTTTGGGTGTTTCTCCAAAGTTGTTAAATTATTCTCAGTCTTGACAGCTTCCTCTGCATGTCACCAATTAAGGATGACTTCAAACCCTTCTTACCTCACTTGACTTGGACCGTAATAGCCAGAGACAAAAAGAAAAAAGGCTTATGTCTCCACTGGAATTTCTAGGGGCTGTTTGTTTGGGCTTTGCTAGTTAACCCTGCAATTAACCTAGGTAATTGTAGGTAACCCTGCAATGCCATGACTATTCTATCCCTGCAGTCCAAAAATGCCCTGGCTCATGCCCTGCAAGCGGCCAGACATGACTGTGATCTCCTGAGGGAGCAGTATGAGGAGGAACAAGAAGCCAAGG
Organism: Pitta sordida; assembly: GCA_013390025.1. Taxonomy (NCBI): domain Eukaryota; kingdom Metazoa; phylum Chordata; class Aves; order Passeriformes; family Pittidae; genus Pitta; species Pitta sordida. The sequence goes on from WEKX01023847.1 coordinate 84,750, forward strand.
CAGAGCTGCAGCGGGCTCTCTCCAAGGGAAATGCAGAAGTGGCACAGTGGAGAACAAAGTATGAGACTGATGCCATTCAGAGAACTGAGGAGCTGGAAGATGCCAAGTGAGTTACACGGGGTTCATCATGCTGTTGACTGAAGAAATGTGCTCCCTAGGACTTGTTATGTGCTAAGGAAATAGGGCAACCTGGAGGGGAAAGTCCCTCTGACTCATTGCTGTTATTTGTGGCAGTCGTGCTCTTCATATTGTTTGGGCAGGTCAGTGTTTCTGCTGAGTCCTTGTCTGTGGAGTAGTGGTTGTGGATACTGGGATTCATTGGAGAACTAACAAAATTAGATAGCACCACTTGGTTATCTCTCATACGCCCTTGCTTTGCCCTGGCCCAGTGCCATGTTTCTTCAGTCTTGACTTCCCAGCTGGGAGATTATGGCTGCCCTGGGAAGGTAGGGCAGAAAGTCATGTTGGCTCACACTGTGCAGCTGCTCCCAGGTACCAGGCACAGGTGTTATTGGGCAAGGTCTCTGAACAGCTATCCCCAGAATCTGCCTTCACGCTTCTCTGATCTTCAGGATCTTCCTCCACTTCCAGCATATTTTCTCCATCTAGTATCTTTACCATCCTCTTTCTGTGCCATTCTTTCTTTCTTTCCAAGACCTCTTCTTGTCAGGACTACTAGACCCCTGTTTTCCCAATTTAAATAGTGTAAGTACAAAAGCCCAGGGCATGACCATCCTCCTAATTGGTGGTTGTCTCATATCTCTTAATTGGAGGAATATAACACTGCCATTTAGACCAGGTCTTATAAAACATTTACAACAAAAAATTGACTGGTTACAGCCAGTAAATAGCAAGCTGGTGACCGGAAGTTCAAAAGTGCAATTTCAAGTAGTCACATACTGCAAACATATAGAAAATTATCTGCCATGAGTCAGTATTCATAATTTAAGCTGGGGTTTTTTTCCATCACAGTCTCTTCCTTCTAGATGCCTGATTTCCCCCTCCCTTCCCCTCAACCCCACCTCCTCTCCCTGTTTTCCCTTTCAGAACTGATACATTGGGACATTGCTTTGGTGTCAGCTTTTCTATGGTCATTTCACTGTGTCTTCCCACCTGATAGGAAGAAGCTTGCTGCTCGCCTGCAAGAAGCTGAGGAAGCAATTGAGGCAGCCAATGCCAAGTGCTCTTCTCTGGAAAAGACAAAGCACAGACTGCAGAATGAGCTGGAAGACATGATGATTGACCTGGAAAAGGCCAACTCGGCAGCTGCCTCCCTGGACAAGAAACAGCGTGGGTTTGACAAGATCATCAATGACTGGAAGCAGAAGTACGAAGAGTCACAGGCTGAGCTGGAGGCTTCCCAGAAGGAGGCCCGTGGCCTCAGCACTGAGCTCTTCAAGCTGAAGAATGCCTATGAGGAGACACTGGACCACCTGGAGACTTTGAAAAGGGAAAATAAGAACCTGCAAGGTAGGCTTCATTGGGGTCCTACAACTAGTGCAAGAGCCACATCTGCAGATGGCTGGATGGAGGTGCACCATAGCAGCTGTGGCAATGAGGTTGACCTCATCCTGAGAGGAGCTTTCCAGCCATTTGAGATACAGACTGATGCTGGCAATAAAGGTTTTGAAGATAGAAATTGATATGGCCAGAGGAAAGTAGGCTTCCCTTTTTGCCCCCCTACCAATGAAGCTCACTAACAGGGGAGCCAGTCTCAGGGGAGGAACAAGAATGAGGACAGAGATGCAGCTGATGAAGCCTAGACAGCTCTCAAATCAGAGCATGGTGCTGCTAGCCTGCAGGTCATGGAAAAAAATAAATCACTATAACCACTTCAAAAAGCATTCTCAAGAAAGGCTGTGCTTTCAAGTTGTTCAGATAAAAAAAGTCGTTGTAAGTGAAAGTAAGGCAGGCCTCCTGTACAGATAAGGCCTTGAGCTAGCCTGTTGAGTCAGGAGTCCTTTATTCACACTCCATGAATTGCAGTATGGTCCAGACACTGTTTGCTAAATTCATCCATCCTCTTCTTTTACAGAGGAGATTTCTGATCTGACCAATCAGATTAGTGAAGGAAACAAAAGCCTCCATGAAATAGAAAAAATCAAGAAGCAGGTTGAACAAGAGAAGTCAGAAGTTCAGCTGGCTCTGGAAGAGGCAGAGGTAAGGAAAGAAAGCTCAAGGGAAGAGGACAAGGTTTCCTTATCAGGATTTCCCACCTTTTTCATCATCTCAGCAACATAGCCAATGTGTTGATTTTTAGCACATGCATCCTCTCTGCACCCAGCTCCTCCAGCCTCGCTAGCCAGTGTCTTCAAGAGAGACTGGTGACTTTTGGAGATATCAGCTCTATGATCATAAATGGAGGCCTTTTCAAAGGAGGTGCCATGTAGCTTTGGGGTTTTTGTTAGAATAATAGAATCATCAAAGTTGGAAGCGACCTTGAAGATCATCCAGTCCAACTGTCCACCCAGCACTATCACTGTAATCCCTAAACCACTAAAATATATCACCCAGCACCAGATCCAGACATCTCTTGAAGACCTCCAGGGATGGAGACTTCACTCTCTCCCTGAGCAACCAATTCCAATGCCTGACCACCCTAACAGTGATTTTTTTTTGCTAAAAAATCTAATCTGAATCTTGCCTATCTCAGCTTTAGGCCATTTCCTTTGGTCCTGTCGTTGCAGGTGTGGTAGAAGAGACCGGCCCCTACTCACTACAAATTCATTTCAGGGAGTTGTAGAGAACAATTAAATGCCCCCAGAATCTATTCTTCTTGGGACTAAGCAAACCCAGCTCCCTCAGCCCTTCCTTATGAAGAACGTTTTTTAGACCCTTCACAAGCCTTGTTGCCCTTTTCTGGTTCTGTGGTTTGGGGTTTGGGGTTCTTTACCACATTCAGGAAGCTCAGAAATATTCTGTCCATTGCCTCAAAATTCAGTCATTGCTCACTTTAGTGTAGAATATTTCAGTCTTTCAGAAAACAGAAATTGCTGAAAATAATGGTCTTATACACTTTTATCAGCTATTTCTGCTATCTAGTTTCTAGCAGCAAATTCGCCATTTCCTGTTTATGAGAATGAGAAAACAAGCCTCCTGATGACTTTCAATTTTATAAGATCTCAGATATTGTGTTCAATACTGCAGCCTGGTAAAAGTCTCAGAAAGCAAATGAAAACAGTCCAATAGGAGTTTGATAAAGACATTTGGCCTCCCTGTAATTTCTACAGTGACAAGTATGCACATACCCAAGAGGGTTGCCTCATCTCAGTTTCCAGAAAAAACAATGCAGAACAAGCCAACTAGAAATACTTGTTATTCGACTAAAGGGCTCGGCTGACAAATTTTCTCCAGTGTGGTGCACTGGAAAGCTAAGAAGGGGTGTAGGTGGTGCTGGCTAGAAGCAACACAGCACATAGCCAGGAATTTTGAGTGAAGGCTGCATTTTGTTTGAACTGAATCTGAACAGTATCTGCTAAAATTAACATCACACAGTTACAGGGATGCTTTAATAACTTAAATGATGTGCAACTTCTTTTGTCTGTTACAGGATGCTTTATACATTGCAGGGATTTCACAGCCAAACAAAAAGGTGTCGTGATCAGAGCAGAGGAAAGAGCATGTCTTTCCTCGGACATGGAGAATGATTATGTACCCTGCCAAAAAACTTCCCTTGCTAGAAAGAATACATCAGTTCTTGAGGGATTTAAGGGGCACACTTTACTTTCCTAGACTGTGTGGAATGGCTTCCTAAATCTCAGTGATACTAGGAACTAACAAAAGTAAAGTGGTGATGTATCTTAATTGTGGAAGAAATGGTTTAATGCAGATTTTCTCCCTTACTGGTAAATTTGGGTCTCTGACAGTCACTGCTGGTGACACAGAACCTCTGTGTGCTGTTCCCAATTAATATGTTGTGTGTTGTTGGCATGAAGTGTGTGTTTGACTGACCTGTAGATGCTTCATGTTGGCCAGAGTTTACAGGGATTTTGTACAGCTTTGTTTTCCGAACCTCCATTGTGTTTCTCTTATCTCTCAAGGGAAGCACGAGTTCGTGCAGTTCCACCCTTCAGAGAGCACTTCCAAAAAATGTGATGTTCCAGTCTGTGCTTTTATTCCCCGTTCAATCAATAAGGAGACAGAATGCCACTGAGCCTCATTTATGCAAAACCTGAATTTCAGAGGCCTTGTTATTTCTATATGGGCTGTTTTCTGCTTAGTTCTTCACTTCCACATATGAGAGAAATGTAGGAATCAATACATAGGAACAAACCTCCCCTGTCTCACTGACAATGCATTTAATTAGCAAAAATAGACAGAGTACTTTCATTTTGTCAGATAGAGATGATGTCTGTTACTTATTTCCTTGAAGTCATATTGCCTAATAAGTTTATATAATTGAGTCTTCCACCACTTTGTGATTCAGAGCGATTTTTGTGAGCTGGAGGATGGATGTGTGGACACATTCGCCCTCCTGAAAAGAATCTTGTTTTAGCTTATTCCTATCCCTCACAAGCTTGTGAAATTCTGGAGGGTGTCTGCACAGAGGTGCAGAGCAGGGAACATCTGTTGATGTCAAAACCTGGCAGGCAGGGCCAAAGGTGTTGGTGTGTTGTTTGGGGCGGGGGGTTTATGAACAATGACTGTTTGACCATTCGTCCTCTGTCTTTCAGCTGTCAGGTTGCTTTAGAAGGCAAGTAAATGTGTGGTTTTGCCGTGTAAGCTACTCATGTCCTTGCCTAGAGAGAGAGAGGGAAGAAATATTGCTATTGGAAAGAGGAAGAGAAGTGTAAAGGGATCATCTTTGTGCAGCTGTTCATGATTAAAAAAAAATAAAAGACAATTCCTGGCTTGCAAGCTCTCGGTACTTTCTATTTCAGGGAGCTTTAGAGCATGAAGAAAGCAAGACCCTTCGTTTTCAACTTGAACTTTCTCAGCTTAAAGCAGAGTTTGAAAGGAAACTGACAGAAAAAGAGGAAGAAATGGAAAACATAAGGTACTGTGCAGGAGGCAGCATGTTTTTTAAGGGGGAAGTCTCAAAAGACTGGAATGATTCTCAAGACCCAAGCCTGTCAAATGCACCACACATACTGCCTGTACCCGAAACTAAGACAGCTCTGACCTGACTATTTGCCAAAGGCTAATCCTATTGCAATACCATTTCTTAGATCAAGTATTTCTGTCAGATCAGTCTCTGTCAGTGCACAATTAAACCCATCATGCATATCACATGGCAGCTGTAACAAAACTGACCTGCACAACCAAATTCCCAGCTGACCAAGGGCCACTAAGTTTATATGTTTACAGTATGGAAACAAATAGATCTAGAGAGCTGCCATCTCCTAATCCTGTAGAATGGCTGACATTCAAGGGGAATTCCAGCTAAAATCAGCAGTACTTGCCTTGAATTAGTGTTGCAATGCTATTTATCCAAGAGTCATGTAATAGTTTATTGGTAGACTAAAGCGTAGGGAAGAGAAAGTGCAAGGTACACCCTGGCCAGCATATACACAGGGATTGATATGTTAATTGTTTCACACCCAAGAATATTTTGGCCCTTAAATCATCTGATGTCCTGCAGATATCTGGATTGCAGAGACCTGGAGATAAGCTAATCAGTGCTTTCTGCTTCTGTTCAGCAGACATCCTGTGTTGTTTCCTGGGTGTCTAGGGCACAGTTCAGGGTCTTGATGAAGCAATAAGGCCCTCAAGGTTTTCCTTGTTGGCATCAATATCCTAGGACTGCCACATTTTCAGCAAAACTTGGCCAGCAGTGAGATAAACGTTTCCGTGCGTTGTATTCTGTGCTTTGAGTTACATTCTGGTTGTAAGAGAGCCAAACTTTCATGGTAGGATTTCTCTGTTTCAGAGTTGAGAAAATGAAGCCCCCGCTTGTATCTAGTTTGTCTTTAAATTGACATTAAGCTGCTTTTCACAGCAGGACTACGCTGTTAATTGGGTGGATTTAATCTCTTCTAAATTTAGATGTCCATTACAGGATTTCTATTTCTGAAATATTTCCCTTATCATTAGTGCAAGCAATGTTTTTGCAACATCTATTTTAATGCACAATAAATTGTAGCTTACACATGCTATTTACCTAGAGGCCCTAGAGTAACTAGCTTAGAATGTAGTAGCCACTTTCAATTTAAATAATGACTTCATAAACAGGCTGAGACGTAAAACATCTAAGTAAATTATTCAGTAAATATCTCAGTAAGTGACTGCCAGGTTTGAAGTGCCTCTTCTTAGGTTCAAATCTGTACTTGCTTGTGTTTACAAGAGATCTGAGAGCACTCCTTGCTCCAGTATTGCAAAGGAAACACAGGAGAAGGATGCCACAAGTGCTTATAGATCAGGAGTTAGATGAGGGTATGAAGCACACAAACCAGTTAGACAGCAGTGAAGAACTAGAAACTACACATGCAATCTATTTGTGCTATGCATGGCATTCAGAAAATATATACTATTTATGGAAATGAGACACTTTCAGAAAGCGAAGTACTGTTGCATGTAGTGCTACATCCGTGTGCAGAGAAGAAAATATTCCATTCATCCTTCATGTCCTTTTCAGGAGAAACCAGCAACGTGCCATAGATTCACTGCAGTCCACCCTGGATTCCGAGGCCCGCAGCAGAAATGAGGCCATCCGGCTCAAGAAGAAGATGGAAGGGGACCTCAATGAGATGGAAATTCAGCTCAGCCACGCTAACAGACATGCTGCAGAAGCAACCAAGTCAGCACGGGTCTTGCAGATGCAGATAAAGGTACTCAGAGAACTGTTGGTCCCTCAAGCACTCAGTGCTAGTCACAGAATGGGTTTCACTAGCCCAGACCAAAACGAGCAGTGGCGAGGGTAATTAAGAGAGAAGCTACTCCCAGTGATGTAAAGGGAATTAGTGATCATGTCCAGCGTATGAAAATACTAAAATAGGATTTCTTCTCAGACTTGCATACAAGCTGGATGAGGTCCAGTCCTAAAACCCTTGCTGGCTGCAGCCTCCTGCAGGGGTAGAAAGCTACTGCACAAGAAACTGAAAACATGTGATTGTTTTCTGAGCTTGCAAGTCTTTTAAAAGTGGAGGAAGTGCTTTGGCTGGCATACAGGGAGTACGTGTATATTCAGCTTTGTTGTTTGTAGCAATAGCTGTAATAGCTACAAAAAAAAAAAAAAGTGCTTTGCTAAGGCACCTCTTCTGTTATTGCCTCTCCCATGCCTAAGAAGGTAATTCTGCCTCAGGCAGAACCTTCAGCTATGACAGGTTTGGGCACATAGATTTTTCCCCTGTTGTACCACATACTGTAAAAGTTACTCAGCTTGCAATGTGGAAATAAATAAGATAAATAAATATAATAAATTTAAAAAGCATTAAAATTCTTGATGTGGATCCCATGTAGCCTCTGCAACCTAGGGTCCTCTGATGGACTCTGAAGCACAGAGACTTGAAATGGAGTTGCACCAGTAAAAAACCAAACAACTGCTTTGTTTTAGGAGCTTCAGGTGCAGCTGGATGACTCGGGACACGTGAATGAAGACCTGAAGGAGCAGCTGGCAGTCTCTGACCGGAGGAACAATCTTCTCCAGTCAGAGCTGGATGAGCTGAGGGCTTTGCTGGACCAGACTGAACGGGCAAGAAAGCTGGCAGAGCATGAACTGCTGGAAGCCACCGAACGTGTGAACCTGCTTCACAGTCAGGTTGGCTTTTACTAACCCCTCTCCCTCAGTGGGTTAAACTGAGCCTTCTCTGTTAAGCACTGGCACTGTTTGTCCATGGCCATCACAAGTCAGATACACCCTGCCACTCTTCAAGACAGATAATGAGGGAGTAAAGTCATTATGTAGATATGCCACCTCACTCGCTTCAAGTTAGCTGCAATTGATGATTCATCCAACTGATTTAAACAGCTTCCAGAAAAAGCAGTGATGGAAAATAACAGGATTAAATTTTATTTCTTTCATTCTTCCATGCTGTAAAGCCGGTTTCTTGCTCTAGTTAAGCCATGTATTGGATGGTGAGGCATTTCTTTGGAGAAGGATTGCAGATGCTGCTTTTGTGCAAGGCATCGATGTTACTCAGAAATGAAAATCAGAGTCTAGGCTCTAACAACAGGGCTATTGAACAGGACAGGAAAACACCTGCAGCCAAGTGCTCTATGTGCCTTGCAAGTCTCCATTAAGACTGGATTTTGTCGAGGTGGACACTGTGGTTTTTAAGGTGCCATGGAGGGGCATGTCCTCACTTGACAGCATTTTTGCTTCTCTTCACCAAATAAGTCAAAAAGAAATTAAAATGTGCTATAGGCTGGTGATGTTTTGCAGTGTTTGCTCCAGGCCATTGATGACATTGGGCTTCTGTTTTAACCACCTTATTGGCTGATTAATGATTGGTAATTTACCAAAATGGACTCCCTTAATAATTCTTCTATGTCAGCCTAATGCTTATTATTTTATCTGAATCAAAATCTGAATAGTTACAGCTTTAAGAGTATTTTTAATATTTCCTCAATCTGAATCTACATAAGCTAGTCAAACCAGTCCCCACCACATATCTGGGTCTCTTCCCAAATATTCCTCTGTATAATCCAGGAGTTGCAAAAATCACTAAGCCTTGATGTGCTATAGTATTTAGAAGAGTTGTCTCTTTTTTCCTTTTTCCACTGTTCCTTTGGGAAAAATGTAATAAAAGAACACAAGCCTGATCAATCAGAAGAAGAAGCTGGAGGGTGACATTTCCCAGATGCAGAATGAAGTGGAAGAATCACTTCAGGAGTGCCGGAATGCAGAAGAAAAAGCCAAGAAAGCCATCACAGATGTAAGTAGGCTGTTTCCTTGCTCACTTCTTTTCATATCACAAAGTCTAAGGACAGTCAAGAAAGTATTTCCCAGATCACCATTTCTGTGCTTGTTATAGAGCTCACATATCCAAAGTGGTTCACAGTTATCTGGAGGTAATTGATGAAACTACAACAAAAAGCAGGCTCGAGGTTGTTTTCCTGGGGTTTTGTTTCCCCAAGAATGCAGCTTGCACTGATCCTCCAAGTCTCAGGTCATGTTTTTATCCAGATGTGCACAGAATCTGATGTGAGAAATAAGATTACTGAATTGGAAAAACCTGAGGCCTAAGATCCCAGGAGGAGAAACGGAGTGTATGCACTTTTCTTCTAGGGTGGACAGGTATTTGGGCAGGCAAAGTTTCATTTCCCACAGACCTGGAGAAATCCACATCTTCATAGTTCAGATGATATTTCGCATCATACCAAAAACTAAAATGAAAACCAAAAGTGGAGATTTCTGTGGGTTATGTGTCTGGAGTGCCTGGACAAAGCTATTCCTGTTCCATGGTCTTCACTGCTTCTCCACTGACAGCTCTATTACTGCCTGCCAGAGAGAGGATGCTGACTGTCCTTGATGCAGCTCCAGCCTGGATTACAATGGCTGCTGGCTTTTGATGGCAGCTCGGTGATGGGAACAAAATCTGTAAATGGCTCATGGTGGCAGGCACAAACATGGAAGCAGGAATGAATTTGGCACGCTTTTCACCTGCCTTACAGAAAGACCAAGGGACCATGTAAGCTGTTGATACGGAACTTTCTAGACCAAGGACTATGTAAGATGCTGGCACTGAGCTTCCTATCCCAGCACAGACTGCAAAGTTGCCCTGCTGTTACAGCCACCCCGGCAGCTCTCACCTGTGGTTGTGCAGGGAAATTTGTCTGCCCATTGTCTTAAACTACTACCTATCAAGAGCTCCAAACACCAAAATAATTTCTATATAAAATGTCTGTAGTGAGTGTCACAGGTTTACTTGTAGGCGTTGTAAATGAGAACATGATACAGCACAGATAATAAAAGAAAAAAAAAAGGAAAAGAGAGGGGGGGAATCTTAAATCAAAGCATTAGAATAGGGAGGGGAAAAAGGCATCCAGGGTTTTCCTGTTCTTCTGTTTTCTCTGTCCAGGCAAGATATGCACACAAAAGGTATTATCTGAAGCTTTGGGTACAGTGAATGATGGAAGTATAGGATAGTACAAGATTGATCTTCCACCAGTTATTCTGAAACATAATCCAATAGCATAAAAGAGCTGCTTTAAAATGTGGTTGTTTTTCAGGCAGCAATGATGGCTGAAGAGCTTAAAAAGGAGCAGGATACAAGTGCTCACTTAGAGAGAATGAAGAAGAACATGGAGCAAACCATTAAAGACCTCCAGAAGCGACTGGATGAAGCAGAACAAATAGCTCTGAAAGGTGGCAAGAAGCAGATCCAGAAACTGGAATCCAGGGTAAGTTAGTGATCCAACTTCAGACCACTGCCTTCTGCTTACAGTACTGGCACCAGGTAGGTAGCCTAGGGCTGCCTGATAAATCATAGAGATCAAGAAGAGATAGTAGGAACACTTTCCTTTGTTTAACAAAATGCAGTGAGCAGTTCTTGGAGGCATGCTTCCCTTCATCATCTAACTATAATGAGCTGCTGAACAGCAGATGACCAAGGCCCTTGATTAAAAAAAACTAAATAAAAACCCCTAGCATTGCTGATCAGTAAAAGCCTCTCCAATGGTTGCTTCAGTTAGACATTTTTCACCTTTGCAATATGCCTGCACCTCTGACTGCTGGTGCAGCTTAAATCCATTCATGACAAACCAGAATGGAAAGGTGGTATTTTTATATCTTCCTGAAATTTTACTCCATGGAAATGCCTAGACAACTAGCATTTCTTGAACTGTGAACCAAATTGTGTACAGCTTTATATATAGGTAGCAAAATGGCAAGGGTCTTTCCTTTTCTTGCAGGTTCGTGAGCTGGAGAATGAACTTGAGGCTGAACTTCGACGCAATTCAGATGCCCAAAAAGGAGCCCGCAAGTTTGAGAGACGCATAAAAGAGCTGACTTACCAGGTATGTTGAGGACTGTAGTAACCACTAGGCCACATGTCTTAAATTGCCTCAGTGTTCCCGTGAGGGTGAAGGATGGCATTACCTAGAGCTTTCTGGTTGTAGGAAGCCTTAGGCATGGGAGGAACATCTCCCTAGGGCTACCATCGGAGTTTGGTTTGGGTGGGAAAGGACCTTAAAGATAATCTGTCTCATTCCAGCTGACCCTGCCATGGGCAGGGACACCTTCCAGTAGACAAAGCTGCTCAGAGCTCCATCCAGTCTGGCCTTGAACACTGCCAGAGGTGGGGCATCTACAGCTTTTCTGGGCAACCTCTTCCAGTGATCATCACTCTCTTGTCTGATTTGTTGTAACTAATGCTAGAAGGCCTCCGTTGCTGGGATTTGGACAGTTTTAGCACAGTATTAATATGGAGCAGGTTTCAATGACTATTCACAAGGGAAGAAAGAGCCCAGCTGTCCCTCAGCTGTGCTGCTGTTGCCAAAAAGAGCCATAGGGACTCAGCTGACTCTAACGCATCACTCAATGTAGAGTTGCTCAGTCCCAGGGCTCTGTCACCCACTGTTGAGCAGCAAGGTCTAGTCTTGAAGCTCCTGCAATTTTGCTAACAGCTGCTGTTGCTGCTTGCCTTTCAAATAAGGCCTGCAGTACACAGCAGTGATCTTTTTGCTTCCAACGGTATTTTTAAGAAGATAAACTCATCCATCTGCTGTAGAAGACTATTTAACCGCCTACTCGTTGTTTTACTTTTACTTTTGTAAGCAGAAGCTGAGGGTTGTTTTCTTACAATACAGTGCACTGGCAGAATTACCTGGCCCTTCTGCTTAGGGAGTGTGACATCTTAAACCTGGCTCCTTTTGCCAGAAATGCCTCCAAATCAGACCCAAAATGATGTAAATTACAGAGTTTTGGGTCAGCCCATATTTGTTTCACTATATAATGACACGCTTTAGAATGACAAGTCCCTCCCTGAGGGGCTCTGTGTGTATGTATGTGTGTGCACATACATATCTGTGTTTAGGTACATGTGTATTTGCATACATGAATGGGGAGGCTACTTCCAGCTCTCAGTCTCCATGCTTACACACACTGCAATCAATCCATAGAAATTTTTTTAATCTGTACGCAGGATGATCACAATATGGCTGGTTTGTGCTTTGAGCTATAAGTTTGTAAAATACGTATGGCATCCATACTTAATGCATTGTGGAAAACGCTTTAGGCTTCTTTATCACAGCAATTAATGGTGTTTCGATACAGTCAGAAGAAGATAAGAAGAATCTTGCCAGGATGCAGGATCTGATTGACAAGCTACAATTAAAAGTGAAGAGTTACAAGCACCAAGCAGAGGAAGCTGTAAGTAGCTAATTGGGCCTTTTTGAGAGATAAAGTATTCTAAACCCACAACCTTTTATCCATAGAAGCATTTATTACAAACACACATTTTGTGTGCATTAATATTTATATTCATATAAACTCTGTAAATAAACCCACATTTACACTACATAGAAAATAAGCATTTAGTATATTTGTTGATTAGAGTTAAAAAATAAATTCAATTTTATCTTACAATTGCAGTATAATTAGCAAGGGAAGGGGGGAACAGAAAGAACAGGAAAGGCTTTTTTCCTCTTAGCCCCTCAGAACACACATTGAGAGCCTCCCAGTTCACCTAACATTGAGAATGCCACTGGAAACATTAACTCTGTAAAACAACAATCTGTTATCCAGGAGGCAAGTGGTCCCCATACGGCTGTTACCTAGTCATGCTCAGCACTTTCCATCCCACTTCAAATGAAAAGCTTTGTTTCATGTGGACAGGAGGAAATCAGCTGCTCTGTTTTTTCTCACCAGGAAGCTCAAGCCAATCTGTACCTCTCAAAGTACAGAAAACAGCAACATGATTTGGATGATGCTGAAGAAAGGGCTGAAATAGCTGAATCTCAAGTTAATAAGCTGAGGAGCAAGTCAAGAGATATTGGCATGAAAAAGGTATGGTGATACTGCAGGGGGTAAGTTTGACTGTTTAATACACAGTAGTGACTGCTATGTATCTGTTACATCTTTAGAAGTACCATGGACTAGAATAAATTCTTCTTTACTACATTCTTTTAGTTTCAGTCTACCCTTTGTTTTAAAATAACCATTTAGGACAGCAAGCTGAAGCTTGGACAAAATACAGTCTGTCCTCTTGCTGTTGCCATGTAACTGCAGTGCTCAGCACCCAAAGTTTCCAGAAGTGGTGATTTTGTTGGATTTGTTCTGGTTCTTTGTTGGGGTTGGGTTTTTTTTGCAAGGGATATTAAAAGACTCCACCTTTTTCTCCCTCTGATGGTGTCACTTTACACACATGGAATACAGCCTGGGGATTACTGAAATAGCAGATTGCCAGATATTTTGACATCGCTCTTTTAATGAACTTGTATTGATTTGAAGAGCTGGAAAAAAATAAAGTATTAGAGATTAGTCACTCAGGTGCTGCAAAAATCATTAGAAAAATATTTGTGATGTTTTGCACCTGAACTGAATGGTAGCAGAATAATGTTGATGAAACCAAAAGGTACCTAAGAACTTGGTCTAGAACTGAATGCAAATCTTTGCTTATCAATCCCTGCCTTGTGGCAAGTAAAAATTGAGTTGCTACTTCTAGGAATGATAGAAAGAGGAAGTGGGTCATTGCTTTATCTATTTCATTTGCAAGTGAAACAAACTTCCAGGCTTAACACCACATAAGTATTATGGTGATAACAGCTCCTGAGTTAAGAATGAGGGGGAAAAACCTCTCTCTGCAATTTTGGTAATTTTATCACACATAATCCAAGCACCTTCCTTTTCTCTTCTGTGTCCACCATTCTGTGGGAGAGAATGCTCTACATTTCTGCTTTTCTATTGGACTAATCAAGTCAACTTTGATATAAATTACTGTTGCTCCACCATCTAGAGCAGAGCTACATTAAAACTACATTAATATCTGGTCTTTCACACATTTACTTACAATGGAAGCAATACTGTGTATGTAGCTCAAAAGAAGATTTGCAGCTTGTAACAGTAAAAAAAATTCAGATTTTTCTCTGAATTATTCTATCTCTATTAAAAAAACCACTGATCCACATTCACAAAGCCATGGCATCACACCAAAACTGAAAGTGCCAGGACAGTAATTTATTTTTTTAAAATACTGCTAAGATTGATGTTTATTCCCTGCATCTTACTAACACCCTCTTTCTGCTTAAAATATGCAAAAGCGATATGTACAACAGTGGATGTCTATTTTTATTAGTCAGATACATAAGTCAATTCCAGCTCTGGCTTATAGCAGAGTATTGCACTGCCAAAAGATGAGCTCAACAGTACACGCATAGGTGTCAGGTCCACACAAAGGGTCCTGTGGCAGTAATGGCAGTAGCTGCCAGGAAATATGTACAGTCAGTGAGTGCTGTCCCAGAAATTACACATCTACTCTGGGAAGAGAAAGGCACTACAGAGACTAATTTAATCGTGTAGTAATAGAAATACCTTGTTTGCTGCTACTAGTTCCTATTTTCCTGGAAACTGGGAAGTGTGTTTGATTCAGAACAAACACAATCATCCACTGAAACATGGTGGTATAAAAGTCCTCTGCTATCAGAGGGCTAGATATACTCTAGTGTGAGGACAGGAACCCTAAAATCCCTCAACACTTCCATTTTTAACAGTTGTACATTATCTCAATTGCATTTCAGGTTCATGAAGAGGAGTAAGCACACAGCAAGCTGACAGATAGAAGAAGATACTTGATATAATCAGGCACAACTCAAAGCAGATGTAGAAAAAAACCAAGCACTTACAGAAATAAACATCGAGTGAATATCCAAACAGATTGTATAGCGCATTTCATTCAGTTGTTTGCGTTTCTATTCTGCCAACCCTCAGGGATCAATAAAAGATTACAGCTTGCCTACAGCCCATTTCATTATGTTGTTACAAATCCTAATTGGCAGATCTCTGACAAAATCTAAACCAAGGGCAAATCCAGGCATGCTTCACACCCTCATGTATGTCATATGCAGATTGTAGAAGTAGCTGTTGTTTCTGGGTGCCAGGTTACCCTAGGGCTTGCTTTTCCATGCCCAAGATGGTGTTCCAGGCAGGGGGGTGAGGCCCAGGGTCCATGTCTAGGCATCCAGGTTGTCTCCACCATTGTCAGCACATGCTGCTTACCTTGGCGGGTTTGTGGCACTGTGATATAACCAATCTGGGCCTCTCCATATTTATACTTATATTTTACACTTAATATTTATATTTACATGTTGACCATTTCCCCCCATACCACAGGGGGTTTACCCACCTGGCGTACTTGATTGCAGCGCATGTTTCACAGTTATGGATAACCTGGGAGATGGCGTCCATGGTTAAATCCATCCCTTGATCACAAATCCATCTGTATGTTGCATCTCTTCCTTCATGACCTGAGGCTTCATGGGCCCACCAAGCCAGAAAAAATTCACTTTTATATTAGCAGCCCATGGCCACCTGAGACACGTGAATCCTGTTTAATTTGTTCAAAAGCTTGCTACTGTTCAGGACGCCACTTGAAATAATTTTTCTTTCTTGTCACATGATAGAGAGGGTTTACAATCTGACTGTAATCTGGAATATGCATCCTCCAAAACCCACAAAAAAAATTCTCGCACACACACAAAAAAATCTCAAAAGGTGTTGCAACAGGCCTGAAGGAAGAAATGGGGGTGAAAAGCTGGAGAAAATCATCCTCCCTTGTTCCACCCCACAGGTTGGGTATTATTATTAATGAATTCCCAGCAGTAGCACCCAAGGCCAGGGCAGAAGAGCAACACTGAATACACACTTCAGATGACTCTTAATTCCCCTTGATGTTATCATGTCATAGACTGATATCACACAGTACAGCAACAAAGCAATTCTGATCCCTCTCTCTACTCCGAGAAAGATCACAGTGAGGAGCCATTCTCTCACTTCATTCCCCCCACTCCCACCATACAATCAGGGGAGAGAGGAAAAGAAAAACAAAAAACTGGAGGGTTTTGCTACAGCAGAAATGAGGACTATTAGAAATCTTTTACTGTCACAGGCAGAACAAAACTCAAAAGTGGGGATGTACAGAATTTTTTTTAACAAGATCAGAGCTTCAAGTGAGAAGCATCTTAAAGGCAATGTTCTCCCCCACCCCTCCCTCACTTACAACAGATACCACAATCCCCCTTTTCTCCAGGAGGCAGGGGGGACAGGATTAGGGGAAATCCAGGCAGTTGGTGTTTCTCTGCCACTGCTCAGGGGAGGAGGCCATTTCCCTGCATTCCATGGAGTCCCTCCCACGGGAGAAAGTCTTTCATGACCCTCCCCAGCATGAGTCCAATCCCAGGGGCAACAGCTCTTCCATACTCTGCTGCCCATGGGTCACTCCACAAGCTGCAGGCCTTCAGTACAGGCTGCTCCAGCGTGGGTCCCATCTCGAGGCACACAGATGCTACCAGGTAGAGTTCCGCTCCAGCATGGACTCTCCTCTCCATAGGCCACACGTCTCTCCTGGGACCCTGCTCTGATGTGGGCTCCAATGGGCTGCAGTCTCCCTCCAGCATCCACCTGCTCCAGCGTGGGTTTCCCTCTCCACGGGCCACAGGTAAATTTCTGCATCCATGTGTTCTTTCCATGGGCTGCAGGGGGACAGCCTGATTCACCATGGTCACCACCACGGGCTGCAGGGATATGCCTGGAACACCTGCTCCCTCTCCTTCGGCCCTGGCCTTGGTGTCTGCATCGCTGTTACAACTTCTCACTGCTCTTTTCCGGTGGCCATGTCGTCTTCTTCCTGTTCTAACTTTTTTCCTTCTTAAATCTGTTATCACAGAGGTGTCTCTATCTCTCCTGCTTGGCCTGGCCTTGGCCAGGGGCGAGTCCAGCCAGGAGCTGGCTGGCATTGGCTCTGCCAGCTGTGAGGCAGGCTTCCAGCAACTTCTCAAAGAAAAGCCTCCTCCATAGCCCCTCTGCTACCAAAGACCCAGCCACAGAAAAACCCAATAGAACAGATTAAACTCTTGCAGCCCCTAAAGCTGGGATAACCCAACTTCTGCTTGCCCTGCCAGTAGAACACTATGAGTTCTGTAGGAGAGGAGTACATTTCCATATGAACACTCAGCTTAGAAGCATCCACTACCACCTGTCAAAGGACTTCTGTTTGCCAGCAGCAGGTCAGACAGGACAGCCTGTGGCTTAGGAATAGGGTGCACTTTTAGACAATCATGTTTCCTGTGGCTCTTGCTGTAGGAAAGGGGAAGATGAAGGAACTTTGTTCTTTTCCTAAACCATTGCATCAGCATCTGTGTGCATAGGGTGATTTTCTTGTGGTATTGTTGAGGTGCTCGTACAATTTTTTCTTTTTCTGCATCGCTAGGCAAAACAAAAATGCTTGTAAGAACTACTGAAGTGTAAAATTAATCCACTAGTGAGAACAGAACAAAACACACTCGCTACAAAGATAAGCCTGCATTTTCAATTTTAACATCATTTGAGTAAAACAAACACCCACAGAACAGTGCATAAACATTTTTCCATCCTCTCCTCTATCAGTGTAACCAGAGCAGAGTTAACCTATAAACTGTTCCACTTCCTCTGATGACGGTATGTTCAAGGTCTCAAGAGCTCTCAAGATAAATTAATATCTTGTTTAAACTCTTTAAACAGCTGCAATCACAGAAGTATATTATCACCTCCAAAGCATGTTAGCATTAAAACTGACTAATAAGAAGCATGCAAGTGAATCTCTGAGAGAAAAATGTTTTAAACACAAGTGAGAAAGTGTTTTAAACACAAGTGAGAAAATTGACCAGTTAGACTGTAGTTCATGCAAGTTACCCCACAGTTACTGCTCAGTTGTGCTGACTTCACCCCTGATGGCTCTTATCCCACCAGCCCATTCCGTGTATGAAGGTCACAATACAATTGCTTAATCATAACTGTCTGGCTATAGCTACCAATTAGCAACTTAAAAAAAAAACAAATCAAAGTTTGACTCAAATTTTGAGGAGCTCAGTATCAATAGTACAGTAAAAAAATACTCTAATGATTGTACATACCTTGAAAACGTAGCATACTGCTGCTACTGCTACTAATACTACTGCACCGAGCACTGCTCCAAAAGTTTTCCAGACATTACCTGAATATTCTTTAGAAATAAAAATGCCAAGAAGTTTATTAGAAGTGATTTATATCACATGTTGCCCGTTGTTCAATAAATATATCAAAGCTATGATTATTCTTATTTATAACCTAAAAGCTATGATTTAGGGAGAAAGAAACATTAAAAGGAAACTGAGACAAAGACAACAATGTTCAAGTTACCTGACTCATACTACATGTAAGACTTCAAAGTGATACTTTACCGACCTGAGTGTGAATAACTGAAAGCAGATTCTTTTACTTAACTGTGCTGATAAGAATTCCATGTGTTCTCGTGTGATATGATTTTATGACTTCTTAATACTAGTCCCATTTAAAGTCCACCAACTGCCCAGCATGTTAAATACTCTCTCCAGGCACCGTGCTTAGTGCCATTAATGTAAACATTATCCAGCCTGGACCATAGATTTCATGACTTCTAGTGCAAAATATTTGCAACTTCAATTTAAAACATTTCTCAGCTTCATAGTGCAATCATGCAATCCTGGCCAACACAGAAATCCTGTGGTGGGTGTAACAATGGATTCCACAGGAGATCAAAGCCCATCTAGCAAAAACCTCTGCATGGCACCAAACTGTCAAAATTGTAGAGCTCCTCTACTTCAAAAGATTTTGAAAATTTCTACACTCCTCTGGAAGCTTCCCAGGGAAGTTTGGTAAATAGCTGAAGAATGAGAACAAAGCATCCAGTCTAGTCACTGCCTTTAGCTGGACTCTGTACCCACACCTTGTCAGTTCCTTTATTACAGCAGCTTTAAGCTGCAACCCTTCCTTACACAGCAAGGACACCTTTAAATGATTATAAATTCTTCTTTCTTCTCCCCTTAAAAGCCTCCTTTCAGTGGCATTTGGAAATCCTTCTCATGATTGAGCAGCTGCTGTGCCAGGACTGCTCCCCAACATACTGATCTAGCTTGTTCTCTTCCACCTTATTATCTCTATCCACTTATCTGCTTTCAGCCTGTGCTGCCAGAGGTGCTGATCTCTCTGGTGTCTTCTCTGCTGTGCCCTCAGCTCTTCTGGTCCAAGACCAGGAAAATTCCATGAAGAGCATAGTAATTTCACCACCAAAGAGGGCATTTGTGTCACCTATGCCTATTTTAAAATCCATTTGCAGAGATCAGCTAGAGAATGGCATTTGTAGTGGATAATTTCCAATCATATTTGGACTGTCTCCAGCAAACAAACAAGGAGACTGATGGACATGAGCATATTATTTGGGATTATACTGCGTGCTGCTGTTTGTATGTGCTACTGACAACCAAACAACTGTAACTAAGATTTCACAGCTGGAAATTTACTGCATCAGTCAGTTCATAAAAACCAGGCGTGCCTTTAAACATATGTATCCCCAAGCTTAAAAGAGTCCTGCAGCATAGAACTGAAGTACAAAAGGTGAAAATCACAACTCTGTGTTCTCCTCAACAAGGTTTCTTCTGTAGCCAAACTTATAGCACATCTTTGGCTACCCGTTACCTCTGCTACCTTTAAAGCCACATTTGCTGTGAGCAGAACATTTAGCACAGGATCCTGAGAGTTCCCCCTGTGCCCTCAGCTCTGAGGGCAGTTGGTGGCAACTGAAGGCAGCTACAACAAACTGCTGATTGATTAAAAATTAACTTTGAGTCTTTAAATAAACACATCTTCAGTCACCTTTTTCCCCCTGGGACAACAATTACAGAATCTCTCTTCTACCCAACTGTACCAATTATACAAGATGATTTTCCTCAATATTTTACAGATTTCCAATTGACTCTTTGGCTTTGCATTACCTTAACTGGTCCTCACCCTCTGAAATGGAAAGAGTGGCAACTTACCAACTTGCAAAGTTCTCACAATGAGTTTTGTGTAGTGACGAGTCGAAATATTGCACAGGTATTCTCCACTGTCAGCTGCAGTGAGATCACTCAGGATCAGTGAAAAGTCACTTCCATTAATCTGGGCTCGAGGCTGGTAAGAGTGAGATGTACCATTGAAGGAGGCCAGGAGTGAAGTCACGGAATTTCTGTTTAACTTCCAAACACAGGTAGCTTCAGTATTTGCAGTGTTATTGCCATGTTCACAAGGAATTACAATGGTACTTCCTTTCACACTAGACAGTTGGTCTGAAACAGACAATTAAAGAATTTTAAAAAAACCAACCTGCAGAGAATATGGTGAAGGTTATTAAGACATTTTCTGATTTTTCTGTGAGGTCTCATACTACTATGAACAAATATAAACCCCTATTTCCTTACTTTGATATCATATTCAAATAGGATAGTATGCTTCTAGAAACATCTGCATATTTTAAAAACGGATCTATCTTACACTAAATAATCTAATTGGTATTTGCCATACTAACAAATTCTTTTGTTTTCATTAGACTATTTCTCCTCTAATTGGGGAGCTCATTAATGAAAGTAGTTCAGTCTAGCCTAACTTACTGTGTAAAGTATTATGACATTCCACACACAGAGAGAAAATTCAATTAATCAGATACCTGCACATTTAGAGCAAAAGGATAAAACCCTCACAATATGGTTTTATAAAACAATAAAAAGATTGTATTTGGTTAGAAATAACTCTCAGCTACAGTAGACTTCAGTATTTTACCTGTCTATGTTGAACACTTAACAATTAATGAATAGCTTCAAAAAAAGCAGGAAGGGGAAGGAGAAGGCAGGTAAGTGGTACTGGTACCTAAGACAAATTAACAGCATAGCACAACTACCAATTTAACAGCAGGGGTTTTCTGCAAAGGAAGGAAAACCAGAGGAGACTGTGGTAGCTGGCAGTCAGCTGGAGAGGAAGCTAATACATTATTTAATACATTATTTTGACATAATATAACCACACTTGGTTCTGTGGGGGGTATGAGGTTGAAAATCATGTGAACAAAAGAAAACAAAACTGTACCCTGCACTGCTGTTATACAAGGGAAAGTAAGTAAAGCAGTTTGCTTTCAAAATGTTCCAGTGAGGGGAGAGATGGATGCAGGGAAATTCAAAGTAAAAGTGTAATGAGATGCACCGTTTACTCTTGAGGATCAGCTCATTAACAAAACAGACACTTATATGCCAGTTGTAAGCTACTAGGATGCCATACTTGAAACCTTCCATATTGTAAGCTACTCCTTGTCAATTAAAAACTGTGCTCTTGTTCCAAAGCACATGCAGTGGATTAGGAACTGAGAGTGTCTGGGTACACATTAGGGGGGAATCAGGGTGATGGAGGCAGCCATGCACATCTCACAAGGGAACTGCTCTTGCATTGCTCTTCATCCAATTAAAAAATATATCCTAAGGTACAGGAGAGGTAGAAAAGTGCCCATTATTTACTGGAACTGAATTTCCAGTGAACAGAGAGTTGAAATTTCATAGTCTTGCTTTTCCTTAACTAAGAAAATTAGCTGCTTTTTGCTAAACACAAACAGTGTTTGCTGCTCTCCATTCCCATGCACCCCAGCACTCATAGTGGCACCTAAGAACACATGTACAATTAAAGGATTGAACAGTACTGGTAAAACTCTGGCAAAAGAAGGGAAATGGACTGAATAAGGACTGCACATATCTGGAGCAGTAGGAAAAATTTCACCTCCCTCATATAACTCACATATTCTCTAAGATTTCCACATATTTTGTCCAAGTTCATTCCACACTTATTCACTTATTAGGCACCTCAGAAAATGTGAAACTGGCATGGAAAAAATGTTCCACGTATCAGCAACTTACAGAAGGGTAAGCTAGGCCCTCTCATTCCTACTTCTTGGGAGCAACTTGTAACACAGGCTTGCCATCCTAACAGATGAGTTTCAAAGATAAAGGTATAACCTTTTGCACCATCCCATACCCACGTTGGCCCAACGCAGAAATACTGTCTCCTGTTTGGCTCAGAAGCGAGCTGTGACACTCAGGAATGACACAGGAAGGCACTTCCATTCATTCCTACCTTGCATCTTCCATTCAGCAGTCCACTCTTCATGAGGGAGATGAATATGACAGCGGTAAGGATCTGCTGTGTTTGCAATGTTCTGGTCACTTCTAAGAGAATAGAGAAAGCCATTCCTGGTTTCCTTACAACCTATTTCTTGCATGGATGTATTGCCTTGTACCCAAGATATATGTGGCTTTGGGTAAGTGAGAAAGGCATAGCACTTCAGTCTCCTTTCTGTGCCTGTATTTTGGTATTCCAGTGCATGGTAAGAGGAAACTGTAGATGAGGAAAAAAAAAATTAAAAATAAATTTTACTACTTTCAAAATAGTTTTAAACTTGAAGTGATTGCTCTGTTGAAATACGTAACATTGAGGAGAACAAACACAGTTGAGAACAAAACAATCTGTGCTTGATTTCAGAAGGGAGCTTACCTATGTACTGTCCATGCCAGGATCTCTACTGCTCCAAGACACCACATAATATATACTTCCTAACTGCCCCTTAGAAATCACTGTGCAGTAGGTTATGAAAACATGTGCTTCACTGTAATTTTTCAATTCATGTTACAATGTCTCACCAGACAAAACAAATTGCTTCATAACACCATCAAGCCCAAAAGGTGCTCTACTGGGGTGGGGGATTTTGATTCCATGTGAGAAATAACATGAGAAAAACATACCATTTCCACTGTCACAATCCAGGCATTTTTGATGTCTTACTGACCTTTTACGCGTAGCAGGACTTTCTGTTTCATTGCGGTTTGCCTGGTTCCCACATAGCATTCATATGTGCCCTCATCATTCAGAGTCAGGTTACTAAGTTTCAACGAAGCATTTCCACTAGGGATGTTCTCATGGAAAAGCTGGGTTCTGTTTGTGTAATCTGAGACTTGTCCTGGTTGATCCCTCCCTTGGAAGTAGGCATGTACAAGGTTTTTTTGCTCATTGTACCAGCGGTGCCAGTAAATCACTTCATCGCGCCCAGGCGGAAAAGAACAAGGGAGGATGCAATCCTTGGAAAACACCCCTGTTACTTCTTCCTGTTCTGTAAAAGCTAAAGCCCGTAAATACAAATGAGTATGTTTAATCCAGACTACAAGTATACTTCTGCCCTTCCTTACCCCTGACAAGAAAAAGCAGGGTCTCGCAGGCAGCACATTCCTACCCAGTGTGTCAATGTCTCTTTCATGGCTTTCCTGTTGCATGAGTTCCCTGGGACAGCAAGGGCCTTCATTCACTTTAAGCAATATTACAACACAGAGCTCTGGTCTTTAAACTTATAACCCGTTTGAGTAGAACCCCTGAGTAAGCAGGTACATATTCAAACCGGCACACCCCCACCTTACAGAATCACACACACACGGGAGCTGTGAATGTGTTTCTTTGCCTTTTCCACCTGGAACCTTAAACCCTTCTGAGCTGCAGCTTGCTACTTGCTCAAACACTCACAGTGCCATACCGCAATGGCACCAACCACCCTCACATAGTACCAAGCAGTTGTACCATCACAGGGAAAAAGGACATGATGTTGTAACTGGCAGGAAAGACAGAACTTCTTGAAGGACAGAACTTCCACCACAGACAGTCATGGAGCTCTGTCCCAGCCCTCAGAGATAATTAAGGTGTGCATTCCTCCCATATTCCTCAACAATTTACCATTAATAAACAGTATTTGAATTAATTAATTCTCCCTACTAAAAATCAGCAGTAATTGTTATCTTTATTATTCTTCAGCTAAAACCTACCCGAAAGTGCAGCACTGATGCAAAATGAGTAGATGGCAAGAGTTAGTATGTTCTGTCCCTTCATGTCTTCATTGGCTTATTGTAGACTCACATCAAACTGGCAACATAAAAGAAGGGGAGAAAAACTGTTTAAAAGCAGGTAAAAGACATACCCTAATGATACAATTTTCTTTGTACAGATTATTAAGAACTGTAAGCATACTGTGTTTTTTTGTTTGCAACAGTCTTGGCCCAGATTTTTGGCCTTAAGATCATTACGTGATCTTATGCATTTCATAATTGTTGAGACTCTCTCATTATTTCTAATCCCTTGCAGATTGATACTTTATTTTTAATAAATAGAAAGTGCTTACTCTTAGTGTTCTTGGAGGGCTAGGGAATATTAATCTTCATCATTCCTGAATAGGACAACAAGGAAAAATGGTCTAGTACAACTTGCAAAAGGATGTAATATGGCCTTTGTCAAGCTTTGACTTTCTGGGATGGGGAATTCGATTACATTGGCAAAGACTGCAGATAAAGAGAACATTTCACACTTTACTTTTCACCAGATCAAAAGGGCATCAGCTAAACTTTCAAAACTGTGTGTATGGAAGTCTAGGGTAGGAATCACAGAATCACAGAATAGTACGAGTTGGAAGGGACCCACAAGGATCATCAAGTCCAACTCCCCAGCTAATGCCCATACAAAGACCGAACCCACACCCCAGGGCTGTGAACATAAAGCTAGTTCCCTCACAGGCTCACAGGCCACTCCAAGCCAGAAGGGACCCATAGGACCATCCAGCCCAACACCCTCACAGCTACACCATGTCACTAAGCTCCTCATCCAGTCTTCTCTTAAACACCTCCAGGGACGGCGACTCCACCACCTCCCTGGGCAGCCCATTCCAATGAGCAATCACTCTCTCTGTGAAAAACCTCTTCCTTACATTCAGTCTAAACCTCTCCTGGCGTAGCTTAAGGCCATGTCCTCTCGTTCTGAGAGAAGAGATCCACACCCACCTGGCGGCAACCTCCCCNGTCCATATCATCAATAAAGATGTTGAACAGTGCCGGGCCTAACACTGACCCCTGTGGGACTCCGCTAGTGACTGGCTGCCAGGAGAAGAGTCTCTCATCGTATCTTTGGGTTTGTCAGTTAAACAGCAATGAACTGAAAGCACTCATGCATAACAGAAAAAGAATAATCTTGTTGTAACTGAAACTGTACTCTTGTTCCAATTAGGCATAGTATCCTAAAATACAGCATACCACCACAGTGGAGAAATTATCTCATTTATCAAATGGCTTAAAAAGAGTTAAAAGAGTCTTCAAACAACAACACAGATGTACCAAAATATTAAATCTGAGACAGAGATGATGCAACAGTAAAAAAAAACATTTATGATATGTGTATAATTTTGTTCCATGTCAGTAACAATTGCCACTAACTTCTTTTTTCCTTGCATTGGCAAGTGGTGTACATTATGTTTTATTGGATTCTTTGCTCATTTGTCAATCACTTCCAACTCATGATGGATAAAATATATTTCTGCTTTTTGTATTTGAATTTCAAAAACTCCTGTCAATGCTAGATTTCCTTTAGTGAGTGATCTGCCACGTTTAATCACAGAATCACAGGTTGCAAAAGGCCTTTGGGATTATCAAGTCCAACCTATGACCTAACTCAACCTTTTATCAACTAAACCATGGCACTAAGTGCCACATCCAGTCTTTTTTTTTTTAAACACCTTCAGGGACAATAACTCCCCCAACTTCCTGGGCAGACCATTCCAATGCCCAATCACTTTTTCTGTGAAGAATTTTTTCCTACATCCAGACTAAATTTCCTCTGGCACAGGGTGCTGGTTTGAATGTGGTTTCTTTTTTTCTTCTGGAAACAGGAAGGGCATGACTAGCAGAGGTAACTCCAGCCAGTTCCTGGCTGGGCCCGCTGCCAGTCAAGGTCAGGCCAATCAGGATAGATACAGGCACCGCTGTGATAACATGATTAAGAAAAGAAGGGAAAAAACCCTAGTAACTGCAAGAAGATGGCTGGAGAGGAGCTGTAGCTGTGAGAGGTTTTAACAGCAATGCAAGCACCAAGGCCAGGACCAAGGAGTGGGAGGAAGTGTTCCAGGCATCTCTGCAACTCGTGGAATGGACCATGGCGAAGCAGACTGTCTGCCTGCAGCCCATGGAATAGAGAGAGCGCACAGGGATGCAGAAATCCACCTGTAGCCATGGAGAGGGAGCCACGCCAGAGCTGGAGGATGCTGGAGGAAGGCTGCAGACATGTTGGACCCCACATTTGGAGCAGAGATCAGCAGAAATCCTAGGAAAGACGTTGCAGCCTGTGAAGGAGGAGTCCACGCTGTGTAGTAACTGTACCTGGTAGGATCTAGGTCTGTGTGCTTTGGGATGGGGCTCACGAATGAAGCAGCACAACCAGTGCTCAAAGATCTGCATCCTTGTGAAGTGATCCCTGGGCAGCAGAATATGGAAGAGCTGTTGCCCCTGAGTTCGGACTCACACTGGGAAGGGTCATGAAAGACTTTCTCTCATGGGGCGGGATCCTATGAAAGGCAGGGAAATGGCTTCCCACCCTGAACCGGTCAGAAAACACCAACTTGCCCGGCTTTCCCCTACTCCTGTTCCCACTTTGTCTCCCGGAGGAAAAAAGAGAAAATGGTATCTGCTGTAAGAAGAAGGAGGGGTGGGGGAAGAATCACAGAATCACAGAATACTATGAGTTGGAAGGGACCCACAAGGATCATCTAGTCCAACTCACCATCTAACGCCCGTACGGAGATCGAATGCACACCCCAGAGTGGTGAACATAAAGCTAGTTCCCTCANCAGGTTTTTTTTTCTTTTCCTCTCTTCTCCTACTTGTATTGGGGGGGGAGGCGGGGCAGAAATGAAGTGTGAAGGCGGCTGTGGGTAAATTGCCAACATTCAGCCAGAGTCAAACCACAACACACAGCTTGAGGCTGTGTCCACTCATTCTACCACTGGTAACCTGGGAGAAGAGACCGACCCCCACCTGGCTACAACCTCCTTTAAGGGAGTTGTAGAGAGCAATAAGGTCTCCCCTGAGCCTCCTCTTCTCCAGGTTAAACAACCCCAGCTCCCTCAGCCACTCTCCACAGGGCTTGTGCTCCAGCCCTTTCACCAGCCTTGTTGCCCTTCTCAAGACACATTCAAGCATCTCAACACCTTTCCTAAACTGAGGGGCCCAGAACTGTGGTCTAACCAGTGCTGAGTACAGGGGAAGAATGACTTCCCTTGTACTGCTGGTCACACTATTCCCGATACATGGCCAGGATGCCATTGACCTTCGTGGCCACCTGGACACATTGCTGGCTCATGTTCATCCTGCTGTCAACCAGCACCCCCAGGTCCCTTTCTGCCTGACTGCTGTCCAGTCACTCTGTCCCCTGTAGGGCTGCATGGGGTTGTTGAGCTCACAGTGCAGGACCCAGCACTCAGACTTGTTGGCCTCATGCCATTGGATTCTGCCCATTTATCCAGACTGTCAAGATCCCTCTGCAGAGCCCTCTGGCCCTCTAACAGATCAACACTTGTTGAAGATGACTTGGTCTCATCTGCAAATTTACCAATGGTGGACTCAATTCCCTGGTTCAGATCATCCTTAAGGACATTAAACAGGACTTGGCCCAACACCAATCCCTGGGGGACACCACTAGTGACTGGCCAACCAGATGTGGCACCACTCACCACCGCTCTAACAGACACTCACACTTAACTGACAATGATGCTCTGAGAGTAACGTGGCTCCAACTGTACCTCTGTGGTGTCTTTGGGGGCTGCATGGGCAGCACACACTGCCTCCATCTTCTACCCATACTCAATAACTCTGCTCCAAAACACAGAGCTACAACTTGTTAGCTGAAAATTTTCACATTTGGCACAAATTTTAGCTTTGGATCATCCCATTGTGGAGGAAAATGTTTGTTGGTCTGCAGAAAAACCTGACTGGCTCTGGCCAATCTTTTCAGCAGGTCTGGGGTCTTAAAGGCATAAAGTGTGTATATGCAATAGTCACACTGCACAGCACTGAACAAATACACTTTTCCTGTTTGTTACAGGAAACACATGGCACAACCAAAAAATCATGACCTAAGTCTTTGCAGTGAAATATCAGTATGAAACTATGTACATAGACAGTGTACAACTGGCATTGAGATCACGGTAGTCATGTTAGTTAGTGATGTTCTAGTTACCAAGAGAATTAGTTTTTCATATAGAATCACCACAGGCTCAACTGGAGAGCAGCCAGGGTTTCTGAGAGCAAGCCAAGGTGCTAAAATGCATCTCCCAACAGCTCATATAGTAGTAGGGGAAGTACCTCAGTTGCTTTGGCCACTATAGGAAAAGAAGATGCTTTCCTTTTCTTCCGTTAGACAGTGACCAAACCATGTACCCTAAATCCTTCCTTCTCTTTGAACTGCACTCAATCTGAGCCTTGGTAAGAACACTCCCCCAGTAAAGAGCTCAGTAAACTTTGCTCTGTAACCCACTTTGACAGCAGACATAGGGAAATAATCTCTTAACCCTATCAAAAAAACACTATTTCTTAGTAAAAGTTATTCTGGTTAATTCCTTTTCAAAGCAACCAAACAACATTATTTTTTCACACACACTTAGGACTGGGACTACCAGAGGATTGAAATTACGTATTACCTACAAGCAAACAAGAAAAACAACAGTGCAAAGTTAAATACAAACACATGTTGAAACATGTACTGATAAAACCTCATACCTCCTGCCACCACCATCCCAGCTCCCCAGAGTTTCCTCACTAAAACTTCAGAGACTGGTCCCCACCTTGTCAAACAGACTGTGTAGCTCCTTGCCCTTCTCTGGACACGCTCTAGCACCTCAACATCGAACCGAAGAGCCCACAACCCAACTCGGGACTCGAGGCGCCTCGCCGGTGCAAGACGACCCTCCCGAGAGTCGCCGGGAGCCGCCG
>WEKX01023847.1:113482-146410 GCA_013390025.1 Pitta sordida
ACGCCGCCCGGTACTTCAGCCAGCAGCAGCTGCAGCTTTACTCCTTTCACAGCCCACTCAGCTCCCCAAACCTCACTTTTCCCCACATGCAGCGGCAGCAGCGCCCCGCTCCCGAGCTGCGCCGAGCCGCTCCCAGCCCTAGTCGGCACCGCGCGGATGGGCGGATCCGCGGCTTTTGGGTGCGGAGGTGGAGTCCCTGCCCGGTCCTTTCCCGTCTAGTCCCGCCCCGTTCCGCGCCGCCCCGCCCCNCAGGGGGCGGGGCCGGGGGCCCAAGATGGCGCAGGAACAGAGTGGGTCGGGCCGGCGCCCGGAGCGGGAGCGGTCGGGTGAAGAGGGGCCGGCGGAGCGAGGGCCCGGCGCGGCCTTTCACATGTTTGTGCTCATGGAGGACCTGCTGGACAAGCTGAAGCTGCTCAGCTACGAGGAAGAGGCGCTGCGGCGCCACAACATGCGGCCGCTTTCCAGGTGCCGGCGGCGCCGCGGGGCAGCGGGGCGAGCAGGGCGGGTCCTGTCGGGCGGGTGCCTGTCCCGGGGGAAGCACATCCTGCCCGGGTGATCGGGGACGTCCAAGGTCTCTTCCAACCTTGCTANGCGGGACAATCCCCTCCCTCAACCATTCAGCAATGGGCCATTTTAAATTTATTTTTGAAGTAGGCTGTTTGTGGTGTGATGTTGATAGAAGTTATTAACCAATATTTCTATCTCGAGAATGTTTTTCATATTTAGATTTTGTCTGGCACTGTGAATCACTTGTCGTGTGAAAAATGCCTGATATCTAGCAGGTGATAGGTTGGACTCGATGATCCCTATGGTCTTTTCCAACCTTACTAATTCGGTGATTCTGTGAAAATCTTCTCATTCATGACCCCGAAGGTATTGGCAATTGCAGATCTTTGAGTTTCTTAGTATTTTATGACACGCCAGGGATACTTGAATGAATCTATTGCATAGGCTCTTAGTTAGCCAGTAGTAGCATTTTTATGGTTTGATAGGATTCTACATCTCTAATACAGTAACAGAATTGAGCTCTTTATGATTTGAGACTACTTGGGCAAACAAGAGCAGTAACTTGGGTTTGTAGGAAAATGTTAATTTGGTGGTGTTTAATTGAAGCTACATAATCCTGCTGGCAGGAGAGAGAAGTCCCTGGTTTTCATTTGATTCTTAGCAAATGTAATGTTGATTAATAGCTTTGTCAAAAGTCAGATAGCTTGCCTGAAATGAGCAAAGCAGGATGTAGAAAACTTGGTCTGCTGTGGTTGTGTGAAACAAGGCATCCTGAATTTAGCTCAGAGGATTGCTCATTGAGAAAATGGGGTAAAAGAACTGCTCTGTTCTGGCCTGTAATGCTGGAAGAGCTTCAGGAGCTCAAAACATGTGCCTTTTCTTCTGCTTTTTAAACAGGCACTACTTTGCACTGCCCACCAATCCCGGCGAGCAGTTCTTTATGTTTTGCACCCTCGCTGCATGGCTGATCACTCGGGCAGGACGTCCCTTCGAGCAGCCACAGGAGTACGATGACCCCAATGCAGTGATATCAAAGGTGCTCTCAGAGCTGCGATCCTTCGTAAGTGTCGGGTGTGTGATTTCCCAAGTCATTCCAGACACGTGCATCACCTTAGAAATATCCCTAATC
The DNA here is from genome assembly GCA_013390025.1 of Pitta sordida. Classification (NCBI taxonomy): domain Eukaryota; kingdom Metazoa; phylum Chordata; class Aves; order Passeriformes; family Pittidae; genus Pitta; species Pitta sordida. Next base: position 115,119 of record WEKX01023847.1, read on the forward strand.
ACACACTTCTCTCCTGCCTGGTTGTGTTCCCAGGGACAGGAGAGACTTTTCCACTCTGTAAGCTTCTACTGTGTTCCTTAGACAGTCTTGCTAAATTTTTTTAGCACTACAGAAATTGTCTTGTAGTATTATATATGATTCCCTTTCGTTTTCTTCCACAGTCTGTAAAATGGATTAAATTGGGCTTATTTTTTGTAGTGGAACATATGTTGCTTATTTATAGTAGCATAATTTACAGAGGTTTTATCTGGAAAGTTTACAGTGCTTGTGGTCCTACTCCTGCCAAAGTCAATGGTGTAAGTCATAGTGAAGGAAATTGTTTAGAATATTGTTCATGTTTTCTTCTTTTTTGTTAGGGTTGTATGAACTGCCAGGAACTAGTATTGTGATGTTTTTCAATATTAAAAAAAATAGACTCCAAGAATCAGGAGAGTATATCAACTTAAAGGAAGCATGATGATCTTATGGTGTAGCTGTGAATGGTGCTAAGAATGTTGTTCTCTAAAGTAATCAAACTTTAACAAACGAATAGTTATATTCTGCAGGACAGCAATAAATAAAAATGAAATATTTTAAAAACAAAATCTGGAGCAAACAAGGCAGTGTTGAAAACCTGGTATTTAAGTCTCAGTACTTGAGTTTCTCCACAGCTGTTCTTAGCTAGCCAGCTTGTCACTTGTGTGCTTGACCATCCAGCTCCCTTGTGGCTTCTGACTCTTCTGCTCCCTCTGAGAATCCTCATTACCATGTGCTTCCAAATTTCTACACTGCATCTCTTCCTTGGGTTGTTCTCTTTTCTGTTGCCTGGCAGGAGCTGTATAAGGGAAGAATGTGAAATAACATTATTAAAATCTTCACACACAAGGGACACCTTGGTTTTAGTGTAAAGAATCTTGTTGCTTTCCAATGAGGAAACTCGGATCAATGGACCATTAATAAACAGCATATATCTTTATTTTAGGGAAGGCCTGTGGATTTTCCTCCAGCAAAATTAAAGGCAGGTTGTGGAGAGCAAGTGTGCTATGTTCTTGATTGTTTGGCTGACGAAGCCTTGAAACACACTGGCTTCAGATGGAAAAGGTACCGTACACTTGTAAGCATCCTCCCTTATGCGTTGTTTTCCAGCAAACTGATGTAAGTTGTAATGGTAAAGACAAATCGTAGTATGTAATGACCAAAAATGTTTTGCTTGACTTTTCATGAGATGCAAAATTCAACTAGACTTGAAACAGTGGGACCAATTAATTCCTAATGCAATTTCACACAACTGAGTCTATTACCAGCAAGGCTGAGTTTGGGCCGTTAGTAGACTTAGCTAATTAAGATTTAACTGATGACCTTTTTTTAGTCATTTCCCTGTGCATAACTCCTTGTTAATCTGACAGTTGAGTTGAAATACTTACTGTCTTTTTAGTTCTATCACTCAGTCAATCAGTTCTTGACCTCTTCAACTGGAGCTAATGCACAGTAGGATCATGTTACAAGTGGGCAACTGTAATTTTATTTAATGTGAAGGAAATCTTAGGGGAAATTAGATGACAGATAATTTCAAGTAGTATATGAAAATGTCTCTAAAAGTGTTTTTTATTTCGTTCCTTCCCTTTGATGGTTTTTGAAATAGATATAGCCAAGTGATTTCTACCACAAAATATTTTCCTGTTACTCCTGTTTAGTATGTAAATTCTGCTATAGGCTGAAAATAAATCTGTGGTGACTTGCACTTGAATTTTAAGGGGTTAGACCAAAATTTACTTCCCAGATGTCTTTGTAGTGTGACTTGGATGGATGGAGTGTGGTGCCTGTGGTTCCACGCTTGTGGGCCCGATCCCTGGGTGGGCATTCACTTGGGAGGTGGACTAGATGATCCTGAGGGTCCCTTCCAACTCAGAATAACCTGTGAACCTATGTACTGTTCTGCTTGGCGTAGTAAATAACCCTTACTTCTAAGCCAGCCCAAGATAAACAATTACTTTTAAGGCTGTCAATTCATTTGTTTATTTGTTGGTATTGATTTGTTTGTTTAAGTATGTGAGATGCTAATCACTGTGTAGTTATATTCCACATCATAATGAAATGCTTTGTTTGCTTAGGAGCAATTTACAGAAGTATTTACAGTTTACTGTGTTTAAAAGCTCTGGTGTTCTTTGAATGAATTTCAGGCCAGTATATCCAACAGAAGAGTTAGAAGAAGAAGAAATAACAGAAGATGATGCAGAATTAACACTTAATAAGTTGGAAGAGGATGTTGTGGTAGGTTTATCTCGTTGGTGTTGATTGTATTAGTATTGGTCAATTATGAGGACATTTTTATTTACTGTTCAGTTTGTTTGTCTTCCTTTAAGAAATCATTTCTGTTAGCTGTCCAGGTTTTTTCCTGCAGCGCCATTCCTGCCTCATCAAATTCTCTCTAGGATTTTTTCTTGCTTTCCTGATAAGGTTAATAATTTTCAAGACTGAGCACATGTTCTCATGTGCAGTGCAATCTAACCTTGAATCTCTAACCGGAGATTCAGAATTGTTTGTTTTCTACTGATACAAGCTCTTGATGTTAAACAAAAATTCAGTCCTTGATGGCAGAATTGGCTGATATTTGGTTAAAATTTGCTCAGTGCTCAATTAATAGAGTCCTCATCATTGTAACTTAGATTTCGTGCAAATAGAAACATCAACTTTGGTATTTAGTCAGTCTGAAAATTTGGGAATGCAGTAGATGGCAAAGAACAACTGGAAATAGATTGTTTGTTTAAAAATATCAACAAAGACCCAAAAAAGATTGTGAAATTGTTGCTGTAGACAAAGGCCATGGGAGCTCATTGCTATGTATTCCATGAAAGGAATGGTGATCATATTCCATCATTCATTCTGACTGAAGGGTAAGTCTTTCTGTGTGCCTAGAAATACCTTTTATCAACAAGATGGCAATGTTTGAGGATCCACTGTTCTATTTATTCCTACTTCTTGACCAAAGTAATTGCAGTGAAGTTGTCAGGGCCATGAAACAGCCTGGAAGTTCAGATAATAAATACAGATAATAAATAGACCTGGAAGAAATACACCTGGAAGTTCAGATGTGCTTCTAGGGTTACTGGGGGATGGATGATGGACAGACGTTGTTTCTTGCTGACTGACTTTCTCAGAAGATTATTTTTATGAGAGATGGAGTCTCACTGTAAACTGGTACCTTAATGTGATCACAGGACGTTGGCACTTTAACAGGCAAGTTTATCTCATTGAAGGGAGTCTTTGCTGCTGACTTAAACAAGATGTTTCTGGAGAGGAAGTTAGCTGAGGACAATTAAGGTGACAATTTCAAAGCAAAGTTTCACATCTGATTTCTCCAAGAGTTCATGATTCTGTGGAAAACAAATGCAGATCAAAACCAAAATACTGAAATCTGTGAGCCTGGGAGTGATCACTTGCTGTGCCAGTAAAAATTACTTAACAGAAAAGCAGTTTTCTGGAGTGCTAAGGTCCAGCAGTATTGGATAGAAAATGCCACAACACTTTCACAATGTTTTTGTTTTCATGTTTTTCGATTCTCTGGGAAAAAAACAAATGTCATAAATGTCGGAAATAGAGTGTCAGTAATGTTTTCATATGGGTCTGATTATGGTCTCAATTTGTATGGCACAATGCTCCACAATAATGTAACAGTTGAAGAGTTTACTTCTTCCTTTTGTCTCAGTTTTCCTGAGTATTGCATTATTTTGTTTATTTTTATCAGCCAAGAAAAATTCCAAACTTCTATTCTTAAGTTTCATCAATATGTAAATATTGTGATGTGGCTGTCTGGTTGCATTTTTATTGGCTTTCAAGTCTCCACAGCAAAAAGTCATGAATAATTTTGAGAAGAGTAAGAGATGTTCTGTCTTGCGTGTGTGACAAGCCTGAGAAATGTAAGCTGTTGGCTAAAAGGCTTAAATAGGAAAACAGTCATCTGGCTGCTCTTTCCTGCATCTTGTTAAGGTCACAGCTGCTGAAGTTGGGAAATGGGGATGGAACAGTTAACTAAAGCACATTTGAAGCCCTTCAGAGAACCCCTGGGTTTGCTCTCAGGTAGTATCCTAGGTCATGATTTTCACAACCAACGTTTTATTAACTCTTCTGAATGTGTGTGTTAATAAAACTGATTTATACCAAGTGGATTCTAAAGATTTGGAGCCCCTAGTGGTGCTACAGGGACTAATCATATGCCAATGTAAATGGTTTTCCCCAGTCCATAGTTGCTGCCAGTATATTGGCATTAGCTGTATCCATAACTGAATCTAGCAGTATTTCCAGTAGTTAAATGCTAACAGTGAGGTTCATTGATTGTTCTTGGGGTTTGATTCTTCTCAATAAAACTGATGAGGCTGACAGAGACAAGCCTAGTCTGCAAATCAGAACTGTAAAAGTTCTGTAAATCTTGGGGCATTGGGTAGCCTGTACCAGGTGGCCAGTAGGGCTGGGTGTGCAAGGAAATCTGCACAGTTTTGTACCTCAGCTCTGATAACTTGTCTCTTTGTTCTGGTGGTATGTTAAGTGCTCCACAAACACGTATTAGCAAAAGATAGTCCCAACGGCAAAAGATTAGTCCCAATCTAGTCACCATTATTTTCTTGCACACATTCAGGGGACTACAGGGCCAAACATGCCAGGAGAAAATAGTGGTTCCTGTTGGTTAAAAACAGGGTAAAGAAAGAGAAATAAGCTCCAAGGTTTTCACTGACTGAATCTTGAAATGTTCTTCATGAAGACCTGTGTTATTGCAGCTTTTGTGTTGTGTCTAGAAAGGAGGTGGATGATGAAATTTCCCTTTGGTGAAAAAGACAGTTAACACAGGGGCAAGGTGTGTGAGGATGAAGTGTGTGGGTGATAAGATGGCAGGTGAAGTACAGTGTAGATAAATGGAGGGTAATGCACAGAAAATACATGTTATGGGTGATGGGCTCTGAGCTGGTCATAGTCACTGAAGAATGCAATATCGAGACCATAATAGAGAATTCTGTAGAACTGTCAGCCCAGTGTGTGGTCTCATAGGCAAGAAAACAAACCAATTGCCTCAATTTCAAATTCTGTCCCTTCGCACACTTAAAATGTGGCATCATTCTGCAACTCCAAATATGTCGTGTAAACAACATCTTGAAAACTATGTTCAGGTCTGGTTGTGGTTTGGTTTTATTTTTCAGGTAAAGCTTTTAGAAACACATAAAAATTACATTGATACTGTATTGATAGTGGCCCCTTTGATGTCAGATGGTTTAGGGAAATTTTTTGATTGCTTGATTTATTTTTTAATACTGTGGGACTCAGAAGGAAATGTGGAGCAGCTTTTAACTTTCAGCTTGTCCCAGGTATTGTGTCTCTTCATGAACTTCATTATCATAAACACTTCATATCTTGTCTTGTTCAGAAATACAGAATTTAATGCATCTTGTTCTGTGCTCCTGCAAAATAAAATTGAGCAGAAAGATTGTACAGTACTTACTGAAGTCTTACTTTGCAACTTTCCTTAAGGAAGAAGAGTCAGACAGTGAAGAAAATTATATTGACTTGAATGTTCTAAAGGCACAAACATCCAGAGCAGTAAGTTGTTACCCATAAGTCCTCCTTTGAAAGGTTTTTACATCTGTAGCAGCAGTTTACTTCTGTAAAAAATGTGAATCTGAAAATCTGTGTGTCATCTAAACTTTAAAAAATATTCCAACTAAAATGAATCAGCTCATTTTAAGAGAACAATGTGCAGCCAGGTTTCTAAACTGATATCACTGAAGGATTGCTGGACACATTTGCAAGAATTTTTTTGCAGAAGCTTCTAGGGAAACATATTAGTTTGAATATATTGAATTTCTAATAGTTGAATATTGAATATATAAAAGTTGAATATATTTTAACCTCACACAAACACACAAGCACCATTACTGAAATTTATTGTAATTTCTTATTAGATATACATTTCATTCTTTTCAATTTTAAGTATGATGAGAAGATATTTTAATTCCTAATCAAAGAAAGCCATTAAATAAACCTGTTATGTCTGTATTCTAGATCATTCTGGATGTAAGTATTTTTCTAAATATGAATTATAATGTTTTCTAACAGTTCTCCCTGTGCATAACAATGATATTTTGTATGTAAAGTGTGGTTTTTACACAGGATGTGAGTGACACTGCAAAGCAAGAAGAGATTTTACAGTCCACGACAGATGCAGCAGAGTGGAATCTGGAAGTGGAACGTGTGCTTCCACAGCTGAAAGTTACAGTCAGGACTGACAATAAAGTATGTGAGAATGGATTTGCCTGTGTACACATGGTGATCAAAACATTTTTTCAGTCAGTGTTGTTTACCTTCCATTTACAGTTTTTGTTTTTTGTCATGCTAACACTTGTGAATAATGAGCTCTCTAGTGCTGTCTTTGTCACTTACTTTGACCCTAAAGCAATCATTTTCAGTAGGGTGTTTTTTTCAATGTAATTTTTTTCCTGCTAACTACAGGGCACCTTTTTTCTATATATTTGCTTCTATATATCTATTCAGGAGAAACTTCTTCAATCCTTTGACATTTCCAATGTATTCACACATCTGAAAAATTACACCCTCAGTTTACCAACTATTAAAACATCATCCTGGAAGGGAGCTGAATAACTTCTTTCAGCTGTTCCATTTGTCAGCCACATGAAAGGTCGATTGTATAGAATTCATCTTTCTGAACTTTACATAACAATAAAGTAGGCCTGTACCACTGATCTAGTCATCATGGGCTCTCCTTATACATGTATTTAGGAGAAAGAAGTGAGTACTTTTTCAACTGATTTTGCTTACCATATCCAGATATCGCTATATCTTAAGGTGAAATTCATGACATTTTTCAACTGGTATTTCTCTCCAAAAACCTATTTCAAGAAGTCTGGAACCAGCAGCTTGGAAGTAGACATATCTAACTTTGGCAGGTCCAAACCTAGGCCCTATTCCTGGTATTGCCATAAACATTCTTCCTAGGAGCTTGTGTAGCACACACAGACAGTGCAGTATTGAAACTGCTCATTTGCAGTGATGCAGCTTGTTGGACTGTTGGAGCAGTCTGCAGCAGTGATGTATCAGTACAATACATATATGTGAATACAGTGAAAGATAATCATCTTGCCAAAAATGGAAGCTCTGAACTGTCTGCTGAGCTGCTTGCTGTCCTACACTATCCTGCATTCCTCTATGTGAAGAATTGCCTGGTTCAAACCACTTCTGTGGGATTGTGAGCAAGCCCATCTGTTGCAGAGAACATGATGCGTGGTTCTCACAGTAAGGAATTAAAACTTAATAAAGGCATGCATGAAAAATTAAAGCCACTGTAGCATCAGAGGTTTACTAGCCTCCAGCTTAATGCACCATCTCTTGGCCTTAAGGAATGCATCAAAACAAATATGAAGAGAGGATTATTTTCTTGTAGCTTCTGTGCCTTCATGCTTTCAGAAATAACTCGAGAGAAATTCTACAAGAAAAGCATCATATTGTGTTTCCTAAGCTGTGCTTGTAAGCTTAGTACCAGGAGAGTGTTAATCAATGGCATTAGAAACCAGAATTTATTTGTAAAGTCCTGGGCAGAGGTGAGAACTGAGGGTGGGTTGTGTATTTGTTATTTTTACTTAAACTGTAAGGTTTGGCAAATTGTGAACAATTGTCACCAGACCATAAAAAAGGATCACTTGTCTCATGCAAATGTAAAACCAAACACGAGCACATCTACTGGGCCTTGTTTCCTTGGAGAAGAGAATAATGGGCAGCAGCACCATTGTAGGCAGTGGGTGAACTTTGTGGGCTGAGCAGGTGTGGGAGATGCTTGGCTGTGCTCTCCTGAGGCAGAAACACCGTCCTTTTGTTGTCCTGGACACAGGCTCTTTTCCTGGTGGGCAGTGCCAATTCACAGGAACTTCTCTCAGCCCCCATCCCTGAGTCCAGGGGTGTTTACTATGATCTAGAAGCTGGAAGTAATTTTCCCTCTTCTAATTGTGTCCCAGTATCAAAACCAGATTTAAGTATTTCTGCCTCTTTCATTTATTTCCATTCTTCTCCTCGTAGCAGTAAGGGCTAAAATAGAAAGGGAAGACCTGATTTGTGCAACTGTAGGATTTGGGCATCTGAAGCACTTATTTAGTCTAAGAATGAGCTGAACTAGTGCAGCTGCATTCTGTATTTTCAGTACTTGTGCCCAGAGTGATTTCTAGCAGAAATAGTTCCACGAAGATCAGATTGTAAAAAGCATAGCTGCTGTGGTATCAGTGAGGATGTCAGTGTTTGTGTATTGATTGTCACATGTGACATTTAGGAGATTTATAAATTGTGTCACATTGAGCAAGTGCCTCTGGCTGTGAAGGCGGCAGTGCAGGATGATACATGGTAACAAATAAATAAAAGAGAACTGACCCTGCTTTGCACACCTGCCTTTGCTTAGTAACCAGGGAAAGATAAAAGCTGTACTTCCTATGTTTTAATTTGTGACATCTTTTTTAGGATTGGAGGATTGATGTGGACCAAATGCATCAGCATAAGGATGGAATTGAGTCTTCTTTGAAAGAAACTAGGGTATGTCTTGTATGTGCAGAATATTTCACTGATGCTTCAGCATTTTTATTTTCTCTTTTGTTTGATATGCATTAAGGACTAAACTGATCCTTTTTTTCCCTTTATTTTATTTGGGCTATTGCTGTAAAATAAAGGGAAAGATACGATAGTGATGATTAGGAACAGCGTGACTGGGAAAATACCTTGTGAGAAAGTATGTGTGAGGATTAACAGGGATATCAGGATTCAGTAATGGGTGCATTACCATAAGTACATCCTGACTACAGAGAGTGAAATAGAATAATACAATCTGAAAATAAGTGCTGATAGAATCCCCAAAATGCTGTCAAACACTGTTGCTAGAGCAACATGCTGACATTGACATTTGTAACTAATTGAGGAGGGGAAAGGGATGAAAGCAGTAAAACTTGAAAGATGTATTTTGGAGGTGGGCAAATCTGAACATGCTGGGAATAATTTTTATTGGCTAAACACAGCATTTCTGTACTATTTTCCTCTCTCACTGTAGGCTTCCATATCCTTTCTTAACTCCAGCACCGTTTCAATACTCTTTGTGTACTGTCTATATACTGCCAACCCACAGAATGTGATTTTCTAGGGGTACCTTGACAAACTTCATAATGAGATCAGCAGAACATTGGAAAAGATCAATAGCAGGGAAAAGTACATCAACAATCAGTTGGAGCACTTGGTTCAAGAGTACCGTTCAGCACAAGCCTTGCTGAGTGAGGTATTGCTGGTCTTTTGCTGTTGCCTTCTCTAGGATTAACTTGCTATTAAGTGAGGGTAGAGCCAAAAAAGACATAGAGTGAGTTATCTATGAATTCTGCTGTTTGATACAAAGCAGGGGAAATGTTGATTGCCTGTAAAATTGCATTCTTCCTAAGCTAAACTAGCAACTTTTATTCAGCTGTTCTGCAGGGGAACGTAAATGTGTTTTGCCTCAGTATTATGTAAATCTGGTGCTAATCTTGAGCAGCTAGTAATTGCTGGTTCTGCTTTGTGCAGTTCACATACCTGTCACGAGTGGAAGAACTACAGTCTTAGACCAACATTCATCCCTTAGACTGAGTACCTGTGCCGATGTGCACAATACTGACTGCTTTTTTGCTTTGTTTAGTTTTTATGCCAATAGTGTTGTCTGAGCAGCTTTTTGATCCCCTAGTTAGAGGTAGTTAGCCTGTATAAGCTGCCTTTGGCAAGCCCTCTGACGGGTGGCCATGAGGACAAAAAGGCTTAGAAGATTTGACCTCTGTGCTTTTTGTTTGCCTTGCTGTTAAACTTGAAATATGTTCAAGCCTGTTCTTGTTTGTAAATGTCACTGCGACTTAGTAGGACAGTTTCTGCAACTGGAACACGTGAGAGAAAATTTTGGTGCTTTCTATGGGCTATGTGCATACATGTCCTCAACCCTTTTTTCATTACAGAAAAAAAATGTTTCTTTCCAGGCTAAAGAGAAGTACCAGGAGGGAAGTGGAGGAGTAACTGAAAGGAGTAGAATGCTTTCTGAGGTAAAGCACATCTTATTTTAAAACAGTCCTCAGAGAGTTGGCGTTTAATGTTTCCGGTTTAATGAACCCCGTTGTTTCTGCTTTGTTCTCATGTAAAAGATTAGTCTTTGTTGAGGGAAGATGATCTAGTCCAGTCCCTAGATTTTAAACCCAGGTTGCCATTGATTTTTAACTTACGAATTGTGAGTTCAGTTTGTAAATGAGGATAAATGTTCTGTATTTTATAACCCATGTCCTAGAATTATTGAGGATTAATAAGTCGTTTCGATAAATTATTTGGAAGGAGAACAGCTTAACTTATTTTTAGTTAATGTTTGCAATTTGAAATTTTCATCTTCCAGCGACATAGGAGCAATATTTGACTAAATAGTAACTTTGTCCTATATGTCAAATTATCTTAATACCTAAATCTGTTTTTGTATTGTATTGGAGTTTTTTTCTTCAAATCAGTGCTCTGACAAATTCTAAGAAAAATCCCGTAACTACTTCCACATGTCGAGTCTTTCATGGCATGTCATGTAAAGTTACAGCCCAGTTTCCAAATACTCTTTGTCCAATTCAGAAATCATTTTTTTAGTGGCTCCGTTTGGGTTTGAGCCACCCACTTTATTTATCACAATAAAATCTCTGGAATAAGTCATGGAAAATAGATCATGCAATAAGAATATGCTGGACATTGTGGAAAAAATTTGAGGCGCTACAGAATAGAATAGCTCAGCTGGAAGGGACCTACAGTGACCACCCAGTCCAACTGCAGTAGAAAATACAGCAGTTTAGTGGGGGTTTTCTAGCAAAGATTTCTGAGCATATGAATTCTGCAGAATTAGAGCTTCTTTCTGTTCCACTCTCAAGGAAGCAGGTTTGAAAAAGGAAGTATTTTACGATTACTTCACGTTTATAATGTGTTTGTGCTCTGGAAGCTGATAGACTGATCAGTAATGATGAACATGTTAGTAGTTGGCATCCTTTACACCACGTAGGTGCAGGGGTGCATGTCTGAGATAAACTAGACACATTGGACATTCCTGCTGATCCGCTTCCAAGCGTGCAATCCAACCTCAGGCCATTTGGAGATATCCTTACCACTGTAGGTATGCAGGAACCATGCAGTGAGGATTCTTTTTTGTTACTTAAAGACTTACTGAAACCTTAATAAAGGGCTGTTTTTAAATCGTAGACAAAAATACCAAATGATTACTTTGACTGTACCATAGAGTGATCAGGGACTTTTATTTTTAATTTGACATTCATGTGGCTTAATTAAGAATTGTATCTATTTTAAGATTACAGAACTATTAGAGAAAGTAAAGCAAGAAACAGAAGAGAAAGGAAGCAGTATGACTGATGGTGGTAAGTATGGTTTTGTGCTCCCTTTTTCTTAGTGACTTTATTAAAGAAAAATAAAACAAAAGCAATTATATGGAATAATATGATGCAGCAGTATCATAGTAGTGGGAAGTGGGGGATTATAAAGAAAGTGTAGAGCACAAAACATTTAAAACTTTTTCACAGGTAAGACCCCTCATTTGCAGGTGTCTTCAGTTACCTACCAAACTTCAAGTCAGGCCCAGGGATGGGGCTTTCAGCTGAGCAAAACACATCATTGAAAAACCTGTGTTAATGTTGAGGCACATCTTTGTGAAGATCTTAGATGTCAAGAAGAAAGCAAAATTATCATTGCCTATTTCTCTCTTTAGAGTGTTTTGCATTTAAAAATGATGTATCAGTACAATCATGTCTTTAGAGTAGAATGCCCTTTTGTTCATTCAGCTCTTCAGTTTTAAGAAGTGAATTATAGAAAACAATGCTTTTGTGTTAAGTAGCTCGCAGTTGCACTGTTTATCTTTTTTTTTGAACAGCTCCTCTAGTGAAGATTAAACAGGCCTTAACAAAATTGAAGCAAGAAACCATTCAGATGGACATACAAATTGGTGTGATGGAACACACATTACTCCAGTCAAAGCTGAAAGAAAAGTCCAATATGACTAGAGATATGCATGCAACAGGGATTCCAGAAGCCATAGTAGGTGCCTATTAAAATTGTTCGGACCTGACTTGGTTTGCCCGAAATACAGGTTTTTTCCATTTGCTTTTTTGTGAGTTTAGAGGTTTCCTTCCTCCTGGGGAAGGGAGATGTTTTTTCTTGTTCCTTTTTAACAAGATGCTTGTCATGCACTTTTTTAAGAATTAACATTCACCCTTTGGACTCAACATGGAGCCGTGTTTAGTTTTGTGTTGTAAAGATTTACTGCAATCTCTTCCAATTATACTAATAAATTCTATTTATGAATATGTCTCCATTCGAGAATGTTGTATACTTTAGAATGATACTGACACTCTTGATACTCTACAGTGCACAAGGAAAGGAAGTTACTTGTAAAGGACTTGAAAGGAATGTAAAATGTCTGTTACTGTCATTTACATACATTTAGTATAAAGTATTTAATTGATGATATGGAAATAATAGAGCATTACCCTTTCTAAAATGCTTGGTCAAAATTGCTATCAGCTTCCTTTAACAGCAACAATCATATCAAAATATATATAAGATGAAAATGGTAGAAAGTGCTGTTTGCAAATTACTGTGGCTGTCTAATTTTTTTCCATGTGTTGTCACTATGTACAATCATGCCTCCATATTCACTGGTTATGGGTCTCCTGGGCGTTCTGTGAATTGTCCAATCCATGAGAACAGGCGCGTCATGAATTTGCAAATAAGCCGTGCCCATATCCCCACCCCCTGATGCTTTGGAGCACCGGGGAGCATTTTTGGCACCTCCTCCTGACCTCTCACAGCGCAGGAGAGCAAAGGGAACCATTTCTAAGCCCTCTCTGACTGGGGAGACCCCTGGAGAATCCGTAGGCTTCCCTTTGGCCACGCTGCTGCTTTTGCCACTGCTGCCACTGGGCCACTCCCACTGCACTCACTTGCACAGCTGCTGTGGTGGAGAAGCTTTATAACACTATGCCAAGCTTGCTTGGTTGGGAGCAGGCACTTGGTGGCTGCTTGGCCTGTGACCCCAGGAGCTCAGCGGCTGCTCACCCCAGGACCGTGGTGGGGTGGGGGCTCAGCAGCTGCTCGCCCTGTGGCCCTGGAGTAGGCTGCAGTCCGCCAGGGAGGACCCCTGTGTCCCTGGGCTCCAAATTGACACAGGTCCATGCTGCCAGCGCTCTTGGAGCTCGGGAACATTCAACTTTGCAACACTGTGCCTTCCCCACTCCTGGCACACATGGGTGGGTGACTCACCCAGGCCATCTGCCATGGCGCAAAGGAACCACACGGTGCCACATGTTACAGTGTAAGCCTTCCCCATTCCTAGCACCCACGGGCCGGTGGCCCACCTGGGCTGCCTCCCGTGGCAGAATGGGACTGTGGCATGCCATGGCGCTGTGTGTTGGACTATAAACCTTCCCCACTATGGACTAAACACAGAGACACGGCCCAGGCTGCCTGCCCTGCAGAACGGGACCATGCCATGCTGCAGCACCACAGAACTATAACCTGCATGTTTTAAACCTTCCCTGCCTCGTAACCTCTGCAACACTCATAAGGGAGCAAACTCTGGCAGCCCCAGTGAGCGAGAGGCACCGCCCCCTGCCCTGCAGGAGTGTGTCAGTCCTGCCTCACAAGGAGTGCTAGCACCACCCCTCTGCGAAGCAGAGCTAGTGCGCATGTGTCGACTGGGAAGCTCTGTGAATAGCTGAATAATATTCACTGAGAAACAATCAGCAAATATGTGAATAAGCAAATCCAGAAGCATGAATACATGAGGTATGACTGTATTAGCATTGGGTCAAATGCTGCTTTCATTTATACAGTGAACCCTCAAATTTCACTGGGTTTCGGGTCTCCCTAACTCCTGTGAGGCCCATTTTCCGTGAAGATAGGCACCTCATGAATATGCAAATAAGCCCCACCTGCCACCCCACCCCCCTCAGCCCAGGAGTGCTGTGAGGCATTCCTGGGACTGCCCAGGGGATGTGTCAGGAATGCCCTACAGTGCTCCAAGGCTGAGGGGAGCAGGACTTATATTCATGAGCTCTCTATCTTTGTGGATCACTCTGCATATGCTTAGACATGAATCTTTGCAGAAAATACCCTCGCAATTTACTGAAATTGCAAAGTCCAAAATTTTGAAGAGCCAAGGGTTCACTGTAGTATGTAGTAGAGCTCTGTGAACATTATTTGGATTATTCTTATTTTCTGTTCTTGTGTCAGAACACCTAATTTTGATCTATGTGAAGGAAAAATGTTGCCAAATCTAGTTGAGTAATATGGAATGGGGAGAAAAATGTAGGAGGAATGGGTTGGAAATGTTATGGCAACAGGAGAGCTCGCTTTGTCTTAGTAACTGTGTAGGTAGGGAGTGATTCTAGATGTTATTGGCAATGAAGGAGCATGGAACAGAAATAACCTTATTAAAGTACTAGTACAACATTTTGGTTCCAGTTGTTCATAAGATGTGGACAATATTGGTACAATTCCAGAGATACTAAAATCCTCCCCTAACTATCGTAAGCACGTTCCTTAATCTTGCAATTAATTTCTCTATCTTAAAGGTGAGCAGTATTTGGCAGAATCAGTGGATAAGTTCTGTGTCTGAAAGTCAAGACACTTGACACAGGCAGTAGTACCATGAGCCAGTTCAAGATTTTTGTGTTTCAGTATTCCATCTGCCAAAAAGAAAAAGCCCTAAACCCACTGGATTTTAATAGGTGAAAAACTATATGTAAATGCTAACTATTATAATTTACCTGTGCAAGCAACTGCTGAAAAACTCTATGAATCACACTGGAAATCAGTTTCCAAATGCTTTCACTGCCTACCTATATCCTCCCACATTCAGCTGAAATTAGAAAAGTTATTATTCATGTTCCCTTTGTTAGATGGTGTTGCTCCTACATATTTACTTTTAGCAGTAGGTTTACTTCAGCTTAAGCTAAAGCAGCCCCCTTCTGCATGGCCTGCAAAGCAGCTCACTGACACTCTTGGACTGCAAATGTTGTGCTGTATAAATGCTGTTTATGTAAATACTTTCCAAAAAAAGCCCTCCTTCATGCTAATATGGCAAACACAAAAACCTTCCCTTATGAACTGAGCATCTTATTCTGTTAGAAGTGAATCTGTTGAGACAAGCATAGCCAAAACCCCTCTAACATGACAGGAAAATCTCTGGAAGTAAAGCTAGCCTCCTTTATGCCCAAGTAATTCTAAAACAGCGTGCTAATTATCTGTAATTGATCTACGTTATTTTATAATGGTACTGGTTGAAACTGCATTAATCTAAGTAGGACACTTCTGTTGTCTCGGGAGGGGTATATGGCTTTTAATTGTCATCTGGCAGAGAAGAGCATTTGTCCCTTTAGACAGTAAAACCACTTGTCCCTGCTTTGAAAACAGTATTCCTGATCCACCTTCCTTAAAAGCATGAGGAGAGTAGTGAGGCCTGTCACACATGGCTTGAAAGGCCCTTCTAAAAAAGCAGTGTAATTATTCCACTGTTGAATCAATGCAGGAAGCAGAAGCCACATTAAAATTCAAACACTTGATTCACATTGCCCAATATCTAACGCAGTGTCAGAACTGAAGAGCAACAAAACAAAGGTGTCCCTAAGTTAGTAGGATGCATGTGAAGCTGTGCTGTAAAAGAGTCTGTCTTCCGGAGAATATTTAGGGCAGAAAGTCTATTCATAAGGGTTAACTTTTATATACAGCTCTTGTCTTCCAAGGTCTCTGTAACATTTTCAGTCCTCTGAAACATCAGCATGGAGGCCTGGTGTCACTGTCACATGTCATCTAGAAGCCAAAGAGAAGCTAGCTGTAGACAGATCCAGAAGTCATGCAGAGGGAAGCCATGGGTTTTGTCCTTGCCATGAGGACTGCAATAGTTCAGACTCATGCATGGCCCCGGGAGGAGCAGACACTTGGTTCTTGGAAATAAGTTCTTGAGGAAGACTCAGCAGCAGCCAGCTCACTCTCTTGCATGTACCCTCCAGAGTTCCATGAAAGGAGAACTAGCAGCATATCAGTTTCTGCAACTCTGAAATCCCTCTGATCCTCATAATATGACTCAGTGTCTTATTTCCCTGGGCTATCTCATCTCTAGTCTTAGGACGTATTTCCTGTGCTGGGCAATAAGGAAATAGCCTTAGTGCCTGGTAGCCCATAGAGGTGCTATTTACAGGTCATTTAGGATGTCTGAGAGGGATGTTACACACATTACCATCTTACTTTAATAAATATAATATCCTACTCCCCATTCTCTTCTAATGTCGGCAGACAGCATGAATTGCTGAATATTATGTCCTCTGCTGGTAAAAAGTGCAAAGGGCTGGATTTTTACTTCTTAATCCAATTCTCTGATAGAGAACCTTACTGTTAGTAACTTAAAATTGAAATTGCAAGAGTTTAATAGTGGCTTTCAATCTTATGCCGAGAATTCAGTGTTTTGGCCATGAGACAATTTAATCATTTGAACTTGGATCTGTGAGTGCTGTTCAGGAAAGTTAATGAGAAGTTCTTGTGAATTTGAGAAACTGTTGTTACAAAAAACTCCCAGATCAAAATACATATTCTCACTCCTGTCTGCTGGTGGCGTTACAGACCTTCCCCTCTTCCCCCATCTGGAAGAGGACTGTCAGGGGAAATTCTTTTTTGAAAAGGAAAACAAATATCCACCTACTATTGAACTTTGCCTCCTTTTCTTTGAGTGCAGCTCTACTGTGCACTATGACATACAAAAAAATCACTGTATTGCTAATTGTAACTTCATATAAGAGCAATTAAGTCATCTCTGCATGACCTATAAAAAAGACGAGGCATAAATGAAGCGCCTGTATGTGAACGTTTCCAGCTTCTGTGCTCTTTGAATTTTGCAGCCTGGGCTTCTCTCCAAGCTTGACAAATGTTAATTAAAAAAAAGAAGGAATTAGTGTGATGCTGTGTCTTGTCACGCTGGCTCTCTGCCTGCTCGTGGAATGTCAATGCTGCAGTGTGCCTGCACAGGCAGCTGCACGTGCCTTCCTTTGGCTGGGACCAGCCGCAGACCTCGGCAGCATAACAACATGCCTCTAAAAACCCCTGCCCTAGTTCCTGCAGTGTCACCGCTTTCCACTTTATGGCGATGAATTAATGTCTCAGGAAACGGCTGGGTGGTTTCCCACAAAGGCGTGGAATATCCCTGGGAAAAGTTTATCAGTACGCGTGAGATTAAGTAAACAAAGGATATGAGCACTGCCTTTTCTGCAGGTAATACTGTTCATGGGTGGGGAGTTTCCATGGAAGGCTCTGCAATAGCAAAGGTTATTTTCATCTGCCATTTCCTCCTTTCGATGTATTTCCTCAGTCAGCAAATGCCCTCACCAGGGCTTTCTCACATATTAGCTAATAGTTAACTACTGCTCCAAGGCTGGTGTTGCTGGAAATGTCTGTCTTTCAGCCTCCTAGTAACAGCCCCACCACTTTGCAATGATTCCCACGCAACAGTGGAATGAGCAGGGTTGAGAGCTTTTTATTAAGAGTACGCAACAATTTGAATAATGCTAATCTTTCACTTACTGCTTAGTTTTACTCTGTTCTTTTTCATTCCTGGTCTTAGTAATTAAGAATTGTTGTATCACAGTAATCCCAGAAGTGGCTGACACAGGCTACTTCAATCATGTCTTATCTACCTGTTGTAAAAATCAACAAAGGTGAATATTTTAAGGTCAGGACAGAATAATTATTTCTAATAATATTCTTCTTGATTACTCACTAATTGCAATTGTTCACTCAAAAATATTTTCCGGTTTCTGTGGCTTTCAAAGGATGACAATACTTCAAATGACATCTTAGTGTTATTCAGTGGTAACACAAAGAATTGAACTGTCAATGTGTAGGCATCCCCTGGACCAAAAGTTTCCCTTCCCTCCTCTGGTTTTAGGGCAGAAGTTGCTCACTGTGTCTTGGTAGGGGGGCTCTTGTAAGGTGTTGGAAAATTCTCTCTATTCTTCTCTCTGCCTTGCTGGCCCATGAAAATTTTGCCTTTTTCAAAGAATCCATTTGAGAAAGAATACAAATGAGTAGTCAGACCAAGGGAAACAAACTGTTTGTGAAATTTTCCTGGAAACTAGTGCCAAAAAATGCTGCAGAAGTTTTCAAAAGGTATGTCAGCATCTGTGGACAATTGTTTCCATTGTTCCAGGAAATGCACAAGTTCCTGGTATGATGACAGGAAGGATTTCTGCCATTTGACTAGTGCTATCTAACAACAGTAAAAACAGTGAAAACTCTATGATCTTAATGTTTAATCTGTCCAGCAGCCATTTCATTACAGCCTTCTGTAGAGTGCCTATATTATAAGCTCAAATAAAACATTCTTGAAGATTTTCACCATCTTCATATCATATTGACAATAAAGAATATAAAAATACTGTTCTGAGAAGACCTTTCCTGGAGCACAAAGGTATACGCTAGGTGTGGTAGGTTTGGAGGTTTTTTAGCTGCAGTATGCTGATTTTTGTATTTGAATAAGAACATAGTTAATACTATGTTTGGGTTGAAACAAGAATTGCAGGTTACTGTGTTAGAGAGGATAAAGTATGGAAGCAATATAGAAACAACTGAACAGCATTGATACACAGGTAACAAATTCCTATAATTAAAAAGTTTCCTTTTAAAAGCACTTCTCTATTATCTTTGCTTAAGTATACAAAACATGCCTTTACTTATTTATATTCCAATTGTTGCTTCTAGTTAATCATCCCTCTGAGGAGCACAGTGTTCTCCTGTGTGGTGATTGTTTCTCTACAAATAATTGGATGTTGGACAACCCGACTTGAGTGTAACCCGTGCAGTCAGTCTGTCTGAGCCTCTGCTCACCTGCGTGGAACTGACTTGGTGTGTGTCTGTAGCATGCCACATGTAACCAGCCGTGCTGACATCAATTCAGTGTGGATGTCAAGGCAGCGAGAAGCAGGAAGGTGCCTCCACCTATCCTGCCACAGAAACCTCAGCTTCTCTAAAGAATACATTTAAGAAAACCGTGTAGAAGGTTGGTCAGGCTACATTTGCTGTTAACAGCTACATACGGCAGGAGGGTGAACACCATGGTGCATGTCACTCTTCTGCTAAAAGCAGCTAATCAAAACTCAGGGTCTCATTAATTGCTCTAACTGGGAAAGAGAAAGTGGTGACGAAGCCAGGTGGTAACTTCTGTGCTGAGACAAAAAGCAGAAAATAAAGAAGCTGCTCACAAATTCAAGTCTTCTCTTGGTAGACTGGATGTCTTGGCTTGTACTCAGGGTGAGGCTAAATGTTATTCTGAGTCAAGATTGGCTTTCCTACCTCACCTGTGTTTTTTCAGATCTTCGCCACCTCTCTCTTCATATGCAGTAACTTTTATGCCTAAAGCCTCAGAACTCTGGATGGATCTGCTTATCTCTTTGTCTGGAGGACAGACCTTTTTATGTTGCACCTTTCAAAACCCCTTATACTTCAACCACCTGCTTCTGCAGAAAACTTTCTTTTTATCTGCACCGTGAAGAGCAGATTTTTATCTGCACCATACTGAAACCTAGAGTTTCAAAGAAGCTTAACCTTTATCAGCATAAGGTTTGACTAGAAGGAGGGAACATTTCATTTGTGAGAAAAGTTGTTTTGTCCAGTGGTGGAATAAAAGGATAAATGCAACAAGATATGGCCACTGAACATAGCATTTAGAAAGTTGTAATATTCCCTGCAGAACCCAGTTTTTTTATCCTGTGACCACATATTGTGGGGTGTCTCTGGACACCCGAATTTGCCATTCCTGACTTTAGCAGAGTGACAACAATAAAAAGCTTCAATACAGCAATGAACAGGACCCATGGCATACAGAAAAATCTGTCACTCCACAATAGCAACTGAGTCTGCATCTGAGATGAACCATGGTATTTATTTTTTAGTTACTCAGAATACAAAATACCAATTTATCAGAGTGAGAGACCTTCTGACAAACACAAGATAAAGCTTTACTGTGATGAAGAAAATGCAACTATGGGTTATGCAGTCTTTTTATGACACTCCACTGTATTTCATGCCAGAAAATGCTGGTACCTCCTTTTCACTGTGTCTTAAGTGTGGTAGATCCATTATATGGATCCCAGTCTTTAAACCATGCTTTGGCAAATGCATCCTTTGTGGCACTTGTGTGATCGATTATGCTTTACTCAGTGCCATAATTGTTTACAACACACCACAGTCTTCCACTGGGTGAAGACACATTTATTACAGACAATGGTGCCAGTGCTGATCTGTTCTTATTGACCATTTGAAAACAAAAGCCAGACAAAAAGGCATCTGTTTTCAGTGCGGGTCAGGTTAGTACTAGAAGTCACTTTTCACCCTATGTTGGAATACAGCTGCCAGCCCTCAGGGGTTCCTTTCATTCAGGCCCACATCCCTAGAAGGATTGCGATGGACTCTATTTGAGACTAATTCTAGCATTGACCTGAGTTTCACAAGATGTTCAGGCAAATTTTCACACTGAGTCATTGGAGGCCTACAAATGGTATATACAGCTAAAATAGAGTGTCAAAATGAGTCATATTTTCAAGTGACAACTGCTATTCTAAGTGACTGTTTTGCATTACTCTTACCAGGACACCCAGAAACCAGCAGTATTAAGCTTTCTTGCTTATCTCCATTCCCACCACATGACCAGTGTGGGCAGTTACCTCGCTCGTATCGCTGAGTCACACCTTGCTCTTACCCAGAAATTCCCAGGCATACGCAGCTCCCTGTCAAGAGGAAGTGACTGGGGTACCTATGAAAAGTTTCAGGCAAAGAAGGACATTGCATTCAGTGGCCAGCCTGACTTGCAGACTGTACACCCAGTGCCTCAGCCTCAAGAGAGATGAAAATGGAGCTGAGACACTATGGCACTGGCCTGCAAAGGCAAGAAAGACAAGAGTACATGGTTGTTGTGGTCACTTCCATGGACAACAGAGTTGGAAGACAAAAGCTGGTAAACATAAGGAAACAACTGGACATGCCCATGCAGAGAAACAGTATCAGAAAAGAAACAGTAAAGTTGCAGCATGGGAAAAGTCATCAGTAGCTGGCACCTACAGGCTCCTTCTGTGATGCAAAGGGGCAGAAGGGAGCTGCAGCAAAAACATTGGAGTGAATCTATTTGCTGCGAGTGAACAGAAGGACAGAAGCACATTATACAGGAAAAAGGTGCATGTCACTTACAGGAAGAAGTAAAAAAGTGGTATTTAGGGCAGGGAGGAAAGACTGATAAGAAACTGGTGTTCACTACAGCCTTAACATTAGTCACAGGATATTCCCGCCAGCCTATGTACATATACAAACACCACAGACAAACAAAAAACCTATTTACCAGGCCTACCTTTGGTGCCCAAAAGCCACAAGGAGAAATGAAAAGAAATAAGGAAAGGAGAAAAAACAGGGGAGAATCAAAAGGTTAGGTGAGGACAGACTAAGCCTCTTCAGAGAGAGATACAGAAGCAAAGGAAATTATAAAAAGGAAGGAGAAGAGGAAAGGGGGAGGAGGAGGAAGGCAAAGGCCAGTGAGCTGAGCATGCAAGAATAGTGCTGGTTTTCACATAGACCTCCTTTGTTAGCAGCTCTTCCAGTTCTGGTCTCTGAATAGCTGGAGCTGTTCCAGTGTTCAGGGAGATATTGCATTATCTGATGCAGCCACAAAGAAACAGTTAAGCGCAATGTAAACTGTCACAGGAGTACAAGCAACTGCCTGCTTGTAACAGCTACATGCCTTTTTTGCCTGCAGCCTTGAGGAGAAAGGGTAAAAAAACCTGAGAGTAACCCTTTCCAGGGCACTATGTTTTCCCTCTTGCTTTTTTTCCTTTCTCTTTGGAGATGAGCTGCATTTAACTGCTATTAGGTGGTATATAAATAGGATTTAATTCTTTAATGTATGTACTGTATAATTTTTACAAATATGTAACAGGAAAATTTTAAAACTAAAGGCATTTTACAGTTTCTTTCAGTTTACCAGTGGTAACTCCAGTGGAGTTCCTGTTGAATGCTTCCTCTTTTCTTCCTGTTTGCAAGTTCAAATTTTGTCCAAGAGCAAAACCCACAATTACCACTTCAGCCAAGTTTAAAGGCAGTTATAGTGAGAACCATAAGCTAAATTTAAGTTGCTTCATAGTGAATAACTTCATCCTTGTTTCTTCTCTGCCTCTACTCCAAACGGAAGAGTTGTAATGATAAGTTGGTTGAAAATACATGCTCATGTGTAACCAAACTCAGGTGGAAAAATGCCCACATGAGGAGGCCAAAATGCTGTACTTGAAAAGCCGTTGCAGAGTTCCAGCTAGGGTTCAGCTGGAGTGCTGCCTGCATCCCTGGCGTCCTGCCCCAGAGCCACAGACCAACCATATGTCTCTGAGCCCTGGGCCCCGGCCACTCTGCCTGGGAAGGCTCCTGGCTCCAGAGAGATCCACCAAGCTGGGGATGGCAATGCCTCATGGACTGCCTACACTGGCTCTGGAAGCCTTGCAAGCCCCAGCCCCGAGAGCTGCTTGGCTGTGCAGGTGGGTTTGGGGATGAAACCTATCTAGAAATGCAGCACTTTGCTGACAGTTACAGCAGGAAAAAACAAACAGGGAGTCCTGGGACTTCAGCTTTGCTGCTGACTTAGGCTGATCTCACGAGAAGCTGCTGATCTGCACATTTCTTATCACTTCCCCACAAGTTGCCAATGCACAATGTGATGAGTGGGAACAGCTCACAGATCAGGCCGAAAACTAATTGGGCAGGAGCCCCCTCTACCCACCCAGCTCATGCAGTCAGCTCAGCAGCCCCTTGGGAAGACACAGAATGGAAAACAGAGGAAAGGAACACAGTGGGATTTTTTTTGTTGGCAATCCACAGTTAAACCAGCTTGCACTGGTGCTCTGGCTGCAGCCTGCAAGGCCAGAGTCTGTGATTCTCCGTTAGCAATTATTGGCTCCTGCCAGTACTGAAGAGCTTCACCACACAGGCAGGCAAACAGTACATAATAACTCAAACAAAAATATTCTGTTAATTATTCCAGTATTTAGTTATTTCTTATATTTGAATTTAATTTTGAAAGGTCCCATCAGATAAACAGTTAAATGATCCCTCCTCCACCTCACAAAAACTTTTAGTTTCAAGACAGAATAAATTTCTTACCCCTCCATGCCCTTCTGGACTATCTTGAATATAGTAATATTGAAAGACCTTCATGGCTAAGTCGAACATTGGGCAGAAGGATGGCAGAATACCAGCCACTTTGTCTCATACTATTATAATACATAATAAAGATCTTGTATAATATTATTACCCTTTTATATTTATTTTGGCCTTTTCCCTGTTGTCTTGGAATGTCTCCTCTGTCATTCATTGATTTTATTCTTCCTAACAGCATTTCAGTGAAGCACAGGCTGGGCTGAGGCTCATGCACAGAACCATACAAGAAGTCAGAGCACATTCACCCACAGTGCTTTTCAGTGTAATACCTGTTGTCTTCAGTGGAAGTTGCACCTCCTCTCTTTCTCTGATGTGGGCTCTAATATATGCAGAAAACAGGAGCTCAGAGAGTCTGACCTAAAAAAGATTGGAGTCTGAGGAAGCACAAAAGTAAGAACTACTGTATGCGTCTGCCCTCATCCCCAGGCATCCACATCTGGGCACTGTCATTATGGAACACAAGGCTAAAGTCTTCGTCGGGCAGACCCAGCACAGCCAGTTTCACATATTCTACAGCACCTGAATTTGGCTTCAGGAAGTGGTAAGAATCAAAACCCAAATGCCATGGAGTTTTTGCCATCCACTGAAGCTTCATGATTCTCAAACTACACACCATCACACATCATTGCACACTCGCTGGGGAAACATTCCTCAGTCAGTTCTGTTTCCCTGTTCAAGCAGCTTCATGTTCTATTCATAAAGCTCTACAGAAATGGCATACATGGCATTACATGCACATAAAAATTCTCTAAAAAAATTAGACACTTCCTAATCGTGCAGGGACATTATGCTAAAAGTGGTGTGTCCATCAATAGAAAACCAAATTCCATTTCACGCAAGCTTATCAAGAGAACACACACAATACGCAACCATTTCACAGCTGCCAAAAGAGATCAGTCTAATTTCTTTTTTTAGCTGGAAGGAGAAATTTAACCAGGCAAAGCTGTTGGAAGCCAAAAAGACTACTTAAAAAAAAATAGAAACCATCCACAATTTCATCCAAAGGCAGATGAGTTTGTCAGTGAAATGCAAGCACTAGACCACATGAAATAGTTGTGACATTAATGTGGCTGCACATGAGGCACATCAATTAGCGAATTCACTGGCAGGTTGGTAGTAATCCTGAGAACTAGAACTACAGGAAACATTTTGAGCAGTTCTGTTTCTGGTATTCCCCTATCCTTAGCTCTCCCAGCCTCCTCTCCTCTCCATGCCCTTCTCAGCCCTCCCCCACGCCACAACTGCCTGCGTGCTAACAATATTTCTTCTTGTGCCTATGCAAATACCATTAGATCCAAGCATGTCTCATGGAATTTGAGGCTGTCATCTGTTCACTAGTTCTGGGTAGTCAACAACTTCCACAGGACAACCATTCTCCTCACCCAGCTTTCATTTTCTTAAAAACATCTCAGGAATTGTTATGAATTGTTTGATTGTTTTAAATTAGTACCAGGAGAAGTTCTCCCACTTGCTTTCCCAACCTCCCCCAACCTGCATGTCATTAGTAAACCATTCAGCCCCAAGAGAGGCCAGCATTATCCTGCCCTGTTGGAGAATGAGAGCTGCTAAACCAAGACAGAGGGAGGACAAGGCTGGGAGATTTGGGGTTGCTCAGGCTGAAGAATAAAAGGCTCCAGAGAGACCTTGTAGCAGCCTCCCAGTACCTGAAAGGACCAGCAAGAGAGATGGAGAGAGACTTTTTTAAAAGGGCAGGTAATGACAGGTCAAGGGAGAATGACTGCAAACTGAAAGAGGGGAAACTTACATCAGATGTTAGGAGGAGATCGGTTCCTTTGAGAGTGGTGAGGCACTGGAACAGGTTGTCCAGAGAAGCTGCGGATGCTCCATCCCTGGAAGTGATATCACAGAATATCACAGAATATTCTGAGTTGGAAGGACCCACAAGGATCATGGAGTCCAACTCTTAACACTGTCTCCCTGGTGGGAATCGAACCTGGGTCTCCCACACGCCAGGTGGGGACACTTACCACTGAACTAAAGTGTTCAAGGCCAGGTTGGATGGGGCTCTGAGCAACCTGGCCTAGTGAAAGGTGTCCCTGTCCATTGTTAGGGTAGAGTTAGAACTAGATGACCTTAAAGTTCCCTCCAACACAAACCATTCTATGATTTTAAGGGCTGCACAGTCCTTGCCCTGGTTCTGCTAGGAAGCTGAGTGGGGAGGCACAGGCTCCTACTGGAGATGACAGGAGAGCTGTCACATGAAAGATGGTTTCTGGGGTATACCTAGGAATCAAAACTTTTCTGCTCTCTGGGAGAGTGCAGCTGACTGACTCCAGGGACAAGTGATCCATGTCGTGATTTGGAGCCCCATGCAAGTAGACCTTAGAGACACTATGGGGATATGGTTACATTTTCCGGTGTCTGTTGTGCAATCACTGTTCAGGCCCACATGGCTTCCAGCCACTTAATTAACCTCTTGTGACCTCAGTCCCTGCGTCTGAACGGACTGTCCCTGGCTAGATATTCCTCAGATGAAAGAAGTGATATTATAATTACTACAGTACCGTCGTGCTGCAAATTAATTGCTTGTGCTTGGTTACCTACCACAGATTTAATCCATGAGCATAACAGTCTTCTCTTTGTGTTTTCACAGCCTGGTTCTTCAGAGGAAGACCTTTTGTTTCNGCTGGGCTGGGCCGGGCTGGGCCAGGCTGGGCTAGAAGGTGTCCCCAGGGAGGATAGATGGGCCAAGAGTGAGGCATGGTCAGCACATGCTCCATGCTGTAACTAATTGAACATAATGAGTGCATTGCTAAGAAAGGCTTGTAATGTGAGGGACAGTGAGTTCTCTGTGCTCAGAGACTTGCCAGTACACTAATGAAGGCTCCTGAGGCCAGGTTTGAAATGCATTTAGGTGACTGAACAAACATATCTGAAGATAGGTAGAACTTAATTCTCTCTGACATCAAAGGGGACTCTGGCTTGCACTGCATGGGAAGTTATGTCTTTAAACAGGTTTAAAGCTAGGAACATTTCCCCTTGAATAGTTTCAAACTGATCCTCTCTCTGAGTGAATCTTGACTGAAATGAGAGGTTTCTGGAGCCCTCGAGAACTGTGTAGAAAATTACAGGTTTTGCGGAACTGAACCATTCCCTGGAATGATACGTATTGTTTCACCATTACAGGACTTTCTTGGAAGGAGCAAAATGCCTAGGGTGAATGCAGATCACCATCTTCACCACCCAAATACCACAACATATAATTTCTTTGGGCTTGTCAATAANGGGCTGCACAGTCCTTGCCCTGGTTCTGCTAGGAAGCTGAGTGGGGAGGCACAGGCTCCTACTGGAGATGACAGGAGAGCTGTCACATGAAAGATGGTTTCTGGGATATACCTAGGAATCAAAACTTTTCTGCTCTCTGGGAGAGTGCAGCTGACTGACTCCAGGGACAAGTGATCCATGTCGTGATTTGGAGCCCCATGCAAGTAGACCTTAGAGACACTATGGGGATATGGTTACATTTTCCGGTGTCTGTTGTGCAATCACTGTTCAGGCCCACATGGCTTCCAGCCACTTAATTAACCTCTTGTGACCTCAGTCCCTGCGTCTGAACGGACTGTCCCTGGCTAGATATTCCTCAGATGAAAGAAGTGATATTATAATTACTACAGTACCGTCGTGCTGCAAATTAATTGCTTGTGCTTGGTTACCTACCAGAGATTTAATCCATGAGCATAACAGTCTTCTCTTTGTGTTTTCACAGCCTGGTTCTTCAGAGGAAGACCTTTTGTTTCCAACCAGGATGATAAATGGGTTTTAGCTTTATTTTCTCAGAGGGAAGCTTATGTGATCGTGCTGTCTGTCATCTGTCTACTCCGATAAGTTTTTAACTGCCACAGCCAATTATAATTATTTCCAAAGAAAAAAACTGCCAGAGGCAGACATCTCCATGATAATTATATTTCTATGGATTTTGTGAAAGACAGCAGTAGATTGGGTTGGGGCTAGGGAGGAGGAGGAGGAGGGAGAGGACAGAACACAAGACCACACTGAGAGCGTGCCATGTCAAGGAAATCTGGGAAGCCTCAGCTGATCCTCAGCCCATCCTGGCTGAAGGCAGCCAGCCAGCCAGTTTACAGGCACTGGAGAATCATTCGGCATGGCTGTCTCTCAAACATGTCACAAGATGTACCATCTCTTGCCCATGGGTGTGACTGCATAGGGGACATCGCTGTGGTGCAGAGGCGGAGCAGGCACAGTCCTCCTTTCTGCCGGCTGTGATGGAGGGAGAAGATTTAGTTGTTCTGATGGAGGCAGTGGCATTGTTTTGCCCTAGGCCTGCNTATCTGAAGATAGGTAGAACTTAATTCTCTCTGACATCAAAGGGGACTCTGGCTTGCACTGCATGGGAAGTTATGTCTTTAAACAGGTTTAAAGCTAGGAACATTTCCCCTTGAATAGTTTCAAACTGATCCTCTCTCTGAGTGAATCTTGACTGAAATGAGAGGTTTCTGGAGCCCTCGAGAACTGTGTAGAAAATTACAGGTTTTGCGGAACTGAACCATTCCCTGGAATGATACGTATTGTTTCACCATTACAGGACTTTCTTGGAAGGACCAAAATGCCTAGGGTGAATGCAGATCACCATCTTCACCACCCAAATACCACAACATATAATTTCTTTGGGCTTGTCAATAACCCGATCCAGTTCTCCAGGCATCTCATGGAAGCGGAGGACAGCTGGAGGTAACTCCCAAGACAGCTGCTCAACCTGGATGTCTCAGCTGTGGCCTGCAGTGGGTGCCTTGAATGCAAATCTTCTGAGCCCAGGAGCCTTCGTGGAATGAGAGGGTTTCACAGGCTGGGGTTTCAGTCGCCACTGAGTCACTAATGCCAGTTAGTGCCTGATGAATCCCGGCAGCTACACCAGTAGATGAAAAAAGGTGATGGAAAAAAATGCATTCAAAAAATGCATTCAAATACTCAACAGGAGTAAAGAGGAAGGGGGGCGGAGCATGAGAGGACTACTGTTTCCTGAAAATGGTTTGATTTGAAATGGAGGACAGATGACTGTATTTTAGCCCCATCAAACTACTGTGAAAGGTAAACACTTTTCCACAGCATTGCTTTATTTTTGCCTAGGTCCCTAGCAACAGTTACTCGAAGTTAATTTAGGCTTTGGCCCGTGGGAACTTATTTAATGTGCTAGTGCTTAGAAGTCCATTAATATTTATAAATGTCACTTGAATTCCATTTTTACCTTCTTACCCAGGCAGGAACACTTGTAAGAAGATAATATTGGTTCTTTTTTTTTTAAAAAAAATTTTCCCTAGTATGTTTTTTTTCTTAGAACTGTAGTAAGTTCAGGGTAGAGCCTGTTCTAAAAATGTCATATTCTATAGAGCTCAGACGTATAGTTTTGGTAGCCTGCCTATGCCCCCAAGAAAGGCCTAAGAGTTAGATCTTAGGCCTGGAAAAACGGAGACAGCGTCTATTCTCAGCTCTGCCACTGGCTAATTATGCAACCTTAGTCAGTTCATTTAACCTTGGCATGACTAGGTTTCCGGATCAAAAGCGAAAGGGATAAAAGGCTCCTTTGTGAATGCTTCATGGTGCTTGACTGAGAACAAGGTATTGCCCATCTCGTTGCTGCCCCAGGATTTCTAGGCAGGGGTGACTCCTGTGAGTTTTATGATACAAATGTTGAGCGAGTCCAGGAACAGAGATGGAGGTCTGGCCACTGCATTTCTTGTCGAGAGAGACAGCCCTCACAGTCAGTCTGACAAACCAGTTACAGACAGCCCTTGCTTTAGGCACTCAGGCTTTTATGTCACTCTCCAGCAGCTTCCTGCCAGCCACAGCAGCCCGTGCCTCTTGTACACTGGCTTGTATATGTGATTCATGCCTCTCACTGCTTCACTTGCTGACCCCAGACAGTGGTCAAAGGCACTCCAAAGAGCAGTAAACCAGTATCAAATGGTAGATCGGTGCCTAGTGGTGGTAATAAAATAGTTGCCTAATTTAAAGACCAAAAAGTGTGCCTTGGAAGTGATAAATGAGACACTCAGAAAGTTTTCAAAATATATTACCTCTCCCTTTTGGAGCAGTTGGACCTGATACATGAGTCAGAGTTGCATCTGTGCTTTTCACAGCTTCTGAAATATGTTTCTACAGCATGTATGCACTGGGTGAAGAGAGACATTGCTGGGCAAAACAAGAGGGAAATGGTCACAGCGATGACAGAAAATGGTTAAAAGCATGCAGCTCTTCTATTACAGCAGGGTTTGGTTTGTGTTCCTGGTTTGGAAAGGAAAGAAGAGCTGCCCAATCCTTGTCTCCATGAGCATCTGAACTGCCTTGTGCTGCACCATCTTGCTGCCTGAACCATCAGCCACAGAGGCACTGCAGACCTTTCTAAGCAGCAGAAGGCAAAGCATTACAAAGTCTTTGCAGGTGGACAGCTATCTGGATGGCACAGCTACTCCCAAGAAAATCCGGGAAACTGCATGCACAGAGAGTTACCTCTCAGGGATTTGTGAAGCCTGGTTCGTAGTACAGGAGGCAGCACCTGAGAGAGCAACGCTCTCCCACGCGAAGCTCCTGGCCGGATGAAATTTCCCATGCGCGCTGTTTTGCTTTTAGGCCAGTGTGGGTGTGCTGCTGTTACCTTAGCAACAGGGACAAATGTATGCTGCAGCTGCAGGCTTCGCCTCTTTGCAGCAGGAGAGCATCCTCTTCTCTTACAGAAAACACTCTGCACGGCTCCCCACAAAGGGCACCCCAATGCCTGTGGCTACCAACACGCCAGCTCTCAGCCTGGGCACAGATGCGTCAGCTACAGCTGATGAAGGCGTGTCTTCCCCGCTCCCCTCTGCTCCAGCTCTTCTTATGGCCTCCAGAGAACATCATCTGTCAGTCTGGCAGGAGCAGGATCAGCAGCTTTGTGCCAGCCCCCTCCATCATTTCTGGAGTTGGATGGCTCCCACTACTCAAGGCTTTTTACTAAACTTGAATGGTGGAGGATGTCTGAGTGCCTTATGAATATCTGGAGGAAGCAAACGCAACAGGCAAGGCATCGGTATCCATTAATCACTTAAAGGGAAGAATTTAAAAGAATGGAGTCTCAGGAAGCAGGGGGGTGTGTATGGGGAACAACCACCCAAGCCAATATTAATGTTGCAGCTAAAAACCCCCGTAAATGTAGTAAAGCCATGTGAGATGTACAAAGTATGGAAATTCAGTTTCTCACAGAATCTTGATTCTGCTCTGGTTTTCGTCCTCTGTTGAACTTTGAGACTTGTAAAAACATCGTATCTGTATCTACGCATATATAGCGAGTGTTCCCCCAAATACACTTAGCAGTCCTTTTTTTAATATACTTCACCAACATATATGCCTAAGAACAAAGTGTGCATTTAGGGTGCAAGTAGTCATACGGGCAAAATTTTGAGACATTAAAAAATGAAGTCCAAAAGAAGGCTACTCCTGGAGAAAAACGTCCATTGGCGAAATAGCCGAACGTGCATATTAAAACAGACGTAGGGAGAGGAAAAGTGCGCATTTTTCCTCGCTTTTAATTGACAACAGACGACTCGCAAATCCTTCAGTGGTTTTTGCGCCGTTTTTACGCAGAGCGTTATCGCTACGGCCAGAACCAAACGCAGCCCCGGCAGGGGCTGGTCTTCCACACGCCTTTAGCGACAGGGAGGAGCCCCCATGGCCGGGGCTGTTTCACCCGCGCTGCGTCACCGCCCTGAGGAGGAACATGGAACCGAAAGCGCTGCCGGCTCTGGGCCCCAGCCCTGCCCAGCCCTGCCCGGGGCACCGGCAGCGGGGCTCTCAGCCCCACCGCGAGGCTGTTTCACCCTTCCGAAAATCAGCAAGGGTTCGAGATCTGTGACGAGATCGGGGAGCCTCTGAGGGCCGGCACTCCGGAGCCTCCCTGTCAGCGCTTCGCCCCTCCTCCAACAACCACCACAGGACGAGCTCTCCCGACGCCGCTCTGCCGGAGCGCGAGCCCGCCCCGCGCCGGCACCGCG
>WEKX01023847.1:146443-173929 GCA_013390025.1 Pitta sordida
CCCGTGCGGGGCTGAGCTGCTTCCCGCAGAAGTTGCGGGGCAGAGGAGGGACACGGTGCCCGGAGCTTTGCTCACGCCTCGCTGTGCCCTGGGGCGGCTCAGCTCCCTCTGCTTCCCGCAGACAATCCCGCTGGTCGCCGGCCGCACAGGGGCGAGGCTTGACGCCGTTTCCTGGGTTAAGAAATGTCCGTGTGCCGTCGGTGTGCCACGGACATGGCACGGCCCGAACTTCTTATTTCTGTGCGCGGAGAGGAACCTCGGTGGGGGGACGGAGGGTGAAAAACCTTGCAACCCCTTCCCCCGAGGTGCAGGTGCTGGGGTTGTTCTCCTGCCAGTGACAGCACATCTAAAGCTGCAGGTTTGAAGCCGTGTCGGTGTTTAAAGCAGGTGTGTTTGCCCGGGTTCCTGAGGCAGCAGCGGACGGGCTCAAAGGCTGAGTGCCCCAGCGTGGTTTGGAGTCACAAGTGCAGTGACCAAACTTTCCGTCAAAGCTGT
Source organism: Pitta sordida (assembly GCA_013390025.1). Classification (NCBI taxonomy): domain Eukaryota; kingdom Metazoa; phylum Chordata; class Aves; order Passeriformes; family Pittidae; genus Pitta; species Pitta sordida. The sequence goes on from WEKX01023847.1 coordinate 146,939, forward strand.
GCAGCGTTCCCGGATTTGCCCTGCGTGTGACATTTGAAACAGCCTTTCCTTGGCAGCCTCACGGTCAGAAGCCCGCGGACTGCTCAGCGTGAGGCTCTGAAATTGTCACTTTAATGTGACGCCTCGAAGCTGATAATCCATGAGAGAGTTGGAGGCTGAGAGCCCACCCCGTGCTCCACTGCCTGCGGGGTTTGGGTTCTGTTGGCTTCTCCGTACGGCAAGACGACAGTCGGGAGCTGGGAGTGGAAGTACCATCCGCAGCGAGCAGTCGGGTTCCCTTGAGTGTGAGAGCAGCCACACGACTGATGGATTGGCAGAGGGCACAACCCGCAAGGCCGGTCTGTGCCCTGCCGGAGCCTGTGCCCCATTCCCGCAGCGCTCGGCTGTGGAGCAGCTCACACGGGGGGTTCTGTGCTGCCTGCAGGCACAACATGCCGGCTCTCATGGACTGCACACCGGCTGAATGGTGCAATCGGGGATTTACAGGTCCCGGACGCTTCGCGGTAATACTAGGGAGACAGTTTTCACACAGAATCACAGAATATTCTGAGTTGGAAGGGACCCACAAGGATCATCGAGTCGTTTAAATTCTTTCTTGGTGCTTTTTTTATTGGTGGAAGTATAGCCCCTTCCTTTAGGTGGAAATCAGCTATCTCAGTGAAAAGGAGCCAACTGTGAACCAATTTTTCCTATGAAATACAAATGTGATGGCTCTAAAGAGTTAAAAAAGGCCTAAAACTTTTAATTGTGTACGTGTGGGGGTTTTGAGGGCATAGGTTGAGATTTGGGTATATAGTTTCCATTTGTTCTACTTTTGTTACTTTTGTTATTTGAGGAACAGTTTAAGAATGCAACAGAGTGAGTAAACCAGAGAATACTTCCTTCTTGTAAAGTGCTGTCTTGCGTAATAGATACAGATCCAGTTTGTTATAAGCCTTTGATATTCAGTAGTAATCCAGGGACCTGTGTGAGGATATTAAGTCGATATTTCAAAGATGAGAGCTTTTTACATTTTATCTGAGACTCTGACTCTGAAAAAGAGCTACTGCAAATAAGGTCACAACTTTTACTGATTTTTTTTTTCTTTTCTTTTTTATCCTTTCTCCCCACCCCCTAATTAAGTTTAGTCATCAAATACCTATCACAGTTGTGGGCTGGTCTTACAGATGTGGGTACCAGTAATTCTCTGAAGTCCCTGGAGCTACTCCAGTTTGTAAGTCTCTGTGCTTTCAGTATTAGGCGCTGTGGTCTTGCTTTACACATCTTTTTCCCGTGTTTGTTTTTATCAGATGAATCTAGTGTAAAGAATTTTGGATTATTAATGTTTCTGGGAGTTTGGGGAGCAATTACTCTTAAGAAAGCTATTAAAGTGCATTATGATTTCCCACAAGGAAGGAAAAACATGGAAAAGCAAACACTGATAGCCTTTATAGCTGGCTGCAGCTGAGCTACTGTAATCAACCCTTTTCTTCTAGGTCCTGGTGTAATTTTTGGTATTCTGAAGAATGGATGAATGGATCTTTATTTCTGATCAGATCTTAGCATAGGATTTAGGTCTTTCTTGAGACTTTGGTGAGTCAGTACTACCGTTTTAAGGACTGTGATGCAGTGTGAGAGAGAGGGCAAAACCCAGCAGGAATCACATAATCCTGGGACGTGTGATTTTTCCTTACCTGCTTTGAAGGCCATTGTTGGTGGCTTTAGTCACAGGGACTTACAATACAGGTCGTTCATTTTTCCAGTTCTCCATTTTCTGTGCTGCTGTGTATACACTCAAATACTAAGTAATAATCTTATTATGTGGTACTGTGAGTGCACCTTCTCCATTGGAAAGGTAAAGAGAGAGGATTTTCAGGAAATGATCTAAACCTACGGGCTTTTGGCTCCACCTTCAGTGTTGAGAAGGAACAAACTACAACCCTTTCCTGACTGAGGTTTCCTGCCTGCCTGCTCTCAGAAGTGTAAAAGTAGACTTTTTTCTCTGTGTCCTTAATGAACTGTAAAGGAAACTTGTGTGGAGCTGATGCCTGGACCAGACACCCGTGTGGTCAGCAGCAGAAATCTGGACATCACTGGGACAAGTTGTGGTTGATGTGTGTCTGCTTAGCAGAAACCAGGCCTGAATGCAGCATTTCTGCATATGGCATTCTGAGGGAAGTGTCAAAGGAAATTCTACTACTGTTTTGAAATTTGTGATAGGTTATGGTATTTTGTATTAAGAAATAATTCTGAATTTGTCAATTTTCATTTTTCTTTATAGGTTCTGCACACTTGGCAGTTACTGGAGCAGATGCTGTTGAAAAAAATGACTGTAATAAAACTGTCATTTTACCTTGTTTTGTGACTAATCTAGAGAAGAACAATTCAAATGTCATGTTTGTTGCATGGAAAAAACAGGAAAAAAACATGGAAAAAACCGTGGAAAAGGTCATTTTTTCTTTTAGTGGAGGAACACGCGAAATTTNCCTATATTTTCCTACATCTTTTAAGTTATCCAGTTGTTGATCTATTCATCACCCTCATGTTATTGCATTATGTGCTGAAGCATACCCCTAATATCTGTGTAATAATGAAGCATGTACATCCATCACATTGTCTGCAGAGATCTTTTCTTTGATGAATTGCTTCTTGCAATCTTTGGCTATGCTGGAAAATTACAGGTAGAACTAATAGAAATTCTGCATAAGATCTCTAAACCTTGATCTGAAGATATGCACTTTTCCAGTGAGGTTGAAAATGCTACTGTGAGATGGTAACTTGTTACGATTTTCTAGGATTAAATGCCATCTTCAGAAGATGATGCTTAAAGTGATGTTGAAGTAATGAAATTCCCTAAACGAATTCCTCATCTAGTGAGCTGTTTTACCTTGTCTTGTCAGACCCAGCCCATGTGCTCCAACGCCTCACCTGTTGAATAAGGGGTTCTGCTGTAGACACGTGGTCTGTCCAGTGCTCTGCAGAAGTGACAGTTTCACTGGACATAGGTGTGCACTGCTTACCTGTTCTGCACAGGAAACTTACTTCTTGCTTCTGAGAAACACTGAATGTGTTGTGTGTGTGTAGGATGTGGTGCCTTACTCATGCACTCTAGAGTTACCCTGCCTGGGATGTTTTTGCTATTACTTTTTGCACTTGGTATTAAAATCTTTATGAAGCTCAGACAGATGTTACTTGTGCACACAAGTATGTGACAGACACTTGTGTAATTCTCAGTTGGGTCTCATTATTCAGTTAGCCATGTACACTGCAAAGCAAATGTGGTTGTTAGAATGATTGAGAGGGGCACAGCCACTGACAGTGAAGATGCTACAAAATCATTCATGTCTTAGAGCACTGCAGAAGCAGGGGAAGAAGTGTACACACTTCCTTTCGTTCTCTTACAGCTTACTCAACTTTTTTGACAGTTTTTTGCTGTTCATTGTTAAGCTCTAGAGGAGGAAACAAGGCTTGAGGATGTGGTAGAATCGAGTTGCATTTGCAAGTTTGATTTTCTGTGTTTACAATTTTAAAATTGGTATAAAGGCAACAAAGGTTGAAACTGACGCAACTTTTCTAATTTCATTTTCTAGTTGTCAGTTGCGGCGATGAAAATACAACACCAGAGGAAAAATGTGGTTGGTGAATAATTTATAGTTTGGAGGTCACATTAGCTTTGAGTATATGCTAGAAAATGTAAAACTTAATCCTATGTTTGAGGATTTAGCTGAAGGTAACACCATCGCTTATTTTCTCTTCCACTTCTGCACAACTTTTTGTTGCTTTTTCCTCCTCAGTGTTCTAGAGAAATTCTCGAGACAATGAGGTAACAGAAGGAAGGGTAACAAGTGAGTTTTGGAAATGATTAGTGAATAATGGAAATCTTGTACCAGTCTTCACTCTGTCGTTTCTGAGCAATGAATCCCTGCTGTCACTATTCACATGTTCCAACTGATGCTTTTGCAAAGATAGTCTTGCAGGAGGCAACAATTCTCCATCTCACGTCAGAGAATTCCTGGAGGATTCTCCTGGGAAGTAGGTAGCAGAGTGAGCAAGATATCTGTGCAAATGCCCTTGTCTTTGTTCCTGACCAGGAAAGTGACCCAAGTTTCCCCTTTTTATTTTCTTCTTTTCATCTTCTTTTTTCTACTTTTCCTCTTCTCCTCTTCCTGCCCCCTTTTTCTCTTTCCTTTATTTCTTCTTTCTCTTCCTCCCATGTTTCCTTTGAATTCCTCTCTTCTCTTCACTCTTCTTTCCCCTCCTGTCTGGAAGTCTCTCTTACTGCTTTGGATCTGACTTCCTTATATTGGCTCTCAACATTCTACTATTCACCAGGAGTTAATTTTATTGCTATGGAGCACCAGAGTAAGGGAACTATATTGCCAGGAAAATGCATTCAGCTGTCCCTCTTTTTGCATGTTGCATACATCTGCAGTATTGCCAGCATGCCTGTCCAGTCTGTTCTTTTAGATTCTTAAGACTGGACCATATGTGGTTCTGTGTCGCACGCTCAAGTCCTAGCAGACATCAGCCTTTGTGACTGCGTTTTTTTGTATTTGTAATAGCTTACAGTGTTATCTGGAAGTCTTACAGACAAAGTGAAGCTGCTTCTCAGAGTGTCTGCTTGCAGATATTTTTTTTTAATTGATTATCCTCAATTGCATCGAACAGTATTGCTGGGATTTGGCTTAGCTAAGGAATGACAGCTGTGCATTGAAGTTTCTGTTCAGTATGAGTTGCTTTTTTGAAAATGAAGCAGAAAGCCTTCTTTGAAACAATTAATTAACCTTCTTTTGATGGTTAGGAAGTTGGCAGATATTCCTCCCGTTTCTCTGCCTTCTTTTTCTCTGCCACATATTCTGCATTTGCCTCTTATTTCTATTGCACCCACAGGATCTTCTGAGAGTCTCAAAGGAGGGAGGGGAAAGCGGGGAATTTGTGAACTTAAAAACTGTCCTTGGGGTACTTAATTGACATTGAAAGTTATGAAGTATTGCTGCTTCATTCCATGTTTCTGGAGCTACAGGTACAACTTTTGTATATGGAGAGAAAGTGCAACAAATACGTTTCAATGAAGGTTAGAAATTTCTTCGGAAGCAAATGTGCAGACAGAGGAATAGTGGCAAGGATAATGTAAGAAATGGAAACTTGGGATTCCACTGAGTAAGTCTAAAGGGAGATATGAGCAGAGATGCGAAAATTAACTGCATTTTCTAGTTCAGTGAAGATATTTCCAGAATTTTATGTTGGAAGGTGGCTTGCAGGGTCTTACAGCACAACTGAACAGCCTAAGGCATCCAAAATGCAGGGGGAAAAAAAAGGCTAAATGGATGATGTTGAGAAGACCTAAAATTAACAGAGCAGTGTTTCCCTCTCGCTTAGGTTAGCCCCTGTATTCCTTGTCACACACCTGGATTTCTTCAGGAGTTAAAGCAGTTGAAAGTAGAATAGAATAGCTGAGGAAGTATGAACTTGGTCTTCTTGTATCTTCACTACTTAGTCTGAATACACTGTTTATCTGATCTACAGTGCTCTTTGTAGTTCCACCAACTCACTAGCTTGTAGAGGAATTAACACAAGCATACGCCCTGCTCCAGTGGAGGTTAAGACCTCCAGTTTGGAAAATAGTAGGGTACGTGGAAATACTGAAAAAGTAGGTTGCCACACATGAGATCAGGGAGAAAAATACACAGGTAGAGATCATAGCTTTCTTAGCCTATTACAACCCCTAATGCTAAATTACATATAATATTGAGCAATCTAGGGCATAGCCTGAAAGGAACACCAAGATAAAGCTAATAACCTCAGTTTTTGTTCTCTTCCTACCATTTTTCTTTGGTTTTTTCTCTAGGGTCATGGTTCCTCGTAGTGGAAAGGGCTATCATCATATCATTGCTGTTCCTAGTTATTGTTTTGTGTGCAGCTCAGATCGGTGTTATTGGTGAGTATCAGCTCTTTATTTCTTTGCAGTTACTGATTTGTCCTGAAATCACTTGCATCCATGTAAAATGAAAGATGTTGCTTACATCTAAAAGACGTGTGGTGGAATTGATGCAGATCATTCTCAAGAGAGGTGGTGTGTGTTTAGCCCTGAGCAGCAGGGTCTGGGCCACAATCCTCATTTGCTTTTTCAGCCAGGGGCTGCTTTCTGGGGTCAGTGTTCAGGGCTAGTTCTGCCATGTGAGGATGTTTCTGCTGCCAGTATCTAACGTTTGCAAAATTATGTGCTCTTTTGCATATGTATATAATTTTTGTGGGGTATAACTGGTCATGTATACTGTCATTGGTTAGAACAAGGAAACTTTGCTTCATTGTTGGCTCACCAGGACATGATTGAGTCATTAGAAACAAAAACGTTTAATTTTCTGGTCATAAAATCGATATTAGAGAAGGATGGGGCTCTCTTCTTAATGTACAATTGTTCATTAGTCTTTTAGCACTGTATGAGCTACAATTTAACACCAACATCAGTGATTTTGTTAAATGTTTTTAGAGACAATACCTTCATTCACCAGTGTCACGCATCCTTAGATGTTCTTTATACAATGGTGCCCAACATACATACAGAGTAGTGTGCTTCATTCTGGTCTTTCAGATGGTTCCCTGAGGTGCAATTTGTTACATCAATCTTTGAGGTTTTTCAGGCTTTTTCAATTTGTAGACTTGTAAAAAATAACATTAACCCCCCCAAATTCCTGCTAAGAGTCAAGTCCATAAGAAATGGAAAGGAATGACACTCAGAGTGATATGTAATAATCAAATATGTATTCAGCCATCTATATATAATTTCCCTTATTACCTTTTCATGAACCTCTGGAAGTGGTATGTGACTCTTCAAAGGTCCACCCATGGTCAGAGGTTGAAAACTAACACACAGGTTTAAAATTATTTTATTTCTGTAGTGTTAGATTAATCTTTGTTTATCAGGAGTCCCTGATATGTCCAGGAATTGTCACTGCCTTGTGTTCATAGCAGAACTTCAATATTTTCAGGAAAGTAATGAATTCATGGAGAAGTACTGTCATTTTACAGGAGTAATTTTGCTTGGATATTTTTATACTTGGGCAATTTATCAAAAGGTCTTTGACCTCTGTGAGGAAAAGAATTGTGCTACTTCTAACTTAATTGTTAGGATTTTTTGTTTGATTTTTGATCCTTTAAATTGTACCCTTTTAGAAAACCTGTGAATTCATCAATGCTGCTTTATACCTTCAAATAACTTGTTAAATTAGGCATGATTTTTCTGTGTAATGCTTGGGATTGTATGTTTTCTTGGTTTTGTAGATTGAGGGGGGTTGTGCTCATTTGTTTGAGGAGGGGTTTTGTTTACAGGGTTGACTTTTAGGATTTAAGTTTCTTTGGAGACAGAGGTGATAGGTCTGAGTTCACATAGTGTCAGGAGGAAGAGAGTGATACCTGGAATTTTTAAATCTCTGATTGAGTTACAGATTCAATGTAACATTTAAAATGTAAGTAGTGCATCTATCCCAATCAACCTGTACCATGTCCCAGAGTTATTCTGATAACCTATCACATGAATTGTGTGGAAGAAGAAATTTAGGAATTTGACTAGAACACCAATAAAAGGTTTCTTTTTTCTGAGTAAGCCAGATAGTAACCATATCAAACAATGAAAGCAAATTAAATCATGGGAATGTATATAGTTTTGGTTTTTGAGAGTTTGAGTTTCTTTGTTTAGGAACAGTCTAATCATAAATCTGTATATTTTAGTGAGAGAATTTGTATGTCTGATTGTTTTCCTCTCTATCTCTTTGTTTTGTCTTTAAGCATTAAAATATGAAATTGAATCTCAGAGGAAAGTGTGCATTATAGTAGCAGTTGTCCTCGTGGCAATTGTAGCTGGTGTAGGCACTGCTCTTTTTGTCCAAGGTAAGTGATCAAAATTGCTTTTTTAATTTAAGGATAGAAGAGCACAAACCAATCTGTAGTATGGCATGTACATGCTGTAGTATGACAGTTATTACAGTATCACAGTATTAGCAAGGTTGGAAGAGACCTTGGACATCATCGAGTCCAACCTGTAACCCAACACCAACCCATTGTCTAAACCACGGCACTAAATGCCTCATCCAGCCTACTCTTAAACACCTCCAGGGATGGCGGCTCCACCACCTCCCTGGGCAGACCATTCCAATGAGCGATCACTCTCTCCGTGGAAAACCTCTTTCTAACATTCAGTCTAAACCTCCCCTGGCGTAGCTTAAGGCCATGTCCTCTCGTTCTGGTGTCTTATTGTCACCTATTAATTGCCATCTACTAATTTTAAATTAAAAAAATACATAGACTAGAACAGAAACAGCGTTGGGGTTGTCAGGCACTCAGGTGATCACAGGAAGATTTATCTTTTCTGTCCTATTGCCTTGGTTGAATATTAGGGACTAGCGAGTGACTTCTGGTGCTTTAATGGGATTTTTGCTGAACTCTAGAAACTTGATTATGGTAATGATTTATATTTGTTGCTTTGTGCTGTATTCCAATTAACAATTTCTGTTTTGCTGATTTCCATATAAATGTTTGCAGATGGCTATACTGCACAGAATCAGGCTGGTCTTGGCCTAATTGTAATCCCTGCTGTGATTCTGGTGCCAGTTCAATACTTCATGTTTGGAATTGGTGAGTATTTATTTATTCACTAACTCAAGAACATATGGATAGAAAAAAATTGAGCTTCCCCCAAAGTAATCTACAGAATATTTTCATTTTTATAAGTAGGTGCTGCAACAGCATCCTGAATTTCCAAGATCTCTAGTATCACAATGTGATACTAACGTTTAGCCTATTTATTTGGCTGAATTGCTTCAGGGAAGAAGTATAAGTTATCTCCTGAAGAATGAAATTTGGGCAGCACATCTGAGTAATTTCTGCTTTTTATTCCTAGGTCTAGGAACTGTGTTGAATAACTAGCTCTCAGAATGTTTCATTTTTTTTTCTGTTTGTGGTTTGTTTATGAATTTCTTTATATGTACATAACTTTTGTATGTGTATACATACAAGATCCCTGATTTGCAGTGACTTGTGAGTTTGGCCATCACACTGGTTGGCTGAGCTTCGCATTTAGGAGAGCCTGGTTTCTAGCTTTATGTGAATAACCTGCCATTTGTGTCCCTGGAGTTAAACTTTAAAATCTTTTCTCTTTCTTTTTTCCCAGTTTTTGACAGTCTACCTCAAGCAACGTTGGCTCTGATAGGTTTGAAAATTCTTGGTTATATAATTGCAGTGGTTGGTTTTGCACTGTGTGTCCCAGGTAGGCAATTTGTCATCTATGAAAGTGATTTTTTTTACCCCTGATGTTTATTTCTAACCAAAAAGACTGTGAAAATGACTTCACTACATGGAGTGTTAGCAAGTAACTTCTGCAGATGTAGTTTAGGACTACTGTGTTATTGCTCTTTTATCTGGTGAAAGAAGGATAGCTCAAAGGCAGTATTGGATATATCAATTTCATTGCATTCATATATCAATTTCATAACTGCATTCTATGAGCAGCTGCTTTATAAAAAATAAAAAGGAAAATAGTTTTAAATTTGATGTTGGTGTGTTCAAGGTTAGTGTTGATTTTAGTTGACTGTTACTGTTATTCTTTCTGAGGCCTAGAGTATTTAGAAACCAAACTAGAGTCATAATAGACATGGAGCCATAATAGAGTTATGTTCAGTGAGTGAAACAGAAATTCCTCGTTCGTGTCGACTTGTGTGCAACCGAGTCCATGCATATTTCTGTGAATACCATGGAAACACGTTAAGAAGGTAAATGTGTCAGTAGAAATAGCTTGTCCTGGTTTGAGCTTTCAGATGGTTGCAATGACTTTTAAGTCCCTGGAAACCAGGGTCACAGAGAACAAGGAGTTTAGCAGTGAAGTATGGCTGGGTTGTAATGGCCTTTTCCTGCTCAGGTATCCCTGTAAACATGGAGTATTCCTGTTATCTGTGGTGGATTTGCCTCAGAAATACCTACTATTCTGCACCCTTCTTTCCTTTTTTCACCCTGTATAATCAGTAAGAGCATTGTGTTCTGTAATCTAATGCAGTTAATAGTTCAAAACAGTTGGTATAGAAGGTGTAAAGTTCCAACTTAAAATACCGTTAATACCAGAATGTTGTCAACTGCAGTGAAGGACATTAGAATACCTAAATAAGTAGAATAGTCCGGCTAAGCAGGATAAATCAGTAAATGCCTCTGTATCACTAAAGAATGGATACAAAAAAGAAAGATGCAGAAGTAGTTCTGGGATAGCTCTGAAAGACAAATTAATCACGTCTGTTTTTACAAGGCCTATTTATTTTAGTTATCAGTTACATCTGGAAATAAAAGTTTGTGGTTTTACTTGTGTCAGATGATACCATTGCTTTTCTTGTGTTTTTAACAGCCTGTCCTCCATTGCATGGGTCTGTTGTGATTGCTGGCTTAGCTATTATGGCTATTGAAAGTTTGCTTAGCCTGGCTTACGTGTTTATTATGGGTAAGTAGCACCTACTATTCTGCTTTTTTTTTTTTTTAAGTAGACATAGTTTATTTGAGCATAAGATGTGATTTCACAATTACATAGTTTTAAAAATTACTGAAAAGTTGTCTGTATGTGTTGGCTTTGTTTCATAGAGCCAGTGGGCAATCTTGAGTGAAGAAATCAACAGTTGATCATCATAAACTGTTTTGAGATCAACACAGCCAGATTTCTTAAGTAAGAGTGTTTCAGTTGTAGGAGGGATGTTGCTGTTCTGCATTTACACAGTTGGGTAGCTGAAGCTTAGAATGAAGAGAGCAAAGAGATTATCAAGGATTCCATAGGATGGGTTGTGGGATGGTGATGACGAGCTTATCAAAATACAGATTTAAAGAAGCAAAATCTGCCTAGTGATTTGGAATGGTTATTGGCAGGTTACAGTAACGCAATTTGAATGCACACTTTTCATTTTTAGTGAATCCTGGTTGTACTTACACTTAATTTTAAAACCCAGGACAAAAGAAGAGCAAGGCTTTTTTCTGGAAACTAGTCTGGTCTCAAAAAGAGATTTAAAGATCTGCTAAATGAGCAACAAATACAGCAGTGCTGTGTGATTGGAATGCTGGCACAACACAGTGTAACATTACGTGGCCTCCACGGAGTGGGTGGGAGAGGCGAGTGAAGTTATTTGTGTCGAGCTGTGTGTGAAGGCTCTTTGAAGAGCTTGTTAGCTGGGGCACAGAACCGTGCAACTGAGGATACATTGCTTCCGGGCTCTGCGCTGAGCCATGCCATCCTCCAGGTTCAGTGTGTGCACACCGTGTGTGAGCGTGGCCAGAAATAATTGAGACAGGAAAGATTTCCAGAAAACAAAAAAAGGCAGGATTCTTAATATTTGATATCCAAGATGGATGAAGATGAGTCAAAATGTGACAGAGGTGAAGCCTTTTAATAATAACAGTAAAAGTATTTTTTAATTGATGTTGATCTACCTGCATATACAACTTCAGTGCTGTGTCCTCTTGGTCTGCATAAATGTTGCATTTGTGGTTTGATTCTGCTGGCTGAAGAAGTCTGATGTGACTGCTGGGGTAGACTAGCACACCAAAATAAGCACATTGTGTAGAGTAATTAGTTTTCAGAGCTGAGCACATGAGCAAGACAATTCAGACTGTACGTGATAAGATTATTCTGTTCCTAAGCCGAGGAGTGTTTAGAGGCTTTAAGAATGTGCACATCATCAATTTAAGTGCTTTTGGCTAGGGGAAGGTTCAGTCTTGAATGTTGCTACTCTGCAAGTTTTATCAGAAGATAAGACCTTTTCCAAGGTAACAAGTGACGGGATGAGGGGAACTGGCCTCGAGTTGCACCAGGGGAAGTTTAGACTGGATATTAGGAAAAAATTCTTCATTGAAAAGGGTGGTCAAGCATTGGAACCACCTGCCTGGGGATATGGTGAAATCACCATTACTGGAAGTGTTCAAAAAATGTATAGTTATGGCACTTGGGGTCACAGTTTAGTGGTGAAGGTAGCACTGTTAGGTTAATGGCGGGGCTTGATGTTCTTGGAGGTCTTCTCCAACCTTAACAAGTCTGATTCTGTGTTTTTTGTTTGGTTGTTCGTGACATTTATTCATCTGCCTGGTCACTTTTTTGTAATTACTTTAGGTTCCAGAATGAAAGATCATCCTCGTCCAGGGGTAAGCTTAAAATTAATAAATTTGGGGTGACTAGATGGCTCAGGGGATTGTAGTGAGATACTGAACCTTTCTTCACTAGTTCGAATTCAGACCAGGTTGGTAGCAAGCAAAAGTTCTGGCTGTGTAACAGATGTCTAATGTTGAGTGAGTTGGTCTTCATTGTCCCTATTGAGTGTGTCTGTAGTACTGTTATTGCCACCCTTACCTGGTGGCTACTCCGACTGTCGTGCCCAAATGGAGTTTCCATTGCTGTCACTAAAAGGTGGTGGATATCAAGGGCATTCTTCTACAATGCACTCTTCCATCTGTATTTATAAAGACCTTCTGCTCACCTTATTGAAAAGCTTTTTCATTAAGGCGAGTGCGAAACGTCCAGGTGGCTTGTAGGAAAGACTTAGGAGGTTTATTTTCTGTGGTCTTGTGCACCAAAACTCTGTGATATTCTCTTTGATTCCTGGCTGTATGAACAGTATAGCCTTGACCTTTGTTCTGTAATGCCCCTTAATTTGACGAGACCTTCTGAAAACCTAGTGTCTGTCTTTAGGTAACACAGAACAAATCAAAAAAAGATCTTGTTTTTTTAAAGACGGTTTTTCCACACAGTTGCTTTGAATTCTAAAGTAATCATTTCCAATACAATAGTTTTAATTTATGACTTAGGCAGTGTTTTCGAGTAATCCATGAATGTGAACCGCCTGATTTCTGGCATTTTGCAGAAGCAAGTAGAGACACAACTGTAAAATACCAGTAAAATTTACTTGCAGCAGGGGAACATGGCAAATACTAAATCATCCCATCTCCTGGGCAGTAGCCATCATTTGAGAGACATTTCCAGGTCTCCAGTCTACAGCCTGAGACCCAGCTGTTGGAGAAAGATGGTTTCTAACAGTGGGGCAGGAGAGCTGACTGCAGTTAGAACATGAGATTTTCAATTTTGTTTTTAAAATTTCCTTTACTTTTTCTCATCTATTTTAATTTTAAAGAGAAGTATTTCGGGATCGGCCTCTCCTTATGGAACACAGAGTTTAAACAGAAGAAAAAGAGCTTCAGAAAGATTAATTGTTATAAAAATGAGCTGAGAAGTGAACTAAATATGTGCTTCGTTCAAAATGCAGCCTAGTCTGTATCTTAATATCTTCATGTTTACTTGTAGAATAGAAGTAAACAGGGCAAGAGGAGATTTTTTTGCTCAACTCTAGTTTTTGTTGTAAATAAACTTTGAAATAGAACACAGGATGCAAAATGGCATCCTTGATGAGGATTCTGTTCTCTTTATGAGCTGTGCTCCTCGCACAGTGGTTTTACATGGCAGCAGGGATTTGAGAAATACAGAAATTGCCACAGTAGTACTGAACATCATGTTACTCTCTGAGCTGGAGGCAGGAATGAAAGCAAAATAAATGTTTAAAACTTACAGGTCACTGGAAACATCAGCCACTAAAAATACATTTTTTGCAGCTGCAGTTAGTGGAGGATTAGATACAGAGGAATTGAGGTGATGTAATTTATGTCCATGAATTTATGGCCATTATGGAAAGGCTTAGTGGAAATTGAAGTGTGGTAATATGTTGCTTGTTTCTGTCAAGGGCTGTTCAGCATGTATTGCTGTGCTTTGTGGCAGCAAATAGGTGTGAAGGAATTCTGAAAATACACTTTGGTTCTGTGTAATCTAAAGACTATGGAAAATTTAATATTGGTGAAGGGCTTAATTTTGACACTGGGGCAAACCTACAGAATGATTCTTGAGATTTTTTTGAGTCAGAGGGGGGAAAAGCTGTGTGTTTTGAAATCTGCCATCTTAACCAAGCACTGAGTTTTTAGCATTTCCATAGATTGCGTGTCTTGTTTTGATGATTGTCTTCCAGACTAAATGCACTACTGTCATGTATTTCTTTTTGAGGAGATTCCACTTGATTGCTTGGCTACTAATTTTTTTTTCTTTTTAGTCCTGCTGCTTTGTTACTAACCATTGATCAAATGACACGAATACATAATCAGTTAGGTTTTATAGCTTAAAAGTAGTGTCTGCATGCTTTCTGCTGCCACCTGTGGGTATTTCATCTGAACAAACATTGACAGTGGGGGAAACTCACGTGGAGAACGCAGCTATTGATTGATGTGAACTTTTTTCAGAACCCTAGTCATTAGTCTGATTAACGTTAAGCTTTCTTCGTTTTTGTAGAATCACTACTTACTGTATATGTCAATTAGAGTAATTTAACTGTGGCCAGCCAAAAATAAACATGAAGGCTTTTTATACATATATATATTTTTAAATGTTTTGCAGAAAGCTGTAGAAGAACCACTAAATGGTAGGTGATATTCAAGGCTTATATTCTGATTAAGGGATTAATTAGAGTAGTCCCCAATACAGCAGGCCTGGGATGGCAGATCAGTGTGCCAGTTTACATGCTGTGAGTCAGTAAGAGTTTGATATCTCAAGGAAATGATGCCTGCAGCTCCAGACTCCCTGTTTTATGCTACTTTGCTTGCTAGCCAGTGGCATTTTCGACTGTTGTAGGCTAAATCTAATATTACATCCACCTTCCTTGTCTTACAAAGTCTTCAGCTTTTAAGAGGAAAAAAGAGGGATGGGTCTTGAAAGTTGGTATTAATTCTTCAAAACATTTATTTAGGTGAAATACTTCCTATTATTGCAAAATCTATCCTTGCCACTGTATTCTTTCTGTATTTCTTTGGCTTGGGGTAACTCTACCATGGTGTTGGGAAACTCTGAGAGCATTTAAGGTGAGGGAGATTTACAGTGAGAAAGGGATGATTCTGAAATTCTTTTTTAATTTTTTCTTTGCTATTATGTTCACTAATTGGCATGCTGAGTAGTAGCAACTTCTAACCTGAATTTTAGAATTAATCTGAATATTAGCTATGAAACATTTCTTGCTGTTTCACTCATTACTAATCCATTTGCTTGGCTTTTAAAGATGCAAAAGGAGTGATGTTAGAATGATGGTAAGTCCAAATATATCTCCAGATATTTATTTAAATTAGCATGTATTTAATGATTTTTAGAGTTACCCACTGCTAATGTGGTGGAACTTGGAGGACAGATTTCAGGGCAGGTGCTGTTTTTACTTCAAATTTTATTTAATTGAAATGAAAGTATTTATATTCTGTATGATGCATAACGGAGGAATGTGTCTTTCTAAACAGTGAAAAGGATGAGTCAGTAATGAACTATTCCATAGTATCTTTCTGATCAAATGTGGAAAAGCAATTACCTTTATACTTCCTTTATGCTCATACAGTATTTAAGATGCGTGGACTGTTTCCTTGGTGGTGGGTTGTTCTGTTTGAGGTTTTTTGTGGTTTTACTGCTGCTGTTGTTAATATAACTAAGCTTTCACTATGCATTTAATTGGTGATCCGCATGGAAATTCACAGGAAAGTTGGATAAAAGTAACTTTCTCTCCTTTTCCTTCTCTTTAGATGTTACTTGAATTCTGTGGGTTTTATTAGATTGATTGTATTATAATCAGATTTCACTCAATTATTTTTGAGATTTTTCTCATTGAAGAGCTTCAGTTTTAGGTTAGGTGCTAATGTTTGAAAATCAGAATGGATTTATTGTTTTCTATCCAGAAGTTGTAACTCCTTTTCATGGCAATAGGATGAAAGAACACTTGTTGATGCTGTTGATATTTGTGTTTCTTCCTGGAAATGGAACAAGCTTGTTGTGGAGGTGTCACTAGACCTTAGCCTAGTATTCCTGCATCAAATTAAAACATCTTGCTACTCAGGATAAAGGGTTAGGTCACTCAAATCCATCAGTTTACCTGAAATATTTTTATATCATGCCACTTCTGGGAGGCCTGAACTGACAGTGTGGCAATAAGTGAGGTACCAGTTAGCCCTAATTGGAAAAAGGTGTGTGAGTTGGTTTTAAAACCAAGCGTCCTCATAAATACCATGTGCTGTTTCTTATCAGTACTAGATGGTTCATCCAAGCAGTCCATACAGGTCTTTTCTCAAGCAATAGGAATAGCAGCACTTCTACACTGTGAAGGAGAGCTGCATCAGCATCTCCTAAATGCATTGCTAACTGTATGCCAGTCAGTATAATCTGAATTAGGAGGAGTGGAAGGTACGTCCTGCTCCTGAACTGCCCACTGCTGCCTCCTCACACAGCTGTTTGAGATCAGGAAACAAGTAGATACATATTTCACAGAATCACAGAATATTCTGAGTTGGAAGGGACCCACAAGGATCATCGAGTCCAACTCTTAACACTGTCTCCCTGGCGGGAATCGAACCCGGGTCTCCCACACACCAGGTGGGGACACTTACCACTGTACTAAAGTGGATTTAGTTTTGCCAGTTTGTTGCATTCAAAAGAGACCAGAAGGGAGATAAGGACAGGATCACTACAGGTACCGCCTACTGCTGAAAAACAAGGTTGAGTTTTGCTCGGAGATCCAATTTTAAATAAGTTGGCTGTTTCTTCTTGGCTCTCATTGGGCTTATGAAAACCCGCCTCCTCTTCTAGTGCTGAGGTGCAGCTGCCAAAGCACAGAAATTGCCAATTATCAATTCCATTTTTACTTTCAGGCCAGAAGTGTCTGCTTTTTCTGGGTAGGTCAGAGAGCTAAGACTTCAGCTTGTTCCAATTCATAAGTGACAGAGCTCCAAGACAGCATCCACTTTTCTGTTGTGGAGAGAGGTTGAAACATCACGTGCTGTTACTAACACCCTGTAGCGTTATTTGAATGCTAAATGTGCTTTAGAAGTTTGAAATGAAAAAGAAAATGTAATTTTTTTTAAAGTATAACTTGTGTAGGCAGTACAAAATGTAGCAGCGTTCTTTCCAAACAATCTCTTTTTTTTCTTTCTTTTTAAATTCCCAGAGCTGCAGAGTTATGTGATAACGTGAAGAAATTGTACACCGTTGTTGATACACCGTGGCCTTGAAGATGCACTACTCAACGAGAAGAAATTCAGGCAACTGGTTGTTTTGCATGTGTGGCAAAAGTGCTTTTGATATAAACAATGTAATTTTATAGTCACAGCAGCTGTAGCAAGGAACGTGTGTTTGCCCACATGTGATCTTTCTTTCCTTTTGTTATGGTGTAAACGGGATGGTTGAGGGTGAGAATATAAAAAGCACTGTTTGCCCACTACAGGGTCTCCCTGCAGTAATCCTTAGTGGTATTATTTTCACAAACTATCATTAGCCACTGCTTTGATAATGGGCCTGCTCAGCCCAGAGGCTGCAGTACCATTTAGACTATTGTTTTCTTTATTTGTGTGCATGGGCAAAAGTATGGTCTCTGTGTATGATGCAAGCAGGAAGTAGAGATTGTACAAATACATCTTTACTGATATTCAGCAAAACTTTTATTAAAAAAGTTAAAAATTTTACACAAAGGTGCATAAGTACAAAGTTTACTCCCAGCTCTCCTGAAGTTTTTAACAGAGTTATAATTCCATGAAACATTAGTGTTCCTCTCTGTGGACAGTAGCCATGTATGCTCTGGTGGCCGATATTTTTGTCCAGTGAGAGAGCTCTCCGTGCCTCCTCTGTATTCTGTGATGAGACACTGCTCAGTTGTTGGAGCCTAATTCAGCACTGGAATTACAGAGCACAGCAGTTAGTAATTTTCATGCTGAATGTGGTTCTTGCGTGTGTGTTCATGTTGTGCAGTGTGTGCTACTGGAAGCAGTTTCAGGCTTTCTAAACTCAGTGAATTTGTACAAGTTGTGGGTGCTTCATAAAAACAGGAGTTGTCCTATTTAGTGTACTTTTGACAGAGTTTTAAATTCTCGTTTTCTTGAATGAAAAAAGGAGGTACCTATATGATTTCTCACCCAGATTTGTTGCTGCCATTACGTCACAAATACTTTAAATAGAAAATAAGTAGGAGGAGCTGATGAGAAGTGAGGAAGCTCAGTTCCTGTATATATATGGGTACAGTTAAAAATCAGTTTTGTAAGACTTGCACATTCCATGAGATTTTACCACGTTTTACAGCTGTTTTGAGAGTTGTTCCAATATAGTTGGCTTCTCTTGGACTTTGTGTATACATTGTAGAAATCTTGACACTGTCTCCTGTTTGTACTAAGGTATTGTATTTCAAATATATACACAATTTTCTCCTCCTAACAATTTAAAACTTGGTTTGGAAAGCTGTTGCCAAAAAGTAATAAAATCCATGTTTTTAAAGATTCTGAGTAATTTGGCACTTCTCAGAGTGGAATGTTACAGACTAAGGTTCTATATCCACATTGTGATTCGGGTCTCTGCACACTGAGCTCCAAGTCTTGATGCAGCCACTTGACATCAAGAATTCAACAAAACGGGATTGAGATACTTGATTTTACAATAGGTACTGTCATAAATGGCCCTCTTTCTGACACTGCAGGATTGAACCATGTAAATCAACCTATGGTCCAGCCCTCACCAGGATCAGTGGAAGTGGCTGCAGGGAAGAGGGTCATTCATGTGATAAAACATGGAAGGAGCATGTATGGCTTACACTCATTGTCATACTTTGTCAGTGGGAATGTTCATGGAAGATTCGAGCTCTTACATATGAATCCTTTGGTACAGGTTTTTCCATAATCTCGGTGTCTCTAGCTGAAGATGGCAGATGATTCTCCATTAACAATTCAGTGTAAGGATTTATCTGATAAAGTACTGTCCAGTGCTCCCTATTTACAGTTAGTGATTCCCTCTGTCAAGCTAAAAGTCTAGCAGTTGAGGAATTAAAAAAAAAAAAAATCAAATGGAATTCTGTGAGGTATTCTGCCTTATAAAATCTGTTGTGTATAATAGCTTTATGTTAACTTCTGTAAAACAAACTGCAGCAGAACCCATTTGTGTCATCGTGGGCTCAGGCCGAGCTGTTCCTAGGCATTGCCAAAACACAAGGAGCTCCATGTCCATGTACAGGCTGCAGATTCTGTTGCCCCAGAAATGGAAGAAACCCACCATTCTGTTGTGTTAAGGGTTGGCTTTCTTGTAGGCACAAACTTTGAAGTGTTTAAAGAGTTTAAAACATCATTGATACACCCAGCCCTTTCCCACGAGTAATTGAAAACCAAAGTTGTTCATAACTGTGTGCTTACATTTGTGTGTGTACATGTGTGTATATATAAATATATAGACATTTGAAATATCTATAGATCTATAGTCTTTACCCAAGAAAATGTTTTTATTTATGAAATATGAAATGATTTTGTAAATATTGTGCTAATATACTTAAAAAATAAAGTAATTTTAAGTTGTTTTTGCGGGAGATTTTCTTGTTACTAGCACATTGAATTTATGGAAGCAGCTACAGAAGTTCATAGTCAAAGCTGTTCTTCTTCCTGCCTTTATGCATTACTTACTGGATATACAGGAATGCTCTCAGTGTTACATATTGTCCTTAAAAATGTCATCCAGATGGTGAAACACGTGTATAGATCTCCCTGTACTAACTTCAGTTGTGCTGACTGGCATCAACCATCAAATGCTGTCACCAGAAAGTGCTGTGGGAAGAAATACCAGCTGAGGACCAACAAGCTGCTGGTGTCACTTTAAAAACCCACCAGAGCAGCGCATAATTCCAGTCAGTCTTTGCAGTGCTGGAGTGGTATTTCTATGAGAAGATGATTTCCTGTGTTCTGCTAAAGCACTACTGCCTAAGTTCTGGATTTTATGCTTGACTGTGGAGAAAGAAGAGAAGGGTGTAAGTCCTGGCTGGTAGTGTTGCCACTCACACATCATCTCTGGTGGAGCTAAACTGCTGGGAATAGTTGAAATTATGTACATTAGCAGTTCTCTGCTTGTTCAAGATGATTTGAACCATGGCTGTTGAACTTCCAAGATCTCTTCTGAAATGTTTTGTGATTTTCATAGACACAACTTTCCTCTCTAAAAGAGCCATGAACCACAGTTGGAGCAGTGAAATCCAGGAGTTTTACAATTTTGCTGGGCATGGAGCTACCTGCAGGGTGAACTGTAAAGTCAGAATGACTCTGCTTCTAAAGCTCAGGAAAGATATATGTTTGGACTTTGGGGTGAGAAAAATGGTGCTAATCCAAGTGTATGTGGCTGGAGAATCTCTCAACGCAGTATGGCTGTACCTGTAATCTAGAGTGATCCAGTCAGTTATGCCAGGAAAACCAGCCCCAACCTGCAGCCTTCTGAAAGACCTTCAGTGCATTCTCAGAGCCCTGTAACTGAACATTCACTATCAGACTACCTGCCTAATGGTAGGAGTGGGTGTCCTCATGTTCATTCCACTTCACAGAAGAATTAATTTTTTTTTCCTATGATAATTCTTTTGTGCTTAGTGCTCTGTGCCTGTGTCGTAGATACAGCTGGTACTGTCTTGGACTACTGTACATCTTGCTTCCTGTATCCTTGGGGACTCTTGCAAAGCTTTCATGATGAAAAAAGGTTTGTGAGCTGAACTGTCTCTTGTTTCCTTGCTGGTTGCTTGCTGTGCCTGTTGCAGAAATCCAGCAGTGGTACATCATGGCCTGGTGGTGTGCCCTAAACCCCGCACAGGGAACCTGCAGTGCCTGCACCTCTGTCTCAGCCCCGTGCCCTGCTGAGGCTGGGCTGTGGTGTGAGGGCAAGGAGTAGTTATCAAAGACAAGGAAAGGGCAGAACCAGGTGACTTTTCAGTGAAATGATGGATTGGCAAGAAACTTTAACACGCCAATGTAAATAGCAGGGAGACAAGGATCATCTGCTTTGCAGGTGGAAAGCTGCAGTTTTGAGACAAGTTTTAGTTTCCTTCTGTTGCCTTTCTTGCTTGTTTTTAAAGGCTGCAGAAAGGAGTCTTGAAGGAGTCTTGAAATTACCAGGCTGAAGAGCAGGTGCAAAGAAGAGAAGAGAGAGTCTGCCATGAATACACATTTGGTGGGAGGAGTATTTTAAAGAGCATAGGAACTGCAGGTTTGCCGGAAGAGTGGGACCAATTTCTCCTCACTTGCCTGTAGCAGTGGTACTTTTGGACCCTTTGAGAGTTGTGAGACAATTTATATTTATATTAGAACAGGCTGCCCAGGGAAGCGGTGGAGTCACCATCCCTGCAGGTGTTCAAGAAACAACTGGATGTCGCACTTTGTGCCATGTTTTCGTTGATAACTGTCATGTTCAGTCAAAAAGGTTGGACTTGAAGATCCTAGAGGTCTTTCCCAACATAAATATATAATTCCAAGTAGAGCAAGTGTCTGCATGTGACCAACCAGCTGACCACATAGAGGTCCTTGGGGACATGCAGTTGTCACATGAAGTCAGCATGCCACCTCCACACCTCAGTCATGTCCCCTGGGCGTAGTGACTGCCTGGTGCAGAGTAAGGGCTGGCATGCTTTCAGCTTGAGTTAAAGTACTGAATTTTACTGTCGTGTACAATTTACGCACCTGCAGGTAATGAAAGATTTTGAAACTGACTGCTCTAGCTAGCTAGTCTAGACCCTCCATGGGTGCAGGTTAAAGTGGAAAAGTGAAGGGTGGCGTCATTTTTCAGAACTTCTCCCTTAGGGTTGACTTGAGGTTGTATTTGGTCGCAATTGTTTAACTTTCCTTTTTGTATTCCAAAAGTGCTTGCTCTGGTTCTTGGTCATATTTTTGACGTTTGGGGTTTTTTGTTTGGAGTTTAGGGGTTTGGGGCAGTTTCTGTATAAGAAAGTAATATTCTTTAATAAATTGGATACATTAGAAAGAGAAAAAAAACAACAAACCATCAGAAATTCACTCTGCTGTTGACCAGAAGGTTCATCCAAGGACAAACAATAAAAAGTTCAAAGCCAACAATAAGGAGAAAAGGGATTGTTAAGGTCTATTCACTACAGTTAATTTCATTTAAACAAAAGGTGATCTGGGATTCTCTGACATTTCTTACTAGTTCACTTCTATGAAAAAGAGAAAATTCGCCATATTAAAGATGGCCAGTAGGTTATCCTTCCCCTGTACTCGGTGCTGGTTAGACTACACCTCGAGTATTGTGTTCAGTTTTGGACCCCTCAGTTCAAGAAAGATGTTGAGGTGCTGGGATGAGTTCAGAGAAGTACAACTAGGATGGTGAAGGGGCTGGAAGATAAGCCCTGTGAGGAGAGGCTGAAGGAGCTGGGTCTGTTTAGCCTAGAAAAGAGGAGGCTCAGGGGTGACCTTAACCCTGTCTATAACTATCTAAAAGGAGGTCGTAGTCAGGTGGGGGTCGGTCTTTTCTCCCTGGCTGCTGGAGACAGGACAAGAGGTCATAGTCTTCAGCAGGAGAAGTTCAAACTTGATATTAGGAAAAGGTTTTTCACTGAAAGAGTGATCGGGATTTGGAATGGGTTGCCCACAGAGGTGGTTGACTTGCCAGCCCTAGATGTGTTCAAGGGGAGGCTGGATGAGTTGTTGAGTGACATGATCTAGATGTAGATGCTAGTTTAGTTGCACTATAGGCTGGACTAGATGATCTTTGAGGTCCTTTCCAGCCTNTGACTGCTCTAGCTAGCTAGTCTAGACCCTCCATGGGTGCAGGGTAAACTTGGAATGATTACCAGACCTGTGGAAAAGTGAAGGATGGCGTCATTTTTCAGAACTTCTCCCTTAGGGTTGACTTGAGGTTGTATTTGGTCACAATTGTTTAACTTTCCTTTTTGTATTCCAGAAGTGCTTGCTCTGGTTCTTGGTCATATTTTTGACGTTTGGGGTTTTTTGTTTGGAGTTTAGGGGTTTGGGGCAGTTTCTGTATAAGAAAGTAATATTCTTTAATAAATTGGATACATTAGAAAGAGAAAAAAAACAACAAACCATCAGAAATTCACTCTGCTGTTGACCAGAAGGTTCATCCAAGGACAAACAATAAAAAGTTCAAAGCCAACAATAAGGAGAAAAGGGATTGTTAAGGTCTATTCATTACAATTAATTTCATTTAAACAAAAGGTGATCTGGGATTCTCTGACATTTCTTACTAGTTCACTTCTATGAAAAAGAGAAAATTCGCCATATTAAAGATGGCCAGTAGGTTATCCTTCCCCTGTACTCGGTGCTGGTTAGACTACACCTCGAGTATTGTGTTCAGTTTTGGACCCCTCAGTTCAAGAAAGATGTTGAGGTGCTGGGATGAGTTCAGAGAAGTACAACTAGGATGGTGAAGGGGCTGGAAGATAAGCCCTGTGAGGAGAGGCTGAAGGAGCTGGGTCTGTTTAGCCTAGAAAAGAGGAGGCTCAGGGGTGACCTTAACCCTGTCTATAACTATCTAAAAGGAGGTCGTAGTCAGGTGGGGGTCGGTCTTTTCTCNATCTCTCAACGCAGTATGGCTGTACCTGTAATCTAGACTGATCCAGTCAGTTATGCCAGGAAAACCAGCCCCAACCTGCAGCCTTCTGAAAGACCTTCAGTGCATTCTCAGAGCCCTGTAACTGAACATTCACTATCAGACTACCTGCCTAATGGTAGGAGTGGGTGTCCTCATGTTCATTCCACTTCACAGAAGAATTAATTTTTTTTTCCTATGATAATTCTTTTGTGCTTAGTGCTCTGTGCCTGTGTCGTAGATACAGCCGGTACTGTCTTGGACTACTGTACATCTTGCTTCCTGTATCCCTGGGGACTCTTGCAAAGCTTTCATGATGAAAAAAGGTTTGTGAGCTGAACTGTCTCTTGTTTCCTTGCTGGTTGCTTGCTGTGCCTGTTGCAGAAATCCAGCAGTGGTACATCATGGCCTGGTGGTGTGCCCTAAACCCCGCACAGGGAACCTGCAGTGCCTGCACCTCTGTCTCAGCCCCGTGCCCTGCTGAGGCTGGACTGTGGTGTGAGGGCAAGGAGTAGTTATAAAAGACAAGGAAAGGGCAGAACCAGGTGACTTTTCAGTGAAATGATGGATTGGCAAGAAACTTTAACACGCCAATGTAAATAGCAGGGAGACAAGGATCATCTGCTTTGCAGGTGGAAAGCTGCAGTTTTGAGACAAGTTTTAGTTTCCTTCTGTTGCCTTTCTTGCTTGTTTTTAAAGGCTGCAGAAAGGAGTCTTGAAGGAGTCTTGAAATTACCAGGCTGAAGAGCAGGTGCAAAGAAGAGAAGAGAGAGTCTGCCATGAATACACATTTGGTGGGAGGAGTATTTTAAAGAGCATAGGAACTGCAGGTTTGCCGGAAGAGTGGGACCAATTTCTCCTCACTTGCCTGTAGCAGTGGTACTTTTGGACCCTTTGAGAGTTGTGAGGCAATTTATATTTCTTCACTGGAAAGGTGGTTAAGCATTAGAACAGGCTGCCCAGGGAAGCGGTGGAGTCACCATCCCTGCAGGTGTTCAAGAAACAACTGGATGTCGCAGTTTGTGCCATGTTTTCGTTGATAACTGTCATGTTCAGTCAAAAAGGTTGGACTTGAAGATCCTAGAGGTCTTTCCCAACATAAATATATAATTCCAAGTAGAGCAAGTGTCTGCATGTGACCAACCAGCTGAACACATAGAGGTCCTTGGGGACATGCAGTTGTCACATGAAGTCAGCATGCCACCTCCACACCCCAGTCATGTCCCCTGGGCATAGTGACTGCCTGGTGCAGAGTAAGGGCTGGCATGCTTTCAGCTTGAGTTAAAGTACTGAATTTTACTGTCGTGTACAATTTACGCACCTGCAGGTAATGAAAGATTTTGAAACTGACTGCTCTAGCTAGCTAGTCTAGACCCTCCATGGGTGCAGGTTAAAGTGGAAAAGTGAAGGGTGGCGTCATTTTTCAGAACTTCTCCCTTAGGGTTGACTTGAGGTTGTATTTGGTCGCAATTGTTTAACTTTCCTTTTTGTATTCCAAAAGTGCTTGCTCTGGTTCTTGGTCATATTTTTGACGTTTGGGGTTTTTTGTTTGGAGTTTAGGGGTTTGGGGCAGTTTCTGTATAAGAAAGTAATATTCTTTAATAAATTGGATACATTAGAAAGAGAAAAAAAACAACAAACCATCAGAAATTCACTCTGCTGTTGACCAGAAGGTTCATCCAAGGACAAACAATAAAAAGTTCAAAGCCAACAATAAGGAGAAAAGGGATTGTTAAGGTCTATTCACTACAGTTAATTTCATTTAAACAAAAGGTGATCTGGGATTCTCTGACATTTCTTACTAGTTCACTTCTATGAAAAAGAGAAAATTCGCCATATTAAAGATGGCCAGTAGGTTATCCTTCCCCTGTACTCGGTGCTGGTTAGACTACACCTCGAGTATTGTGTTCAGTTTTGGACCCCTCAGTTCAAGAAAGATGTTGAGGTGCTGGGATGAGTTCAGAGAAGTACAACTAGGATGGTGAAGGGGCTGGAAGATAAGCCCTGTGAGGAGAGGCTGAAGGAGCTGGGTCTGTTTAGCCTAGAAAAGAGGAGGCTCAGGGGTGACCTTAACCCTGTCTATAACTATCTAAAAGGAGGTCGTAGTCAGGTGGGGGTCGGTCTTTTCTCCCTGGCTGCTGGAGACAGGACAAGAGGTCATAGTCTTCAGCAGGAGAAGTTCAAACTTGATATTAGGAAAAGGTTTTTCACTGAAAGAGTGATCGGGATTTGGAATGGGTTGCCCACAGAGGTGGTTGACTTGCCAGCCCTAGATGTGTTCAAGGGGAGGCTGGATGAGTTGTTGAGTGACATGATCTAGATGTAGATGCTAGTTTAGTTGCACTATAGGCTGGACTAGATGATCTTTGAGGTCCTTTCCAGCCTTATCTATACTGTGAATACTGTGTGAAATGGCAGTAAAGGTGCTGTATGGTGTGCAGAGCTCAAACTTGGAAGCTTTGATTTGTTCCACATCAAGAAACACAGAATTTAAGGATAACAACAAAATTATATCATTAGAGAAGCCCAGAATGGAAATAGCTTCCTCTGTACCCTGCACTGCAGTTACAAAAAAGAAACACAAGCCCCTCTGTAGCTGGAGTTACAGCTAAAAATGAGAACACTAAGTATGTCAGCCTTTGACAGAGCCAGGCAGTTTCTGTTCAAGGAAGTTTGTGAGGTTTTGGCTGGCATAGATAAAGAGGTACCACTGTTGGAACCTAAAATGTCCTCACTTACCTGTTATGTAGGTAGGAAAACAGAAGTTATTTTTTGATAAACTGAGCAAGCTGAACAATACTGTGACACATTAATGTACAAAGCCTGCTAAAAATCAAAATGGCACCTCCCTGTGCCAAAGAAACCTGAGCCTGGAGGGTGGGGGCTAAGATCTGTCCATCAAACTCACGTTCCAAAGACAGAGGTAATCCCTTGGAATTTCATGACCAACAGCCATGGGAGTCAATAAATTCTTGTCTGACACTACTAAGGGAATAGACGGGGCTCCACCTCCCCCTGCTTGTAGAAGCCAAGCCAGTACGCATTCCCCAGGCTTCTGCTGATGAGTAGCTAAAAAAATGTTTCAACTCCTCCTGGGTGTGAGCCTGTGTGACCTGCACCCCCTGACCCTGCTATGTGGCAAAGTGTGCCAGCCTCTCACCTGCAGCAGGTTGCTACTGACCCAGCAGTTACCAAGCCAGGCTCAAATGCACCCCTGGAGTCTGTGGACTCCATCCCACCTCCTGAGACCCACGGAGGGATCCTTGATGAGGGCAGTAACTCGCGAGGCCAAGACTGTACCTGCCCCCTGTTCTGGCTGCACACTAGCGATGCAGGACACCAAGCATTCCTCAATCTGATGCAGCTCCTGGAAGTACTGTTTGTGAGCAGCCAACAGGGCCTGCTTCAAGCTCTGTGGCCTCCTTCATGCCTTGCCTGGCCTCGCTCCATGGTTATCTGTGAAAAATTTATCATTTCAGGGAGTTAACTACTCTGCAAGGCAGGAGAAGGAAAAACATCAAGTATCTATAGGAAGAGGCTACTTTCAGCCAGCGAATGCTTTTGTGAGCAACAGAAATTCCTTTTATCCTTGA